>CAWUFW010012593.1:0-531356 GCA_963921515.1 Calotriton arnoldi
CCTGGGAGCTATCTGTGGCTGGCATATGTCCATCTGAGACAGGCATGCTGACATATGCCAGTCACATGTACAGTGATGCGTTGAACTGCAATGGACCGATCGGTGCCTCCGGCCGGCCCATTGCTTTCAATGTGTGCGGGTACGCGTTGTACCCCTGTGCGCGTTGAACAGCAATGGACCGATCGGTGCCTCCGGCCGGCCCATTGCTTTCAATGTGTGCGGGTACGCGTTGTACCCCTGTGCGCGTTGTACCGCAATGGACCGATCGGTGCCTCCGGCCGGCCCATTGCTTTCAATGTGTGCGGGTACGCGTTGTACCCCTGTGCGCGTTGAACAGCAATGGACCGATCGGTGCCTCCGGCCGGCCCATTGCTTTCAATGTGTGCGGGTACGCGTTGTACCCCTGTGCGCGTTGTACCGCAATGGACCGATCGGTGCCTCCGGCCGGCCTATTGCTTTCAATGTGTGCGGGTACGCGTTGTACCCCTGTGCGCGTTGAACTGCAATGGACCGATCGGTGCCTCCGGCCGGCCCATTGCTTTCAATGTGTGCGGGTACGCGTTGTACCCCTGTGCGCGTTGTACCGCAATGGACCGATCGGTGCCTCCGGCCGGCCCATTGCTTTCAATGTGTGCGGGTACGCGTTGTACCCCTGTGCGCGTTGAACAGCAATGGACCGATCGGTGCCTCCGGCCGGCCCATTGCTTTCAATGTGTGCGGGTACGCGTTGTACCCCTGTGCGCGTTGTACCGCAATGGACCGATCGGTGCCTCCGGCCGGCCTATTGCTTTCAATGTGTGCGGGTACGCGTTGTACCCCTGTGCGCGTTGAACTGCAATGGACCGATCGGTGCCTCCGGCCGGCCCATTGCTTTCAATGTGTGCGGGTACGCGTTGTACACCTGTGCGCGTTGAACAGCAATGGACCGATCGGTGCCTCCGGCCGGCCCATTGCTTTCAATGTGTGCGGGTACGCGTTGTACCCCTGTGCGCGTTGTACCGCAATGGACCGATCGGTGCGCACCCATTGACAATGGGCTTGCCTGGCAACGGACGCGTTTTCGAATTTCGAACGAGTCGGTTGCTGGAAAATCAGTTGGTCACCCACAACAATGTTGCAAAATCATGTATGTCATGAAGTTGAAGATTTGAAGGATGCTGTGGGCGTGTTTTGGTGCTGCTATTCCATGGATTGGCCAGATTCAGAAGATGCAAACGACTTGGACCTATCACTTTGGACACAAGGGACAGTATCTGCCTCTCCAGCACATATATATTGCTGGCTGTTCCCCTGAGAGCCCACTTGCCTGCACTACATGCTCCAAGACGACATCGGCCACTGCACTGCTGCTGTCTCTGCCCCTCTGGACCCTGCAATGGCACGTACTGTGGAGAGAGCCCCAGCCTTCAGCCTTGAAGAGAACCAGGCCCTGCTGGACAGCCTACTTCCACAGTACAGCAAGCTGTATGGAACACCAGGGGAGCAGGTGAGTGTTCTGTGCACTGCCTTTCTGAATGTGCATTTTGTGTGACTAGCAAGGCTGAGAGTCTGCACGCCACTGGCTAGCAGGCTCACTGAGTAGTTGTCACCCCCCATAGTGTGTAGTGACTTGCACTGGACAGGTATGGTGCAGTGACAGTGCATTTGAACATGGTTTTACTTCCCATGCAATGATACCATGTAGTGACGTCTGGCAAACTGTCCATGGTCAGCTTTGCACTGCCTGTGTACATCATGTGCCCCTGTGTTTGAGACATGTATATACGACTGTGTCATGCACGGATATGTTGCATGTGTGGTAATGGCCTTTTCACTTTGTCATCCTCACAGGTTAATGCCCATCGGAAGCAGGAAATCTGGAAGGACATCGTCCGGGCTGTCCGGTCCGTGGGGGTCTACAAGCGCCGGATCCGCAACTGCCAGAAGAGGTGGCAGGACCTTCGGGGCTGGACCCGGAGGATTGCACGGGTCCAGCTGAAGCTGTCGCCTCCTCGCAGGAGGGGCGGAACACGGACCCTGACCCCCACATGCTCCAGATCCTGGCGGTGGTCTTTCCAGACCTGGATGGGCAGCTGAAGGCCAGACAGCAGCAAGGAGGGGTGAGTCAAAGACTGCACTGTGAACTCTGTATTACATGCTTTGTGCCCTCCTCTGGCCTGGTTCAACTGCCACAGTGCAGCAGTCATGTTGTCCAGGAGCCATGTCCCTCTATTGTGCACTGCCCACTGCTCATCTGATACCCAGGTGTGGCCCTTACAGTCAGGGAATTGTGTCACTTGGGACTGTGTCCTTGCAGTTTGCTTCACTAAAGGTGGGGGACAGCATCTGTTTCCCTGACTCTGTTGTGGGCATCATGGGTGGGTCCATTGTTCACACAACGCCTGGGTTTGGACATGTGATCTGCGTGTTGCTTTGATATGTGGTCCACTTGCTGAGCTGAGCCACCACATGTGCCTGGGGTATGTGGCACACGCCCATGCAGCGGGTGGGAACAATGTTTGTGCCCCAGGAGTGTGCAGATTACGTGTGTCACACATACATAGCCAGCTATCCACTGTCCAGGGCACATCCCTCATTCATGTGGAGCAGGACAGTCATGCCTACTCCAGGCCATGCAATGCACTCTGTACTCCCACTCCCGTGTATCAGCTGACACATTGTGCACAGTGATTTGACCCCTCCGGTGTCTGCCTCTGTGTCAGTGTGCTGTGGATTAGTTGCCAGGACTGCTGTGGTGTTTCTTGGTAGGGGCTCAGCATGCCCCTAGAGATGTGACCATAGGAGACGATACTTGTGTGTCACATAGGTGTTTGATCAGCTGCCCGTGCAGACTGGGGTATGCGAATGTGATGTTCAGGCAGCTGTTCCCCATTCACAGCAAATTGTGAGGGGCTCAGGTTCAGAGGGTAGTGTCACAGGTCTCCCATATGTCCAATAGGTGTGACCTGGACAGATGAGGGTTGAGATGATGTGTTGTGTGGGGGATGTACATGTGCACTTGTGCAGCTCCAGGACTTGCATTCCCCATGACCTACTATTGTGACACAGTGCATAGTGTTGTTGTCTGGCTGCCAAGTCATACATCACTGAGACAGTGATGTATGACTTAACAGTCATGCCTCTGCCATGGCATGTGTCAACTTATTTGTGGTCCTGCAGGGGAGTGACATGTGCTACATGCACACCATAGTGGCGCTGGCTATCAGGACATGGGTGCATCATGGTGTCTGTCGCTGGTATGCATCACATGCATTTCCTATTTGACTCTGGGCATCCCTTTCATCCGGAAACCAGTACTGACTCAGTGGCAAGAGCTGTGATGTGTCCACACCGTGTCCTCTGCACTGTCCAACTACTGTGTACTTGGTGCATGTGTCCACACTGGGGTGTTGCAATCCAACAGACACCAGACAGATGGGTGCAAGGCCATGTGGGATGTGAGTGCCATGCTTGGCATCAGACTGACAATTGGCTTCTCCTGTTCAGTTAGGGCACTTTTAGCAATGTACAACTAATGATGCCAGGGCTTGCTCTGTGATGTGCTGTGCTCACAGTGGTGTGTGCGTTTGGTGCAGGTGACTGATGTCTGTCTGTTTCCCCATTGTTTGCAGATACATCCACGGCCACGGAAGGGGACAGCTCCACGGACCAGGAGGAGCCAGAGAGCCAGACTGGGTCAGCAGCCGAGGAGTGGTCGGAGGGACCCAGTGGCACGGAGGGCGAGGGGAGCCACACCGAGGAATCCTCAGCACCATCCACCTCAGCTGAGGACCAGAGCAACTCGGAGGATGACTCCCTTGTGGAGGCGGGTGTCAGCAGCCACCACACCCCAGCTAGTGTTGCTGTCCCCGCCACCACCAGCACCACCACCACCCTCCCATCGGCTCCCATTCCCCAGGTCCGTGGAGGCTCCCATGTTCGGGAGCGTGTCTCCTTTGGCCCAGGCACCGCACCCCCTGCCCCTGTGTCCCCTGCTGCCCTGAGTGAGGAGTCTGTGTACCTCCTTCGCCAGCTCCATGTAGGGCAGACAGCCATGCTGAGTGTCCTCCATGCGCACACCGCACTGTTGACTCAGCTGGTGTCGTTCATGGAGGGCATCTCATCGGGCATGTCTGACCTACAGAGGGGCAACAGGTCCATGGACTCCTCCCTGACGGCAGCAGTGTCCCTCCTCAGACAGTCCCTCACCCCTCCTGCCTCTGCTCCATCCACACTCCCCAGCACCTTGCCCGTCCCAAGCACACACACACCGGCACAGGCACACACCAGCACACACACATCCAGCACACAGACACACACGCCACGAACTAAACGCACACGCACGCACAGTCAGGGGACTGAAACCAGACTCACAGGGGATGGGGCACTGGTACACACACACGCATCCACGGGCACTGCGCAGTCCTCAGTTGCCTCTCCCTCCAAAGCACCCTCCCTTGCCTCACCTGCAACCCCAAAGACCCAGCGCCTCTTCCTCAGTGACCTCGGCCTCTTCCCCTCCGATCCAGCTGCCCCAGCATCCAGGGGGAAGAGGAAGCCCCCACACGGAGCAGAGTGCCCCTCGCCCCCGGACACCCTCCCCAGGTGCAGACAGACTGAGGCCCCCACCCGCAAGTCCCCCGGAGTGGTAAGAGCAAGACCCCGCCGCCGCCCTGCAGCTCAAGCACCAGGTCACCTTCCTCCATCCCTCAGGCCCCCACTCCACAGGTGCCCCCGCCACACCCTGCCCCAGGTTCCCCCACCCACAGATATACCATCCCCAAGAGGCTCCGGCCTTCTCCCCCTGCCACTTGCTCTCCCGGCACCACACCCCCGCTGCGCTTGTCTGTGCCACTGATGTGGTGAGGGTGTCCTCCCCCTCTGTCCAGCCCACCTTGCCTGTTCCCCATTCTCCTCCCCTGGTGGTAGGCACTGCAGTGGAGTCCACTACCACCCTGTCTGACTTGGGCACTGCAGTGGCGGACCTGTCCACTCCATCTGCAGGGTCCACTGCAGTCGTGCCGGCACCCACAACATCTGAGCCATGCCCCCAGTTGTGCCGGCACACACCATGTCAGACACCTCCACTGCAGTTGTCAGTGGCTCTCCAGCACCCACCACCCCTTCCCTGCTTCCTCCTGGTGATCCCTGATCCTGTCCCTGCGGTGCCTGGCCTACCCCCCGGTTGACCCTCCTAGTGGATTGTCCCTGGTTTTGTGCAGGCATGTGTAGGGTGGCATCTGCCACTGTCACCCACTTGTGACTTTGTTGATGGACTGGCCATTGGCCTTTGTTTATGTTCTACCGGACTTCTACTTTTAATGCCACATATGCTGAATAAAGCAACTTTCTGTTCTCTAGTGCTTTTGCTTCTGATGTACATGATGTTGATGATGCTAACAATGCCCTTGCTGCAGTGATGGTGATATTTGGTCTCATGATAATGAAGTGTTACTGTGCAGGAACCCATGTGGTCCAGGGGTTATGTGTCCTATCCTGTGGTGTATCCATGTCATCCATAGCAGCATCTGAGGGTGTCATGTGTTCAGTATTTGGCAATGAAATTTCCTACTTAGATTGGCAACTTCACATCTGTGGCTTCCACCCCTGCACATCTGTTGTGCCTGCCATTGTTCTATTCGTCTACTTCCCTGACCGTGTGGCCATCTCCAGTGAACATGCAGGTTTGGGCATCAATGGGGAAGGACTCATCTGTGTTGTCAGTGCAACATTGCTATACAAGTGTGTTGGATCTGTGCTGATGATTCCGTTGGCACTTCCATGACCAGGCTGATGGGACGGGAGCCCTCATTTGTTGCTAATTGTTGATTGTGTGTCCCATTGCTGCCATGGTATGGTATCTGTTCGCCTCACATCTGCAGTCTCCACAGGGTATCTGCATGTGTGTGCCCATTGGTGCAAATATGTGGGTCTGCATTCGGATGGTCACTTCTGTCATTGTGTCATTGATGATTGTTGACGGTGTCAGCCCCCATGGGTGTTGTTTGTCTGCACATGGCCAAAGTTATGTTTTATTTGCACTGCAGGATTTGGCTCCCCCAATTTATGTTGCAATGGGACACATACACTACTTTGCCACTGATGTGTTTGTTGTTCTGTGACCAGGAATCATCCATGCAGTTTGGCAGTTGCACCTCTTACTTTGTCAACACTTGCCTTTTGGTCACTGTGATGATGGGGGTTTGGACCCCATTGCCACAATGTTCAAGATGTGCTGCAGCTATGGACCCCACACTTGCCTTTTGGTCACTGTGATGATGGGGGTTTGGACCCCATTGCCACAATGTTCAAAATGTGCTTCAGCTATGGACCCCACACTTACCTTTTGGTCACTGTGATGATGGGGGTTTGGACCCCATTGCCACAATGTTCAAAATGTGCTTCTGCTATGGACCCCACACTTACCTTTTGGTCACTGTGATGATGGGGGTTTGGACCCCATTGCCACAATGTTCAAAATGTGCTTCTGCTATGGACCCCACACTTACATTTTGGTCACTGTGATGATGGGGGTTTGGACCCCATTGCTACAATGTTCAAAATGTGCTTCAGCTATGGACCCCACACTTACCTTTTGGTCACTGTGATGATGGGGGTTTGGACCCCATTGCCACAATGTTCAAAATGTGCTTCAGCTATGGACCCCACACTTACCTTTTGGTCACTGTGATGATGGGGGTTTGGACCCCATTGCCACAATGTTCAAAATGTGCTTCTGCTATGGACCCCACACTTACATTTTGGTCACTGTGATGATGGGGGTTTGGACCCCATTGCCACAATGTTCAAAATGTGCTTCAGCTATGGACCCCACACTTACATTTTGGTCACTGTGATGATGGGGGTTTGGACCCCATTGCCACAATGGTCATGGCCTGCTTGCATTGTGGGTGCCACACACATATATGTGTGGCACATGTGCTAGGGGGTCACATTGTATGTTCAAAGTCATGTTCGGTGTTGTAGGCATTTGACACAGTCTACACACGCTTGTCATGGTGTTGGGGGATGTCTTCTTCTTGCATTCCCTAGTTTGTGGTGTGCTGGTTGTGTCATGCATTGTCCATCCTATGAGTGGGGGTGGTAGTAGTGGTAGGCATCCTGCCCCCTGGCTAAGGGTGGTGGTAGGCATCCAGCCCCCCTGGGTGAGGGTGGTAGTAGTGGTAGGCATCCTGCCCCCCTGGGTGAGGGTGGTAGTAGTGGTAGGCATCCTGCCCCCCTGGGTGATGGTGGTAGTAGTGGTAGGCATCCTGCCCCCCTGTGTAAGGGTGGTAGTAGTGGTAGGCATCCTGCCCCCTGGGTGAGGGTGGTAGTAGTGGTGGGCATCCTGCCCCCCTGGCTAAGGGTGGTAGTAGTGGTAGGCATCCTGCCCCCCTGGGTGAGGGTGGTAGTAGTGGTAGGCATCCTGCCCCCCTGGGTGAGGGTGGTAGTAGTGGTGGGCATCCTGCCCCCTGGGTAAGGGTGGTAGTAGTGGTAGGCATCCTGCCCCCTGGGTAAGGGTGGTAGTAGTGGTAGGCATCCTGCCCCCTGGGTGATGGTGGTAGTAGTGGTAGGCATCCTGCCCCCCTGTGTAAGGGTGGTAGTAGTGGTAGGCATCCTGCCCCCTGGGTGAGGGTGGTACTAGTGGTGGGCATCCTGCCCCCCTGGCTAAGGGTGGTAGTAGTGGTAGGCATCCTGCCCCCCTGGGTGAGGGTGGTAGTAGTGGTAGGCATCCTGCCCCCCTGGGTAAGGGTGGTAGTAGTGGTAGGCATCCTGCCCCCCTGGGTGATGGTGGTAGTAGTGGTAGGCATCCTGCCCCCCTGTGTAAGGGTGGTAGTAGTGGTAGGCATCCTGCCCCCCTGGGTGAGGGTGGTAGTAGTGGTGGGCATCCTGTCCCCCTGGCTAAGGGTGGTAGTAGTGGTAGGCATCCTGCCCCCCTGGGTGAGGGTGGTAGTAGTGGTAGGCATCCTGCCCCCTGGGTAAGGGTGGTAGTAGTGGTAGGCATCCTGCCCCCCTGGGTGAGGGTGGTAGTAGTGGTGGGCATCCTGCCCCCCTGGCTAAGGGTGGTAGTAGTGGTAGGCATCCTGCCCCCCCTGGGTGAGGGTGGTAGTAGTGGTGGGCATACTGCCCTCCTGGGTAAGGGTGGTAGTAGTGGTAGGCATCCTGCCCCCCCTGGGTAAGGGTGGTAGTAGTGGTAGGCATCCTGCCCCCCCTGGGTGATGGTGGTAGTAGTGGTAGGCATCCTGCCCCCCTGTGTAAGGGTGGTAGTAGTGGTAGGCATCCTGCCCCCCTGGGTGAGGGTGGTAGTAGTGGTAGGCATCCTGCCCCCCTGTGTAAGGGTGGTAGTAGTGGTAGGCATCCTGCCCCCCTGGGTGAGGGTGGTAGTAGTGGTGGGCATCCTGCCCCCCTGGCTAAGGGTGGTAGTAGTGGTAGGCATCCTGCCCCCCTGGGTGAGGGTGGTAGTAGTGGTAGGCATCCTGCCCCCCTGGGTGAGGGTGGTAGTAGTGGTAGGCATCCTGCCCCCCTGGGTAAGGGTGGTAGTAGTGGTAGGCATCCTGCCCCCCTGGGTGAGGGTGGTAGTAGTGGTGGGCATCCTGCCCCCCTGGCTAAGGGTGGTAGTAGTGGTAGGCATCCTGCCCCCCTGGGTGATGGTGGTAGTAGTGGTAGGCATCCTGCCCCCTGGGTGAGGGTGGTAGTAGTGGTAGGCATCCTGCGGGTGAGGGTGGTAGTAGTGGTAGGCATCCTGCCCCCTGGGTAAGGGTGGTAGTAGTGGTAGGCATCCTGCCCCCCTGGGTGAGGGTGGTAGTAGTGGTGGGCATCCTGCCCCCCTGGCTAAGGGTGGTAGTAGTGGTAGGCATCCTGCCCCCTGGGTGAGGGTGGTAGTAGTGGTGGGCATCCTGCCCCCCTGGCTAAGGGTGGTAGTAGTGGTAGGCATCCTGCCCCCTGGGTGAGGGTGGTAGTAGTGGTAGGCATCCTGCCCCCTGGGTAAGGGTGGTAGTAGTGGTAGGCATCCTGCCCCCCTGGGTGATGGTGGTAGTAGTGGTAGGCATCCTGCCCCCTGTGTAAGGGTGATAGTAGTGGTAGGCATCCTGCCCCCCCTGGCTAAGGGTGGTGGTAGGCATCCAGCCCACCCTGGGTGAGGGTGGTAGTAGTGGTGGGCATCCTGCCCCCCTGGCTAAGGGTGGTAGTAGTGGTAGGCATCCTGCCCCCCCTGGGTAAGGGTGGTAGTAGTGGTAGGCATCCTGCCCCCCTGGGTGAGGGTGGTAGTAGTGGTAAGCATCCTGCCCCCCCTGGGTGAGGGTGGTTGTGGTGGTGGGCATCATGCCACCCCTGGGTGAGGGTGGTAGTGGTGGTAGGCATCATGCCACCCCTGGGTAGGGGTGGTGGTGCGCATTCAGGCCCCTGTGTGCATATGTGGCATTGGTGATGGGCATCCCGCCCCTATGGTGCTGCTGTTGCTGGTGTAAGTATATTCAGCATCCCCGTGTGTGTGTGTGATGTGTCGTGTACGTGTTGTATGTGTTTTGTGGTTGGTGTCTGGCTTACCTTCTGCGCCGTACGCGTCCGTGCCTGTTCCGGTAGTAAATGTAGAATATTGGTATGATCGGGACGAAGGGATTCATGGTTGGTTCGTGTCGTTCGTCCTTCTCGTTGCTTCGCGTCGTCACTCGTCGCTTCGCCTCGTCCTCGTCGCTTCGCCTCGTCCTCGTCGCTGGCGTGTTCGCCTCGTAGCCGTGGATCGTGTTGTGGCGCGAATCGGAGCTTATGTGCGCCTCTCCCGGATGCTTTGACGTGCCGTGCGTAGCGACGGGTTCGGCGCGTACGGAAAGCGCATCGTACTTGTCCGGCCGGACGGGGCTGCATTTTTCCTTCCGTGCGACTCGATTCGGCGTTTCCGGATTCGCCTCGGTCGGAGAACAGGACCTGGTTTGGGTGAGTACGGCTCGGCCGGATTTTTTGCTGTTGTGCGCATCGTACTTGCTCGTTCGGTGTACTGTACGGATCGGTCGGGAAACAGGCTTTCGCATGGCTTTTTTCCCGACCGAATGTTATTGGGTGCGCCTCCGACCGAGATCGGAATCGGCCCCTAAATGGCAGCTCAGAGCTGAAGTAAGTTCAGATACATAAATGGGCAACCTCTGGTACTGCAACACCTTCCCATATAAATCAGTTAGGGACTTAAAGTAAAACTCAATAGGAATGAATGTTAAATTAAATATAAAAAATTTAAATAATTATATTTTAATGTTTAAAAAATATAAAAACTAGTACATATTTTTTATTTAATTAGAAAATAGTTTAACAACCTTTTGTTCATTTTAATATGCATTTTACATTAATTGGGATTAAATATGCTTAAATAATTACTTTTATTAATGATTAATGTTTAGTAAAATAAATATTTATAGTGTAGTTGGGAATATATTTTCTTTTTTTTTATTTTATATATTTTTATTTCAATCCATAACAAGTTTAAATACACAATAATTCATTAGAGAAACATATCTGGACACTAAACGATGGTAAAAAATAAAAATAAAAATCATCCAACAGCTAAAAGTAGAATAAAATAAATAAGATGGAGATGATATACATAGATATTCATTCATAGATTAATTCTAATCTTTCATATGATCAATCATTTGGGCCCTAATCTGCAGACCCAATTTCCGTCTCCGTGACCCCTTGAGAGAGTAAAGGCTATATTCAAGGTTATAAATTGCATTGAATCTAGCTCTCCAGATCTCAAAAGTAGGGGGTTCTTTCTGTAACCACATAGAATCCATACATAACCGTGCCACGGCTGTGGCTATAAAAATCAAGTAGCGAATCTTGTAGACCACCTGTCTCTCTATCAAACCATCCCCTATACCTAATAACATTGTTATCAGCTTGATCTTAATTCCTACCCTAATAATCTCAGCTAGGAAATTGTCAATATGCCCCATTAACTGGGTTAAATGCCCACATGTATAAAAAATATGCAAGATATGAACCTGCTCCACCCCACAACAAAAGCATTTCCCATCATTTGTCATACCCCATTTAAACATTTTAGCCGGAGTGTGATAGAGGTCGAATATGGTCTTAAAGTGCTGTGCCTTTAAATTAGCGGAAATCAAAATCTTTTCGGCAGTGTCAATTGATTGCTCCAAAAAAAACCTTGCCGCCCAAATCGATTATACGATTTAAGATTTTGAGCATCTAAATCATCCCGCTGTGTATCCACCAAACAATTATATAAAACACCAATCCGATCCTTGCGTCTGATGGCCTCAACCAAGGGGGCTGGCTGTATCACCCTCTGCTTCTGACTTCTACATAAAAAATCACGAATCTGTAAAAATGTAAAAAATTCGGTTTTAGGTAGGAGATGCTTACCAGCCAGTGTTGCAAATGAATAGACCCTCATCGTTATAGAAGTCACCTATCTTTGTGATCCCTTTGCATCTCCATCTGGCCCTTATCCTATCCCAAAAAATTGTGGGCAACAGTGTTGAGGTGGCCATGGGTGTGTAATAACAAATCGCCTCAATCTGGAAACATCTAGGTACTACCTTCCAAGCCTTAAAAGCTGTTAATAGGACCTCCAAACAGCTTTTTTTGTAATAGCTAGGCTCCAGGATCTTAAATAAGCAGTTCTTGGCCTCTGAGTTTAACAACATCTGATAAATGGATGGGGCCCCAGCCACGTTTCCAACCTCCTCTCCCGTTAGTAAAATCCGCAAATTTTGTAACATACAGG
Organism: Calotriton arnoldi; assembly: GCA_963921515.1. Classification (NCBI taxonomy): domain Eukaryota; kingdom Metazoa; phylum Chordata; class Amphibia; order Caudata; family Salamandridae; genus Calotriton; species Calotriton arnoldi. The sequence continues at coordinate 11,726 of CAWUFW010012593.1, forward strand.
CATAATAATAAAATGTAAAATTTGGCACTGCCCAGCCCCCTCGCTTACGGGGTAGCGTCATAAGTCTCATTGCTCTGCGTGGTTTCCCCAGTCCCCATAAAAATCTACCTCATAATGACTGTAACTTCTGAAGCTGTCGACGTGTAAGTCCCAGTGGTACTGATCTAAAATAATATAGTACTCTGGGTAAAATATTCATCTTAAGAACATTACACCTTCCCACCAGTGAAAGGTGGAGACACTCAATCCTGACTAGCTGTTGTTTAATTCCAATAGAACCCCAATTGACCTCTACCAGTTCTTTCAAGCAGACCCTAATTTTAACACCCAAGTATGTAGCCTCATCGGTCACCCTGGGGTCACCACTGCAAGCTTGGTTTGTACAAATAACCTGCGTTTTGGATGGGTTAAGTTTATAGCCAGATACTGACCCAAACATGTGCGCTAGCCGTCCTATCTCAGGGATGTCTGTAGCTGGGTCAGAGGTCACAACAGCTATATCATCAGCATATGCCAACACCCGAAATTGTTCCTGTCCACAGAGCACGGGTTTAATCATCGTACTACCCTCCAACATTGTTAAAAAATTGTTAATATATAAAGCAAATAAAACCGGGGAGCAGGGACAGCCCTTCCTTGTACCTCTAGAGATAAACACCGGCTCAGACTCTAGGCCCATTATACATATTCTAGCAATAGGTGTTCTATACATGATCTGAATAGAGTTGATAAAACCTGGCCCAAACCCTAAACGCCACAAAACTGCCCATAAAAAGTCACAGGACACACGGTGAAACGCTTTTTCAGCATCCAGTAATACCAGGCCAATGGTGGTTCGTTGTGCATTTGCCACATCTAACAGGGTCACCACCCTGTTGATGTGGTTGACCGTGCCCCTGGCAGGTATAAATCCATGTTGTCGAATGAAGACCAGTGGGGTGATGACCCTAGCCAAATATGAGGCCAAAATTTTGGCATAGACTTTTCCATCACAATTTAACAGGGAAATAGGTCTATAGGACCCCGGTAGGTATGGAGGCTTATCTTTTTTAATTTATTAAACAATAATCCAATTTGGGCTGCTTGAAAGGTAGCCAACATATCGATCTTTAATTCCTGAAAGAATGTTTTATAAACTTCTAATGGAAGTTTATCTGGACCAGACGCCTTACCACTGGCTAGCGTATTTATTGCTTCCTCAAGCTCCTCCATAGTGATAGGTGTATCCAACATGGCCGATTCTTCCTGGCCCAACCATTCACTACATAAATTCTGCAACAGAGCCCCTCCGGTCTGCCCCCCGGGATTGCTCTCAGTGTAAAGTGCCTCAAAAATGAGTGAATAACACTTAGGATCTTAGGAGGTGTCTCCACTATCTTCTCCATTGAATCTGTCATAGTGGTGATTCTTTGCGCCGCTTCCTTAGATCGAAGCCTCTGTGCAAGACACCGCCCAGTAGCCTCCCCATACTCATACCTCTCTTCTCCATATACCTTATTTTTAAGGGCAATTTCTTTATTCCAGTGTAAATTGATCTTAGCCTTACATCAGGCAACCTCAGTTTGCAAAGGGGTAGTGACAAAACCTGCATGAACCCCTTGTATGAGGTTCTCTTCAGCCTTTCTAAGCTCCTCATATAGATCTTGAACCACAATTTTAAATTGCCTCTGTTTATACAGTCCAAAACTGAGAACCTCCCCCTAAGCCCTGCCTTTAAGGCACCCAACACCAAAGCAAATGAAGTTGAGTTGCGATTGAAATCAAGAAATTGAATGATCCAACTTTTCATATGGCTGACAAACAAGGTATCCAGCAAGAGTTTTCTATCAAACGAGAAGGATCTCGGAGGAGAAGAAGTGCTTATAGCCGGAATATCCATCAGCAGCGGGCCATGATCAGTTGTGATCCTAGGATAAACGGGAATTTCTGGCCCTGAGAGAAGCGCTGTTGACATAAAAAAATAGTCTAGCCTGACAAACTTGTTGTGTTGCTTGAATAGAATGTAAAACCAGGATCTGGGTACTGTAATGTAGACCACACATCAACCAAACCATGCTTAGCCAAAAGCTGCTGTAGTGCCTTAAAGACTTTGGGTTTCCTACCCCTATAATGGTTCATATCTAGCTGTAAGTTCTGGCAGCCCAAATGTATGTTGAAGTCACCACATAAAATCAGGGGGGTGGGCCATGATGCCAATTCTACATTAAGCCCTTCAAGCACTAATGCCTCGTCCAAGTTAGACCCATAAATTAAGCACAACACGAACTTGACAGCCCCTACTATACATTCAGTGATGACCCAGAGGCCCTGCTTATCAGCCAGTGTTCTACACATACCCTGAATCCCATGTTTTGCCAAGATAGCCGCCCTACGATTCGTCGTAGACTGTTGTGTACAGGCAAGCAACGAATAGCCAAGTTCAGTTAAGATCTTCCGGTTACCCCACGGAATGTGGGTTTCCTATAAACAAACCACATCGGGTTTCATTACTCGTAATTCTGCCACCACCCGCTACCTTTTCCCATTGTTGTTCAACCCAGAGACGTTAAAGGAACAAATACGTACCCCTAAAGGTGTCATCCTATCCCCCATTGATCAATACAACACCATTCCGGCAGCTAACCCTGCTAAGTGTCATCACATACCTACAATCCTCAACCTTCTACATATTATGGATTGATTTCCCCCCCCAGAGGCTCCCACCCCACCACCACCCTCCCAGTGCTCCCCCACCTACCCCCAGTGCCCCTCCATCTCTTCCCCAACACCCCATCCCGGAGCTTCCTCTGAACAGTTTCTCCTTCCTGACCACCTACATTGCTGCCAGGGACAGTATTTTCATTTTTTGTCGGGCTGGGGTATCTTTTTTTCTTTACCTGCTAAAGAGGGTATATTGCACTTACCACCAGCCTCTCCCCGCGTTCCTTCATGTTTCTCCCCCACAGCTTCAGGGATGCCATTGCCGCTGCGTTGAAGTTCCGAACCGCCCCTTGCTGTACCGGAGGTGTCAGCAGAGATCTGTGGTTTCCCGCCTCTGGCGGGTTTCGACGGCATAGCAGTCAGGAGCATGGCCGGAGTGGCACCGCCTCCAGGCACGGTACCGCTCTTGGCCGCCGCCGCGAGACACAGAGAACACGGAGACCGAAACAGACGCCAAGCCAAACCAAAGTAGTGCAGGTCGCGTGGCCGCGGGGCACCAAAAACACACCAAATCATGCCGCGTACAATTAGCAGTAGATTTAGACTGCCCACATTTTACTATAATTCAGGCACAGGGGGGTCCAGGAGCAGCAACTTGCGTGTCTGGTGCCGCAGACTTCATCTTGCCTCTCTCTCAGTATCAATAGGAATATATTTTCTAATGTAAACTTGAGAAAAAAATCATAATGTAATTTTATATATTTACATTAATTAAAGATTTACTTCACAATGAAGCATTTAGTACTGTAGCATTCTTCTTTAGTCCTACATTGAAAATAAATATATAAAATGAATTTACATTAATATTTAACATAAGTGTTTTTTACAAACTTTCCCCAAGGTTAATAAACGTTTTAACTTTTCCCTATACTTTACCAATGGAAGACTCCTCATCCAGGGCAGTCATCTCAATATGGTAAAATATAGGGAAAAGATCTCTATACTTCACCATAGGGAGATCTTGCACTCAGGCAGATATCTCTGCATGGTAAAGCATAGGGAAAAGTTCCCTTATACTTTATCATACAAAGATCTCCATCCTGGTAGCGGAGGATATAGTTCATTTCTGCTTGAATCAGGAATTGTTTTTTACCATTAATTCAAATCTAGGGGACCATGGCCCTAGACAGAAGTAAGTAACTGTGCAACACGTACACTCTGATTTTTAGATGTAATCAAATAGGTTGCAAATTGAGGTGGCTGGACATCCATATAAAGAGTCTTGCACATAGTTTTCCTATTAATTCCTTTGACTCTATAAGGTTTATTACTTCTCCCAAAAGGTGGTTTCCTACTAATGACATGTTCATTAGTTTTTTGATGAAAGGTGACTACGAATAGTGTGTTGCACTCAGTCTGCTTCTTCTTTAGTCAAATGAATTAAATAATTTAGGGGTCCATTACGGCCATCGCAACGGAGCCAGGGACCGACTGCCGAAGTGGCGGCGCTCCTGCCATGAGAATTAGGATGCGCCCGCCACACTGGCGGACGCATCCTGGGCCTTTTACATTGCGGGTGGATCTGCTGGCTGCAGACCCACTCGCAATGCAAAAGGTCTGTGCACAGCATTGCCATGCACTACATGGCAGGCACCACGTGGTGCCTGCCACGTAGTGCATTGCAATGAGGGGGGGTACCGTAGGTACCCCCATGTGCACCCAACACCCTGGGGGCCCGCAACGGGTCCCCAAAAGCAAGAACCGGAATGCCTTTCCATGGCGGCAACGCCGCCATGGAAAGGCAATTCACCGCCTGCATCATAATATGGATGGCGGTGTCTTGCAGACACCGCCACCATGTTATGCCCTTTTTCCGCCCGGTCGACAAGTCGACCGGCGGAAAAGCGGCAGACGGTCTTTCCGTCCGCCGCGGACCCCCAGCCATACTAATATGGCGGGGGGTCAATCAGGCAAGGATGGCGGGCGGATCGCCCCTGCCGGGCCAGCGGTGGCTACCACCGGCCCTGCGGGGGCGATCCGCCTGCCATCCTAATGGGCCCCTTAGTCTCTATAACCACCTTTTACCTATTTCAAAAACAACTAATACTAGGAAGTGTACCAGGTCTCCCTGGACTCATAATTTACTTTTGTGTAATTTGTTGATCATGATTACCATATTTGAGCTGTGCATGGCATGGGACAGATACACTGACAATATGGGGCTTTATGTTAGGAATTAACTCCTTGAGTGCTATTGACGTGACCTCCATGTCAAGACTGCTCACAACTGGACGCTATTGACGTGGAGGCAATATCAAACCACCTGGCACTGGATCAGCAGCTGTTGTGTGTGGCTTTGGTACCCCCCTAACCTGTCACCCTCCCTGGGTCAGATCAAAGACTCTCCTGCTCCAGCTCATGAGGTGTGAAGGTCCTGCAACTGACATGATTGTGTCAGTGATGCGATGACCTCAGTTACAGAGACTGGCAGCCAGGAAACAACTTTCTGGTTTCCCTGCAAGTGTAGAGGGGGCAGAAAACAGCCCTGTTCTTGCTCACAAGGAACTGTGCAAAAAGTGAGGTATCGCTGGAAATCTGCAGACCTCAGCTTTCTAGCAATACCGGTTTTACCCTGAATAGCACAGGTGAGCACATTGGGATGTGATCACCTGGTGCTTTCACTAGGCACCTAGGATGTTTGCCTCTGATTACATGGTGGGGAAGGTAAAATCAATAATAATACTGTAAAAACAGGCAGCCCCACCCTTCTTACAGAAATTTGAAGAATGCATTGCATTCTTCTAACTTCTGGAAGAGAGATAGATGTATGTTTTTTCCATCTTTGCAAAACACAGTTTCAGTTTTTTTGTGTGTATATATTAATGTCGTGTTTCCATACTGTTTCATGCTCCATGTGACCCCTGCATAGAGGATGCTGTGAAGTGAGTTGCTAGGTTGTTGGCCGGTGTTCATGAATGGGCTCAAAATTTCAGGCTTTAGGTGATCCTGTACTCCAGAATAGTTTTTTTTTTTGCCGAAAGGCATGTAACCACTACATAGTAAACACTGTTAACTGAGTTGCCTTCAGTGCTCAGGTTGTTGGTGAGTGCTCATGATGAGTCTTCACATTTTATGCTTTATGTCATCCTCCATTCTAGAAATGTATTGCTTTATCAAACTGGTGTGTTTCAGTACTGTTTCATGTCACATATGACCCCTTAATAGTGGATACTGTGAACTGAGTTGCTTGCATTCATCGGGTTGTCAGTGGGTGTTCAAGATGGGGTCTCCACATTTAATTTTTTTGGTCATCCTGCATTCCATGAATGTTTTTACTTTTTCTGAATGGCAGATTTCTGTTCTGTTTCATCCCACATATGACCCTGGCATTCCCTAAAAGCACTGCTTTTCCAGATGATTTGCTTCAATACTGTTTTATGCCACCCTGGGCCGCCCAGGCAGAGTTCGCGTAGCCGCGCTACGCGAACCTACGCAAAGTGGTAAAAAAACTCTGCAACGCTACGCGGAGTTCCACGAGCATGCGGAGTTGCTTGTTCCGCATGCTCGCGAGACATTTCTGATGTTCGGCAACGCGGATTGCGTGTTCGGGGGTAAATATCACGCAAACTTCACCAAGCGGTCACCAATGGGTGTGGCCATCTTGTTTTTCTACTCTTTGCATGGTTCTGGGGCCTGTTTTTCATCCCTCTCCAATCTTTTCAATCCTTTGTTTCTTAGACTGTTTTTCTGATCTTTTTTTATTTATTATCTATGCCTCTCTCTCCCTAAGTGTATATTTTGCGTTTTATTTCTACTTTTACTGCGTTTTTGTACTGTTTTCCTATTACTTGCTTTTTTTTTTTACTTTCCTACTTCTTCTCCTGACTTTATTTTTTGCTTCTACATTTTCTTTTCCTCCCCCACCCCCCAGAACCATGACTAAGGCTAGTAAGAAGGGTAAGGCCAAGGCTAGTGTGACCAAGAGCCGCCTTCCTTGCGGAAGACGGCAGCCGGAAGGGGTGCAGCCACGGGCCCTGTTCTCAGAGGTGGAGGTGGCCATCCTTGTTTTTTTTGTACAGTGCCACCTCCCCTTACCCTTGGCAGCAGGTGGCAGGCCTGGCTCCGGCTATGCCACCGGTGGGCGAGGGTGCGCCTAGCAGTGTTTTGCTGCTCTGAGGTCCTGCGCACCCACAACCAGCTGAATGACCGGTGGTCCGACATCTTGGACCGGGAGCAGGACCTGCTGGAACTGCTAGGTGTTGAGGTCGTGGGGCTTGGTGAGTAGCTAATTATAGTACTATTGTGTGTTCTGTTCTGTGTTATTGCGAATATTATTTTTTTCCCAAATAGCAAGAATGCTGCTGCTTACATGCAGGTAAGTTACGTTTAAAAATCTTATATTATGTGATTGTTATTCTTCTAGACACTAGACAGGTGCTCGGCGCTACTAATCGTATTGTTTGCAACTTTGCGCTCGCTTGGGCTGATTATGTAAGAGAGTTTAGAGAACTTAAGTTAGGTAATGCTAGAGAGACTCCTTTCATTTGTCCTGTCACTAAGATAGTGGTGGTAGGTATGTAGTTTAGTTACTTAGTATTAGTTGGTAATTTTTTAGCGGTCCGTGGCAAGACGCATCCTCCATCACGTGCTGCTGACTCCAGTCCTTAGTAGAACCTTTTGTAGTTTGTTAGTGAGTGAGTAATATAGCAACTCATCAGCACACCAGCAGCAACCAACCAACAATTTGGTGTATGCAATATGCATGTGTCCATCTATGCATTTTTGAGGACTAAAATAAATGGAAATGTAGACTTAGTGAACAATTGGCCCATCAAAGGGGGGTTGATTCATTGATGATTTTGAATGAGATTGAAACTTAGAAGAAGAAAATATATTTTTTGGCAATTCCTTTCCAAAGTCTCTGGAATAGGCGGGCTAGGCTAGGTGGTAATTACAGGTTTAGGATTCTGGAATTGGAATAGAACACCGGATTAATAAATAATAACTAGACGGTCCGCAATACTACTACTAGTCGATCAGATTAGATAGGTCAATTTTATTGCAATTGTTGTTTCCTGTCCAAAAATGTTTTTAAAGCGTTTTTTAAAATATTGTATTTGTTTCACACCAATCCATTTTTGTCTCTTTATTATATCTTACATTATCAGCATCCAGTGGCAAGAAGACGACGGGGTTGTCTGAGGCGGGAGCTGGAGATGCCTCCCAGGGCCAGGATTGCTCCTCTACCGAGGGCTCTGCTGCTGGCCACAGTAAGTCCTCTTGTTGTTAATATTAATAATTATATTTCCCTAACTTTTACTGCACTATTATTTCTGTTTCCTAATTCTTTTTTACCAAATCTTCTTCGATCTATCTGTTTCTAAATTCTTGTTATCCCTAGATTACCTACCTACTTAGTTATATTTTTTTCTAGTGTCTGTTTTTTTTTTACATCATTCTAACTGCCTCTGACTCTGTATTACTATTAGTCTGTCTGTAGCTTTCCCAGTTGGCCACTCTTTATTTTTAAAAAGTTTTAAAACTCAGATTCACCAATAGCTCTAGCCACTGAGTCCAGTCCTTTGGGTTGTCCTCTTCTTCATCTTGAGAGGCTATTCTACAATTGCCACCAATAAAAAAACCCAACCAGATATTTTACTATTTTTGATAGTGATGGAGCAAGGTTTCAAAAATGAAACTTGCTTGTAAGCAATCCTCCTCATAGTATTAATTTATTAAATTGTATTGTCAATACTAACCTTTGCATTCACAAACACAAGAGGGACAGAAGCTTGCTTATGTGTTTTACTAATGAATAACGCTTGTCTGTAATCCAAAATGTCCGCTAAAGCGCGGGAACCTCAATGCGCATGTCGCAACCTGATCACATGGTGTGACGTCTTTCTTTGCTTGGTGGAAAACTTCTGCTTCTGTGCAGTGGGCGCTAAAATGGCCGCTAAATGTTTTCACATGCTTAAGCTTGCTCTCATGTCATTATTAAATTGTCATTTTCTTAATGCTACTAATGCAGGATAGTATAATAATTAATGGGGAATAGAGTAGGGAAAGTGGGCATACAGTGAAACATTTTATTTGTGATTTTAATATTTTCTTCTTGCACTTTTAGTAATTCGTAAACTTGGGCCTGGGTTGGTGACTTGAAACTCGAGAGACAAATGGTTCTGCGCATGTGTCCTGTGTGCCTGCCAAGTGAAGTCAACTTGGACGTCTCCCAAGGCCATGACCCATTGGCCGAAGATGCTACTTTTCCCCTGTAAAATGTATAACATTTGTCGTGAGACGGGTGGGAAATAAAGCAAATGTATTAATTTGAAGGGGAGGGAACGTAAAGACAATAGGCTTTACAATTTAGGCCAAATCGATATGGTGCGAGAATCCACCCCCTGTCCCTGTCCAATCAGAAGTAGTGGTCCCATATTTTAGCAACATTAAGGGGAGGTACATGGGCGTAGAAGGGTATAATAGAATATAGCATTAGTTAATTAGTAGGAGCATGCTTTCACGAAGAACAGGCGTCCATGCTGCGAGAGAGCTCTTAGCTCCAGACTGCCATGCTGATCGGTTGCTGACTGAATCCCTGTCCAGAAGAGGTCCTGAGGAGGGGGCGGCGGAGTCCATAAGAACGGGAGAATCGAGGAGAAGTCGAGTATCAGAGAGGGGAACGGTGCAGGCGTCATTGTAGAGAGGTCACCGGTCCTGTCCTGATCCTGGAAGAAGTCTTTGCTCTTCATCCTTCCTGGGTCCTATCTTTTCCAACTCCTTGGCCAAGGGGCTTGGTTCTCGCATTTAGGTAACTATACTGCAACCTTTAGTTGCGCTGCTGTCTCTATCTTCTCCTCTTCCTTAAACACCGTCATTGATTAGCAAAATCATTTCTATGCTTTTTCTTGGGTATTTCAATCAAGTACCGTGTTTTCTGTATTTTACTCTGCTAAAACTTTAGATAAACATTTTAAAACTTCCTGACTCAGTGGTTATTTCAGGATTATGAACTATATTGAATGTCACTCATTTTAAATTTCCCAATTGGCAAAGGATCCATTGGTAAGTTATTACTCTTCAATCAGAAGGTAATTGGTAGCAGGGACTTTGATAAAAGAGTACATCTGACACCCAGCGTAAGTATTAGTGTAGTATGAATGTATGGGCCCAAGTGAGTATATGGTGTATGGAATGCTGTTGGCTAATATTGCGCTGGATCAGTTTTCTGGTAAGCAGAGGACGGTTATGGTTACTCTTTGTCAATTGGGTAATGAGAATTTTATTTGTATTTTTATGAACTAACATCCGCTTAAATTTTGAGTTTGTTATATGTTGTCCAGAATACCCCGGGGGAAAAAGAATAGTGGGTGGCAAGTGGAAGCCATACTGCAGTGAGGTTATCTGTCAGGCAGAATTAGTACTGAGAAGTTAAGCAGGACTTTCAGTACTCGTTAGGGACTCTATGCGTGTGAGTAATAGCAAAAAGGATACGCCGATAAAAATTTGATGTTATATCACCTAGTAAGGGTAACATTGGAGAAGTAACAGGTACTTCTGGAGCTTGTGTGAAGAGTAGACGGAAGTGTTTTACTCGTAGTATATGTTTTAGTAAACGGAAAAGTTTTACTAAAGTGTGGAAGAAACTATCTTTTTCAAATTTAGAAGAAACTGGCACGATAGCGAATGTTTTATGTTGTTACTGAAATTTAATTAAGATTTATAGAGAAAATAAGTTTGCGTAAATTTTTGTAAAGGGAGGGTCAGTTGCCGGAGAGGGAGCTGACGTCACAAAACGCCGCGCTGTGGTAGGTTGAAACAGCGGGTGTGGAAAAACCCTTGTAAAGGAGGGGTCAGTAGTCAGGAGTAGTACTGACGTCACAGGTGCCGCGCTGGGATTGGTTAAATCAGCGAGGACAGAAAAGAGCAGATTGTAAAGGAGGGGTTGACAGAGAAACGTCATCAAAAGGCTGCGCAAGGATTGGCTCGGAAATAAAAGATAGCAGACATTTGATTGGTCGAAATTATAGAAGCAAAATTCTTAGTGGATAAGGATTGCATGTTAAAACGCGATCCTACTTTAACAGGAACTCGTCCGGATAGGAGATTCCTAGGTTTTGCAGAATATAATTTTGTACACAGAAGATTAGATAGAATGTACAGAGAAAGGAGAAAAATGTCATTCTTACAAAAGATTAAGAATTATTTTAAAAAGGACAAACCAATCAAAACTAGAGAAGGAATTATTATTCCACCAGCTAAAACGCCAGCATCATTTATGATGATGGAGAGAGGTTATCATACTTGTGTATGGATGGAGAATTGGATAGAATACACCAAAAATGATGGAATATTAGCATTTCCCCAGAATGGCACGTTCAATGGGCGAATTCTTCAGAACTTGAGATTGAGGATGAATGACTTAGAACCCAGACCTAGATTAACTCAGTACGAAGCTCTAGAAGAATGGGAAACCGAAGCATTTGAGCAGGATAGATCAAGAAGCAATAGGAGTTACCCAGGATTTTTCCCCAGATATTTACGTGAGTCGAGAGAGGGTCAGATGAAACAATGGAGAAGGGCAATGATTACAGAAGGACTGTATCCATTATTCACAGAAGGAGAGAAATCAGGAGGCAAATGTACAGAAAAGACAAAACATTTAATGAGAAATGAGGAGTCTGAAGACGAATTTATGGAGGAAATGTTAAGAAATCCCCCACCATATCAGGAAGGGACAAGTGGATGCACCCCAAGTGCACCACCAAAAACTCCATTAGTGCCACAGGTAATGCATGAATTCACCACGAGTAGAATACTTCATGACAAAGAAAAAGAAGCCCTAGAAAAAACCAGAGCAGAATTAATACAGAAAATAACCCAGATAAAAGTACATCCTGATTCGTTGACCATACCTGTAACAATTGGTCCAGTAGTTCCATTATATGGTACTCAGGGAAATTGTCCTCCACCCATACTTCCACCTACTCCTGTGAGTAATCCCAGACCTGAAGCTCCAGTTATAATTGAGGATCAATTTAGTGACTGTGAATCCACAATATCACTTATGGACTTGCCTGTTCGAGGTTCTGTAAATAGTACTCCAAGAAAAGATGTACCTGGAGGTTCAAAAGATGTAAGTTTAGTAACTTCATCGGGAGCAAAAAGTGCTACCATAGTAACACCTGAAGATCTAGAAAGATGGGTGCAAGGGTCAGTTAAACAGTGCACACCTCCGAAAATAATGGACATTCATAAATTAAAAGTCGAATTAGAAGAAATAATAGCAGGAAATGTAGGACTAGAATGCTTAAATACCTATGATGAAGAATAATTATTGTTCCTATGCAGGAGTATCACCAGAAATGTAAGGTTATTTCATGAAAAATTGTCCAATTTAGCACTACAGATGGGAATAGAAATAGGGAGATCAAAGGTACTACAGAAACCCTATAGAGCAGAATTTTCAGACAAAGATTTAGAAAATATGAATGCCTCTGGAAGAAGATTACAAATAAGAGAATTAATGTTAGTCTTGCAAAAATGGGGAGACCTAGATAAATGGAAAACTAGGTGGGCCAAGAAAAAGGAAGAAGCACGAACAAGTAGAACAGCATCAGAATATGTGATGAAGGAAACAGGGAAAGCAGACCAGATGTATCCAGTGCGAGAAGTTGCGGGAGGAGGATATTTGAATGTCCCATGGAGCAGACAGGATATTTTGTCATTTACGAATGATTTTCCAAAATTGAGAGAAAAGCCAATTGAATGGTACAAGCAGGTTGAAAGGTTTGTGAAGGTGTCAAAGGTATTGTTGAAGGATTTAGATGGTTTGTTTGACATAGTGGTACCTGCCGATTTGTGGACAGATTGTAAAATTACAGTCGATTGGCCTAGTGATGAATATCCTAGAGATCCGAAGACAGGTGCCCCGTCAAATGATGTAATGAAAAAGTATCAGCAGGTGATAACATACCTGAAAGGGAAAATACCCCCGAAAGAAACAGATTGGGTGAAAATAGATCGAACCACCCAAGAAGCCAGTGAATCAGTACATTCCTATTATGAGCGTCTCTTGCAGGTGTTTAAACAGTATAGTGGATTTGAGGACATTGGAGACAAAAACATGAGTCAGTTTGTGTATCGATTTGTTTATGGTCTGAAGCCAGAGATTTGCCAGATGATTAAACAGCATATGCTGTGTTGGCAGGGAAAGCCCATAGATGAAATTCTGAAATATGCGAAATATTGTGGAGACGATATTGAGGATAGGCACAAGAAATTACAAGAAAAGGTGATGTGGGCACAGGTGAAAATGGCAGAGAAACAGGGAATTAATTTGGAAAATCCGAGTGAAAATCAAGGAAAAGATTCTGGAACGAGTGGTGATACGGGAAATGGTGGAAAATTTAGAGGACGAATGAGTAGAGAAGAAGCTAAAAAGAAATTTCCTTGTCATGGATGCGGAAAATTGGGGCATTGGAAGGACGAATGTAAAAAGATTCGAATAATAATGGCCCAAATCAAAACTTAAATCCACAGACGCAGAATGACTCACAGCAGGGTGTAAATCCCCAGAGTCAATAACCACCTCCACCTGTTCAGGGTAATGTAAGCAGAGCAAAGCACGGTACAGACATTGGATACCCAGGAGGGAGTGGTAAGAATGATTATATGACATCACAATTTCTTTTGCAGGACAATTACTGTGAATTCAACTCATGACGGTGCCTAAGAGAGGGGAAGAAGGAGTGCGTACTTGGCGCATCCTTACAGGTAGATCAGTCTGGTCCATATGTTGAAGGAAATGTGAAAGGTAATGATATTACTTTCCTTTTGGACACTGGTGCTACTAGGTCTACGGTGAGATCAGCAGATATCCCAGACCTTCCTCTCTCTGGTGAAGATATTCAAGTAGTAGGGGTAGCTAATCAAAGAATTAGAACGCCTCTTACAGAACCAATGGAAGTCAAAATAGGAAACTTCAGAGAAATGCACCAATTTGTAGTGTGCGATTCTAGCCAAGTGAATTTATTAGGTAGGGATTTATTGTGCAAAATGAACTGTACAATTTTCTGCACGCCAGATGGTGTGGCAGTTCAGACACCAGATGAGGACCATGTATATAAAATTATGGTTGCAAAACCAGGTACAGAAATAGACGAAATGTTTTCGTTAATAACAAGAGATGAGTTGCCAGAAGAAATAAAAGGTACAGTAAACCCCATGGTATGGGATTTCACCGGAAAAGAAGTAGGACTTATGGCAAAAATAGATCCAGTTCAAATTACGGTAAAAGAAGGTGCAATTTTCCCAAATACCAGACAGTACAAAATGAGTGCAGAAGTAAAAGCAGGAGTCATTGACGAAATAAAACGAATGGTAGAACAAAACGTCCTAAAAGAAGTAATGAGTAGCCCATGTAATTCACCTATAATGGGGTTAAAGAAACCTAGTGGAAAATATAGCATTGTTCAGGACCTGCGTAAAATAAACAAGATTGTGGAACCATGTTGTCCCATAGTACCAAATCCTGCAGTAATTCTATACCAGATCCCTTGGAATGCAGGATGGTTCACAGTAATTGATTTGTGTCAAGCATTCTTTTCAATACTATTGCATCCAGACAGCCAGTATCTTTTCTCATTTAAATTTGAGAACAAGGTCTATGTGTGGAATTGTGTTCCTCAGGGGTACACAGAAAGTCCTTCCATCTTCAGACAGATACTGAAAAACTGCCTGGAAAAACTAGTGATGCCAGGAAGCTCAGTCTTAGTCCAATTTATCGACGACTTATTGGTGGCGTCGACCACCAGAGAAGACTGTGTTGTTGACTCCATAGCATTATTAAATCTTTTGGCTGAGGAAAGGCATAAAGTCTCACCTGAAAAGTTACAGTTTTGCAGGACAGCTGTTAAATATCTGGGACATCAAATTGAGAGGGGAAAAAGAAGAATAACCTCTGAAAGAGTAGAATTAATAAAGAGAATGCAAATGCCTGTAACCCAAAGACAAGTGCGAATGTTCCTAGGAATAGTAGGCTACTGTCGACAATGGATACCAAATTTTTCCATGTTAGCTAAGCCCTTAATTAACATGACGAAAAAGAAAGCAAAGGACCCTGTTGAGTGGGAGGATGAAAGTGTAGAAGCTTTTGTAAAATTGAGAAACGCACTTTGTTCAGCACCTGCCCTAGGCATGCCTGATTATAAAAGAGAATTCACATTATTCTGTCAAGAGAGAGAAAATTGTGCACTTTCTGTCCTAACTCAGAGACATGGACTAGACAGACGTCCTATAGCATACTTTTCTGCTACATTAGACCCAGTAGCAGCCGCGTTGCCAGGATGCTTAAAAGCAGTGGCAGCAACTTGTTTGAGCATTGAACAAAGCGAGTCAATTGTGATGGGACATCCTGTAAAAGTGTATGTTCCACATGCAGTTGTGATTCTATTGACAAGAACCCGAACTCAGCATCTTACTCCTAGTCGGCTGACTAAATATGAGAGGATAATAATGGGTGCTGAAAATGTGACCATGGTAAGGTGTACAATAATAAATCCAGCAACTTTATTGCCGGACCCATATCATGAAACAAATAAAGATGACGAAGAAGATGAACATGATTGTGTACAAATTACAGAATTATGTACAAAACCACGCCCAGACATAGAGGAACAGCCTCTTAAAAAGCCAGACAGGGAGCTATTTGTCGATGGTTCATGTCAAAGACATGAAGATGGTAAACTAACTGCTGCCTATGCGGTATGTGAATTAACTGGAATAGTCGAAGCATCCTATTTACCAGGAGTAAAATCTGCACAAGTAGCTGAATTGATTGCTTTGATAAAAGCTTGCAAAATTGGGAGGAATCAGAGAGTGACCATATTTACAGATAGTCAATATGGTTACGGGGTTGTGCATGATTTTGGCCAACTGTGGATGCAGAGGGATTTCATGACTTCTTCAGGATCCCCCATTAAAAATGGACAATTTGTAAGGGAATTGCTAGAAGCAATACAATCACCAAAAGAATTGGCTGTGGTGAAATGTGCCGCACACCAGTCAGGAGATGACTGGGTGGTAGTCGGCAACATATATGCAGACCTGGTGGCTCAACATTGTGCCAAAACCAGAAGGTCAGTCAATAAGAGGGTGGAAAGAATGGGAATCAGCTGCCAACTTATGCTGTATATGCCACCTGAAACATGGAATGAGGTGAAGAAATTGCAAGATGAGGTTGATGAAAGTGAGAAAAATTTGTGGATTAAAGTGGGTTGCTCCCAAAGAGGAGAAGATGAAGTGTGGATCAGTGCAGATGGCAGACCAGTCATGCCAGACTGTTTACTCTCACAAATGGCTAGAATGCACCTCGGAGACACACACATAGGGAGAGATGCAATGATTAGGCTGTTCAGACAAAATTGGTACAATCCCAAATTCAGGGCTGTTGCAGAGAGTCTTTGCCAGAGGTGTCTAACTTGCCAAATGCATAATCCAGGCAGGAAAACGATAATTGGGTTTGGAAAGATTGGAAAGGCAGAGGGCCCATTTATAAGACTCCAGTTCGACTTTATACAGTTACCACCATGCAGAGGACTAAAATATGTACTAGTCATAGTGTGTCTGTTTTCAAAGTGGGTGGAGGCTTACCCTACTAGAAGAAATGAAAGTATTACAGTTGCAAAACTGTTGTTACGGGAGCTCATACCTAGATTTGGTTTCCCAGTATCTTTGGAATCAGATAGAGGAAAACACTTTAATAGCGAACTGATCCAGATAATCTGTGAAGCATTTCAAATCAAACAGAAATTGCACTGTGCATATCGCCCAGAGGCTTCTGGAGTGGTTGAACAATTAAATGGCACAATAAAGTCAAGATTGGGAAAAATGTGTGCATCAACATCATTAGAGTGGCCAGACGCATTGCCACTTGTTTTGATGGGACTCAGAAGCATACCTGACAGAACGACAGGATTAAGCCCTCATGAAATAATGATGGGAAGAGCAATGAGACAAACACATGTTCCCACAAACAAATTAGTAAATATATCTGATGATATGGTTCTGGATTATTGCAAAGGATTGGCTGACCTAGTGCGTTCTGTCTCTCATCAGGTTGGAGAAGACGCAGTTTCCAGGCAGCCTGAACTAGAACATGATCTGAATCCTGGTGATTGGGTGGTAGTGAAGAATCACACCAGAGAAACGTGTTTCTCACCCAGGTGGAGCAGACCTTGTCAAGTTATATTGACCACCAATACAGCAGTGAAGTGTGCAAGATTTCCTAATTGGATTCACGTAAGCCACACAAAGAGAGTACCAGACCCTGAAGAGGAGAATTCACAGGCAACACCAATCACTGAAGAAGCTGAAGGTTGCCCAGCAGAGGAATCTCAGGATCGAGGTTCGAGAGAAGCTGACGGAGAACAACCGAGCACAAGTCAGGATTGGATACCAGTGGTAGAAGTTCCTGAAGTATACCACAGAACGAGAAATCAAACTAAATTGGAAGAAATTGAAGAAGATCAGATAGGTGAAGAAGAAGCAGTTCAGGATCAAGAAGAAAAGACAGTAAAAGATCCTGAACAAAATAAGATAGGGAAAGAAAATTGGACACAAAACAGTGAAGATTTAATAGACTTTACACAGGAACAGACAGGTCTAGAAGAATCCGGTCAGGCTGCAGAAGTTCACAGTGCAATAAGCCCTGATCAGAAGCAGTTAGATCAAGAAGAATTCACTAAAGAAAAAGGGGTTGATACAAATGAACATAAAGAAATAAAAAGAGAACAAGGTCAACATCTTGAAAGACATTGTGGAGCTACTGAAGAAAAACAAATTTGACCTGAAAAGGAGCAAACAAGAAACACAGTAATTGAAGAAAATGAAGAAGTGAAATTAACGAGATCCCTGAAGACGAAAGCAAAGAAACAGTGCCAACAAAGAAAACAAGAAAAGGAGATCATTGGCCAAGTGTCATTAAAAGAGTAAAGTACCACATAACAACCAGAAGTGAAGATCCAGAACAAGTACCTGAAGTGACAAGTCAAACTGAACAAGAGAAAAAGTCAGGAAAAAGAAAAAGTAAAAGACTGAGACTTGTGAATAACAAATTCAAGGGTCCTGACTGGACTTATATTATTCTTGAATATTTTGAAAGCTCAGAGTCAAGTGACAGTGGTGGCGAAGGAACAAGTGCAGAACTAACATACGAAGAAGAAACAAGACCACCCTGACTAAACAAAAGAATCCTCTAAAGAAAAGAAGAAGAGATAAGAAGAGCAATCTTCCTTGTCGAAAAATGCCTGACGATAGAGTTACTGGGAGACCAAAACGAAATTGTTGTAGGAGATGCTGTGCAATCTGCATATGTAGTCTAGTATTGGTGCTTATAGTATGATTAGTCCTGATTGTAGCAGTTCCTTACCTTATGATAATAGATAAGAAGATTAATAATGAAACTAAAGGGAGGACAGCAAACATGAAGGGCAATAGAGTAGAATTAATGGCAGAAGATGAGGCAGAAATTCATCATGAAATAGCTGATAACGACACTAGTTTAAATGTTTTCACAAAGTTATTGTTTCAGTATGTAGACACAATGGAAGTTAGTAATTGTTACGTCTGTATGAAGTTACCTGAATCAGTAGCAGAAGGATTGACATATCATCACTTACCACTGACATATGGCATATCATGTAGTGTTTTGTCTAGTTTATTTTATAGAACAGGTAGGCTACAGTATTATTATTCAAACTTAGATGTGATATTTTCTGAGGTTCCGATTCGCAAGAGTATGAACCCAGTGCTTAGTAGTCAAGACGCACAGTTTATGGGAGAGTTTTTCTTAACAATGAAATCGATAGACATAACACATGCACATAGACACAATCTAACATGTTCTTTACTAGAAGAAGAAAAGATATTTTTGAATTTAGTAGAAGATAGAAGACATGATTTTCAAAAGAAAGCTTCAGAGCATAAGGCTCAGTTGCCACCTTGGGCGGAGAAAGAAGGGAGTTATACACCTGGTAAAGCTCAAGCTGCAATGGCTCTGGATTTCGTAAAGACAGGGAAAATTTGTCTTCATAGGTTAAAGACTGATTATAACAATGTTTTCATCGGTACCAGTGAATGTGAACACAATTTTCTAATTCTTGGAGGTTGGGGACTCAAAGGAGGAACAGATTCAGGGGCATATTATCAAGGGCTTTATCGCCGATTTAGCGGCACTTTTTGCCGCTAAATCGGCGATATTTTTAACGCCCTATTAGCAAGCTGTCGCTAACAGGCGTTAGCGACAGCTTTCAGGCGTTAGAGGCCAGGAATTACATCGCCTTGCATGTCAGCGATATTTATCGCTAATGACATGCAAGGTAGGCGTTCCCACTAAAAGCGACTGTAAACAGTCGCTAACACCACTAACCCCTATTATCAAGGCAGGCGAAGCGATAAAATAAATCGCGCTAAGCGCGTTTATCGCTAGATTTTAACACCTGCTACTGACTATGACTTACCTGTTTAAGGTATAGGTGGTGGATTCTAATGCTGAATCCACCTTAGCGTTAATGCAAGAATATCGCTGGTTTTCCAGCGATATTCTCGCATTTTGCCGCTATCGCTGGAAATAATATCGCTATGGAGATAAACCTTACTAATAGGGTGTTATCTCAGCGATATTTTCCAGCGATAGGCGGCGTTAACAGGATTCGCGCTAAGCGCGTTTAGCGATAAATATTGCTATTCCTTGCTAATATGACCCTCAGTTTTTCCTGGAATTTATTATGTATGCGGAATAAGGCTTACTTTAGGCTTCCTGCACGATGGTATGGAAGTTGTTATTTTGGAATAGTTTTTCCAAAGATATACCACGTAAAAAGAAACACTGGAAGCAATGAAAATAATAATGAATTAATACGTAGTAAAAGAGCTAGTTTTTCAGAAATTGTAGGTGATATATTTGGTGCATTGATACCTTCAGTGGGAATAATTCTGAACTCAAGGAAAATATGTAAATTGTCTACAGTAGTTGATCGTTTATCAACGGATACTGCTGGAGGTTTTCTAATGATTAATGCGGAGATGGTTGCGATTAGATCTATGGTGATGCAAAATCGACTTGCTCTTGACATTCTATTGGCAAAAGAGGGAAGAGTCTGTAAATTATTGAAGACGAAACATTGTTGCACTTATATTCCTGATAAGAGTGCAGAAATTGGAACGTATATTCAGAACATAACTAAACTTGAGAAAGAACTTAAACCACTGGAAGTTGATAGTGTATGGGAAAGATTGACAAATAGTATCTCGTCAATTGGAACCTGGTTTGCAAATGTAGGAAAAGGACTTATAGGTCAAATATTAGTACCCCTAGCAGGGATAGCAATAATAATATTGGCAATAACAATATGGTGCAAATGCTGTAGAAAGAATGGAACATATAAAGTGACAGGAAAAGGAAAGAAGAGAAAACTAGATGAAATAGAACTTGAAGAATGGAAAAGTGAATTATACAAAAAGTTGAAAGGGGATGTGAAAAACAGAAAATGTAAAAATGAGAATGAAACGAATTGCTAGAAGTTGGCATCTGATTGAGGGTAGTGTTTTTGATGGCTCAGAAACGCCATCAGAGAGGGGATTGATGGAGCAAGGTTTCAAAAATGAAACTTGCTTGTACGCAATCCTCCTCATAGTATTAATTTATTAAATTGTATTGTCAATACTAACCTTTGCATTCACAAACACAAGAGGGACAGAAGCTTGCTTATGTGGTTTACTAATGAATAACGCTCGTCTGTAATCCAAAATGTCCGCTAAAGCGCGGGAACCTCAATGCGCATGTCGCAACCTGATCACATGGTGTGATGTCTTTCTTTGCTTGGTGGGAAACTTCTGCTTCTGCGCAGTGGGCGCTAAAATGGCCGCTAAATGTTTTCACATGCTTAAGCTTGCTCTCATGTCATTATTAAATTGTCGTTTTCTTAATGCTACTAATGCAGGATAGTATAATAATTAATGGGGAATAGAGTAGGGAAAGTGGGCATACAGTGAAACATTTTATTTGTGATTTTAATATTTTCTTCTTGCACTTTTAGTAATTCGTAAACTTGGGCCTGGGTTGGTGACTTGAAACTCGAGAGACAAATGGTTCTGCGCATGTGTCCTGTGTGCCTGCCAAGTGAAGTCAACTTGGACGTCTCCCAAGGCCATGACCCATTGGCCGAAGATGCTGTACTTTATGTTTCCTGTGGACAAAATGATACTTTTCCCCTGTAAAATGTATAACATTTGTCGTGAGACGGGTGGGAAATAAAGCAAATGTATTAATTTGAAGGGGAGGGAACGTAAAGACAATAGGCTTTACAATTTAGGCCAAATCGATATGGTGCGAGAATCCACCCCTGTCCCTGTCCAATCAGAAGTAGTGGTCCCATATTTTAGCAACATTAAGGGGAGGTACATGGGCGTAGAAGGGTATAATAGAATATAGCATTAGTTAATTAGTATGAGCATGCTTTCACAAAGAACAGGCGTCCATGCTGCGAGAGAGCTCTTAGCTCCAGACTGCCATGCTGATCGGTTGCTGACTGAATCCCTGTCCAGAAGAGGTCCTGAGGAGGGGGCGGCGGAGTCCATAAGAACGGGAGAATCGAGGAGAAGTCGAGTATCAGAGAGGGGAACGGTGCAGGCGTCATTGTAGAGAGGTCACCGGTCCTGTCCTGATCCTGGAAGAAGTCTTTGCTCTTCATCCTTCCTGGGTCCTATCTTTTCCAACTCCTTGGCCAAGGGGCTTGGCTCTCGCATTTAGGTAACTATACTGCAACCTTTAGTTGCGCTGCTGTCTCTATCTTCTCCTCTTCCTTAAACACCGTCATTGATTAGCAAAATCATTTCTATGCTTTTTCTTGGGTATTTCAATCAAGTACCGTGTTTTCTGTATTTTACTCTGCTAAAACTTTAGATAAACATTTTAAAACTTCCTGACTCAGTGGTTATTTCAGGATTATGAACTATATTGAATGTCACTCATTTTAAATTTCCCAATTGGCAAAGGATCCATTGGTAAGTTATTACTCTTCAATCAGAAGGTAATTGGTAGCAGGGACTTTGATAAAAGAGTACATCTGACACCCAGCGTAAGTATTAGTGTAGTATGAATGTATGGGCCCAAGTGAGTATATGGTGTATGAATGCTGTTGGCTAATATTGCGCTGGATCAATAGGATAGGACATACTACTGTCTACTCTACGGTAGTACCCGATTTGTACTAGTGATGTATGTGGTGTAAGTATGTATTGTATTTTCAATCTTGCTAGTGAAAAAAAAAAAATAGGGGGAGGCGTATATGGCATCTAAAAAATGTGTAATGTTTTTTCTAGGCATACCGACCACCAGTGCCGGGGCCAGCGGCGGGGCAGGCGACACCAGCCAGGAGGGGGCAGATGCGGCAGCTGCTGCTGGGGTGGGTGAGCTAGCAGCAGTGGCGGGCAGTAGTAAGTTGTACTTATATTCCTTACTTATTGGCAATAGTTACACAGTCACTGCAAGGGTGTACACTGTACTGTTGAGAGAGAGACTAAGTTTTTGTAAACAACGGTTGAAGAAGACACCCTTTACTTAGCATTAGCAATAGCATTAGTGGGATGAGTTGAGTAACTAATGGCCTCTTCTATCTGACTTCAACTCAGCTCTGAAAGTTTTATAAAGAAGACTGGAGTCAGATGACCTTGATGGATGGGTTGAACTAAAAGGGGCAAAGGAAGGAAGGAGGAAGAATGGGCGACATCTAATATATGACTGGCAGAGAAGGATGCGTGGGATGCATAGGTGGCTGATAGGAATCGGATGCCTGGGTGGTTGAAGGATGGGTGGAAGGTGAAAGAAAGGATGACTGCCTGGGTGGGGGAAACTGTATGGGTTATAGGGAAAATCCTCTGGGTGGGTTTCATGGGTCAAACTCAAAGGCAAGCAAGGAAGGACGCATGGGTGGTGGTTAAAAAAAATTACAAATGTATGTTGTTGGTGAAAGGTTTGTTGAGAGATTAAGAAGAATGATAGCCATGTTTACTTTAAATGGATAGGTGCCTGGATGGTGCAATTATCATAGCATAGGTGGAGACTGTCACTGGATGAAGACAATGTAAAAGAAAAATAAACCGTGCCAGAGTAGCAAAGCCAAGGAGAATAGAATAAGATTAGAATTAAAAAAATATAATGCTAGAAGAGCAATGCAATGATAAATGGGAAAATCGCTGGGAAGAGAAACAAGGACTATTTTTTCAAGGTTTTTGATTCAAGGTTGTATTTCAGAATACTCCCTTGACTCACAGTAGTTTGCAAGCACAGCATATATATTGTGTATGTATGTACCCATACCCACCCATTGTCAAGTGCCTCCCTCCAACTCCGAGGCCCACTCCCTACCTATGTCATTTTCGACTGTGTCAGCCTGCCATGAGTGGCCTATCGGCTGCATGGTTACACAATTCACATCCTCCCATATATAATCAATGATCATTCGGATCAGATATCATCTGCCTTGTTGTAGTAGTCACGGTGAAAGTGAAATTGAGCAATTGCCATTGATGTAACAGAGTATGGCCATAATAGAAAAATAAGATAATTGTGTAGTTGTACACTACAGCTGCCCCACCTGCAGACAGTAGTAAATAAAAATAAAATGAGTCTGCGACACAAGTATGTCTGTCTAGGGCGCAAGCTGACTGAGCTGGCATGCCTACAAGGTTAATTTAGCTAAACAAGAGCGAGAGAAGAGAAAAACTTGTCTATTCCATAGTGCCTAGTAGTAGTAATGCCTGAAACTCCCACAAATGTTAGAGGCCGAGGAAATGGGAGGATACCACAAATGTTATGTACTGTGCTTGCTAGTGCTACTGTGCCACTATGTGTATAAATAATTTTGTGTTACTGTTTTGCTAAGAGTATTGGATACAATTGTCTTTTTTCTTTCTTGATATAGCTACTCCTTCCCAACCAAACAGGAAGGAGTTAGCAGCCATGGCCCGGCACCAGAAGCTGGAGGCCATCGGCACAGAATATCGGCAGCTGGTGGCTCTGGCGGAGGAGGAGGCGGCAGCAGCTACATCCTCCTCCAATGCCCCGGGCCCCAGCCAGGCCCCCCCAGTGGTACGGCGCCACGGTCTGGCAGCCGCCCGCTGCACTTCATTGAACACTGCTGCCCCCCCTGTGGATGCAACTGTAGAGCATTCAAGCGCCGCATACTCCTCCGGATGGCGCGCCTAGAGGAGCGGATAAAGGAGGTCCTGGAGAGTAACCGGCGACTGCGCGCCCGCCGCTAGAACTCCGTCGCCTTTCCCTTTTTAAATTTTTTATTGGGTGGGTGGGAATTCGGCGTTTGGGAAAAGTTAGGGTTTATATTTATGGACAATGGACTTTTGGAGTGGACATTGGATTGGGCTCTTATCTTTGGACATTGGTTGGGGTTAGGGAGAGGAGTGGGTCAGGTGTTGTGGGTTTTTCCATTAGTTTATTTTGTTAGGGGAATACATTATTTATACTTACTTTACATACGATTAAATGTTTTGTGGGGTGGTACTCTTTTACTTCACACGGTTTCCTTTGCTGCTGCAGGGCCGCAGCCAGTTTTTGATTGAAATAATAATCTGCCGATAGTGTAACACACCAACAGATAGATGCGGTACCATCACTTGTGACTTGTCCTACTAGTACTGTCAGTCTCTGCTCCTAGTCTATGCAGTTTGCAACTGGACTGGGAAGGGTGTGGGTGTGTGAATTAATGAATTAATTTCCATATTATTAATTATGCCTCCCCCAAACTTCTTCTCTTACCTGTGATTGATGTTTATTTATACTTAGGCAAAGCGATGGCTGCATGGTGATGATGATTTGGTTTCCCAAGATGCCATGGTGGTGGTGGTAGTTGTAGTAGACACTGACAGTAGCATTTGCAAAAAAAGAAAATAAGACAGTCAGTCGCCTGAGGGAGACTCGGGAACAAGTAGTAGAAGTACAGTACACAAGAAGACTGGCAAACACAAAACCATGATGATGATAAGCAATGCTAAAGTAAAATAAAACATAATGGTGGCAGGGATAGCCTAGTACAAGTTACAAACTGAAGTTGACTCGACCTATGAAGTGGACAAGCATAACCTTTAGAGCTGGAAGGATGATGAATCGATGCCGGCAATTAATTATGATGGATTATGTTCCTCTGGAAAAAAAATGTACTTGCGAATACTGAGCATGGGTGGGCAAGCAGAAGAAGATCCTCGCCCTGCCTTGAGTTAGTGTTGCTTTCACCACATCCGCCCCAGCAAGTGTGTGATCAATTATTGGTGTAAATTTTATTTAGTGACACCTAAATAGAAATCGCACAGCCCGAGGGAAGAGGGTTAGGGTTTGATGAATGGTTGGGAAGGGGTGTTTGAGGGAAAGGTTTGACAAAGACAAACACTACACATGGACAACACATTCATTTTGGCAGACGAACATCATAAATCTGTTAAGGGAGAAAAAGGAAATGCATGCATGATGATGACTTGATGAGTAGTACTAGACTAGTAGTACAGGGCAGCATTATATTAATAATTATAATTATTAAGCAATTGCCTTGCCTGTCTGCCCCCAGAGAGACCCACTGTACATACATTTTATGTTCTGTTGTTGTACCGGGCTTCCTTTTAAAGCTAGCAGAGAAAATTAAAAAATATCTGTAGGAGTCAAATATAAGCAAACATAATAAACAACAACACACACAGTCGTAATGATTGAAGAGAAAAAATGAATCAAATGAATTGATGATACTATAACTATGTTATTTTCAAATTGGGAGTTGCATCTCAGCATTCCTCTTGGTCCTTCCTTCCATGGACGCTCCGTCCGTCAATCTTGGGTGCCTGCCTGGCGGATGCGGATTGGTAAGGTAAGTGTGAGTTGTTTTTCCCAGTATAGCACAGAGTGAAGGCCGGCCTGTAAGTGTAGATGGAAAAACAAAAGGGATATTGAAAAATCAAGGAGAAAAGTAAAGTTAAACTGCATAAATTAAGGAGGAGTGCAACAAGAAAACTTTCAGAGGCGACATGGCTAAATCATGTCTACTCTGTTTCCAGCATTAACCTACAACAACACAACAGGAGCAGGCCCATGGCGCCCACCCATCCTCCACTTAGCTTAGATTTTTTTTGAGCCAGACAGCACTGAGCACACATACACAGCAACATAGCATCTTCCAAATTAAGTAACTAAATCAATGCACCGCTGTCAGTCATACCACTACACTCGCCACCACCACTACACACAGACATGTAGGTCTGGTGTTGTTGTTTACATTTTAGGCCACTTCATGAAACGCCCTGAGTTATTCGTTCCATCAATCATCTCCGAACCTACTGACTGACTGCGAGTATGGTATGGTCATCATGGTGTCCAACTCTGTAGTGTACCAAGAAGGGAAACATTGACTTGAGTCACTTTTTTGTGTGTAGATTAAATACTAGTAGACATCATGCACAATAACAACACAAACACCAATCACTCAGAGTCGGCATCCAATGCATGCCATCATTTACCTGTTCCTACGGGGCAGTCCCTCTAGGCTCGGAAAGGAGGATAGCTATTGTCAGGTTCTTTGGAGGGACTCGATGAGGCAGGCACACATTTCACATTTCTTCTACTATTCTCCATCCAATGTCTGGCTTGAGGGAAATGGATTTAGGGCGAGTAAGGACTGGAGCAGGACTCGGAGGAGTGGACTTACTTCTTCACTGACTGCACACAGTTGCAACTCCAATCCAGCAATAAAAGAGTAAGACAGTGGTGATGGATTTGTTGTGATTCAAACCAGAAAGACAATGACACACACAAATAATAAAAGTAAATAATATTCCTTAGATTATCTTTTTGGGGGACTTTTTTTGGGGCGTCAAAGCAAGAAAGAAAGTAACAAGTTGAAAGCCTAGTTGTTGTCAGGGAAGTAGAGCTCGTCCTCAAACTCTGGTTCACCCAGAAGTAGGTTATCTAACACACTACTTCCATGACCTAGGTCGACGTCATCATCATCTTCTTGCTGTGCTACTTCAGGTATGGTGTAATCTGGTGGTATAAAGTGTTGATTCATTTTGATCATGTTTTGGGGCGAGAGACTGGTCTTTCTCACAGTCAGAACGGCACCAGCAGCACTTAAAACATGCTCAGAAGAGACACTTGCGATAGGGCAAGCCAGATAGTTTATCGCCAGCCTGCTGAGCACTGGCCATTGGCGCCTTTTCCCATACCAATACAGCAATGGGTTTTGATCAATGTAGACCTCTGTTGGGTCATCCAGATAGACCTGGACCAGCCCCTCATTGCTCAGAGGTGCTCCGCTTTGCTCGGTCTCTTTTGCCTTAGCCTCAGCACTGGACCAAACAAGCCCTTGCTGTAGAAACCATTCCTGTGTCAATTTTGGTGGGGCAAATGCCCCTGTTCTTGTTGTTGTTGATGTTGTTGTTGGTGTTGTTGGTGTTTTTGGCTGCTGTGAGCTAACCGCACTGCCCTCAGACTCTGAAGTTGAACTTGACGCCTGCTGCCCTGCAGTACTTCTTGTGGCCTGGAGTAGCGGGCCTCTAATTCCCGGACGTTCTTTTTCAAAGCAACTGGCTTCCACAGCTATCCAAGTTTTGTAGTTGGCAACATCCCCTTCTGAAAAAGGAATCAATGTGTTCAGTGCTGCTTTGTACTGTGGATCCAGAATTGTGGCACAAATGTAATGGTTGCATGACACAATGCCGCTTTGCACCCTTGTATTTTCAGATAAGCGAAGGGTTAAGCTCTCCACCAACTCATATGCTTCTTTTTTTTTCTCCACACCTGCGTACATTGCAGACAACCCCTTCAGCTGTTCCTGTTGCATGTGCAACAATGGGATAGCTTGGCCCATACTACAGTCCTCCTTGCTGACTTCACGTGTGAAGAGCGCGAAAGGAAGTAGCTTCTCTGTCAGGCATTTAACTAGGCCCCATTGGTCCATCTCAATGATCATGCCTTTCACAGTAGCATCCCCTCTTTGCATGACATATTCATTGATTGGTCTGTACTGCTCAAACAGACGTTCAAGCATGTAATAAGGTGAGTTCCAACATGTTGGCACCTCCTGGATGAGTGCTTTAACTGGCATTTTATGCTCACGTTGAATGATCCTCAGCTGCTTCGGGCTTTAAAAGAATGGCTGAAATGTGTGCAGATTCTTCTGCAGGTGGTCAGTAAGTTGCTGACTCGGTCTTCTTTTTTCAGAAAGTCTTGAACAATGATGTTAATGCAGTGCGCCAAACACAGGACCCTGAAATTGCAACCATCGACCATGGCCTTAACTATATGTCTGTGGCAACAAAACCAATGTTAAGCCCTCTTGGTCGCAGCCATTCAAAGACCTTGCTGTCAAAGACTTCCAAAATGTTTGCAGCAGTATGAGATTTCTCCATGGCGAACATGGCTACAGTTGCATGTTTCCAAGTGGCATTAAAAATCTCAGCAGTGTCAACAACACCTGCTGCAGATATCTTTTCTCTAACCCCCACAAAAGAGATCCAGTGTGCAGTGATGCACATGTAATCAGTGGCTTGGCAACTGGTCCACATGTCTGTTGTCAGGTGGATAGTTTGAACAGCACTCTGCTACAAAGCTTGTCCAAGCAATTCCAGCATGTCGTGATGAAGTGCTGGAACAGCAACTCTGGCGAAATAGGATCGGCTGGGAACCTTCCAAATTCAAGAAAACCCACCCCTTCCACAAAAGAAAAAGGGAGGAGGTCCAGCACAAACATTTTAGCCAGCTTCATGTTGTACAAACGTGCTGTTGGGTGGTTGCGTTCGTGCTGCCCCTCCGACCTAAACAAGCTGAGAATGGTAGCCTGGATTTTTTTCTTTTCTGGTGCCACTGATGCAGGTGACTTCTTGACGCCAGATGTTGTTAGGCTCAACGCACGTTTTTCGTTGTGGTACTCTCTTGCCTGGGACCCCTTGGTGTCTCAGCCTGACTCTTGTGCCACTGCGATGTTGCTGATGAGGATGTGGGCGGTACCACTGCACTGCTGGGGACAGCGCTACTTTGTGTACTAGAGAAAATGTCTCCCTCTTGTTCAGCTTCCACCGTCATCGGATCTTCTACTTCTTCAGCCCCACCAACAACAATGGGTGCAGTTTTTTGGCCGCTAAGTTGTGCCTTCCACTGAATCAAGTGGTGTTTTTTCAGATGGGTTGTTTGGCCTCCGGTACCATAGTTTGTACCAAGCTTACCCCAACTAACACCTTGTCCACAAATGGAGCATATAGCAATGTTCACCTCCTTCCTGCTAACCAAAAAGAAGTCCCAAACTGGGGAGGTCAACTTTCTGGTGCTGCTGGTGCCACAATCAATGCCGGATGAACTCGTAGGTGGGCGTGAAGTTTGACTCTCTGCAGTACCTACTTCTACTGAGGTTGTTGTGGTGGATGTAGGTCACTGCCGGCGAAATATGGAAGCAGGAGGCGGTGTTGGTGGTATCATCTGTGTTAGTGGTATCTGTGCCACATCCCTCACAGCAATTTGAGATGGGGTAATGTCGGTCTCCACTGGGGCGGGACTAATGTCCATGATGACTGGCTCGTCATCATCCTCCTCTTCTACATCTACCTCCATAACTCTAAGGCTTTCTGGAACCTCCCTTTTCCCTAGCCTTGTCTCGTGGCGTGTCTCACTCTCATACCGAGCTGGTGGCTTCCAAGTGTTGTCTAGATCATCAAAAGGGGGGCTTGCAGAAGAAGTTGATGGACTAATCCTCCTTTTCCTTGCTGGGGATCTGGAAGACAACAGATCTTCTGAAAGAGTGGCTTGCTCTTCTTCCTCTGCAGGAAGCTCGATTTCCTGTACTGCCCCTACTTCGGGAGGAACAACTACTATTGGGGGCGGTGGTTGCGGCTGTTGTTGCCCACTTATCTGAGTCTCCTGAGTTGATTGGGTACTAGTTTGCGATAAGTCAATTTCAACATCACTGCTCATCGGCATTGGACTCGTGATTAGACTGGCTGCCTCTGCGACAGACATAGGCTTGGGCCTAGGTTGGTGGGGTGGGACTGTTGATGCGGGGGTGCTGCTCCCAGCTTGCTCCCCAGACGCAGCTGCTGCAGGCGCAATTTTTGATTTCCCAAAAAAGGTCTTGGGCGACAAACCGGTCTTCTTAGTAATAAGTGGCAGTGCCTTCTTCTCACTGTCACTGGCAACTTTCTTGTTACTGGACCTGGTACCTTTCTTTGGGGCCATCTTCAATATCTCAGCAGCACACAGTGGCACAAGTTGAAGAGATGTCTGTGGTCACACATCACATGACGTCGTGCGTAGCAGGACTTCTATCTGGCAGTACAATGGGTGATGTTGTCTCCTCCTCTTTTGTGCACCTAAAAGCAAAGAAGCAAGAAGAACATCAGTGAAACGTGGCATTCATTGTTGTGGTTCAATTACTACTAGCACAAACAAACAAATATAATATATAACTTAGTGTGTGTGGTCACACTTGTTAGTGTTATTATTAAATTTTATTACCTCAGTTATTAAAAAAATATAACAACAGTGTAGCCATTTGTGAGACTCTGACAACAAGGGCTTTCATGGTGTACTGTGTACACTCAGGAAGGATAGGAAAGAAGAAGAACAACAACAAAAATACAAATTTAATGGAACCGGTTTGGCATTGTGCATCACGTGGGATGCAGCATTCAGGGAGCTGCAGCTGACAATGGATGGAAGCAATAAGCCAAGAGAAATAAAGGAAAGACATGCAGGCCTATGGCAAAAGCATAAAGAACACTAACTACCACCACAAAATGGCCAGCAGCCACATGGTCACTCACAACAAGCAGGAGGCCTGGAAAACAATTAACTCAAGCAGGCCTATAATGACACAGACTTTACAAAATGGCCCCTGGCCACAAAGGAGGCTCAGCCAAGGCAAATGCTGGCCCACTATTACAAACACACTCACACACTGGCCAGACAAAGGAGGCATGCTAAACACAGCTTTAATGCAACAATGTCAAAAACGAAAATCCACAGGGCTAAAAAAGGTTTGCACAACAACCACACACATCCAACAAAGGCATTTATTTAACACACACGAGAAAAGTGAAATACCAAAAAAGAACACATTTTGCAATTCAATCCAATGCCATCCATGCCCTAAATGATGTTTAAATTCAACAGACACCACAGAAACAGTTCCTTTATGCACCCATGAGTAGCTCTGGGCCAATTGGTTGGAAAACCCATTGGCAGACTAGGTCACATAGTGAATCAATTCAAATCAATAATATTGCAAATGTATTAGAAAATGTAGTGAACTGTGCTGTATTTTGTGCTGGGTAAAAGAAGAAAAGATTGCATGTAAAACAACAAAAAGGCATGGCCACCACAAAGAAGGCTTGCAGGCCTAATGCAGAAGCACACTGGCTGCCTTCACAAAATGGCCGCCAGCCACATGGCCAGGCACCACAACAACAAGAAAGGGAAGACAGACAATGCAGGCCTATGGCAAAAGCACACTGGCTGCCTTCACAAAATGGCCGCCAGCCACATGGTTCTCCATTATCCAATTGTCAGTCACCCTGCTTTCCAGTTGCCAGGTTTTTGTGATTGCCGGACGCCAGACCCTGCGAGTGAGAGCGAGCGAGGAGCAGTGCAGCGTCTCCCACCTCTTCGCGCCTCGCGCCCGTAAACCAACTCTTCTACCCTCGGGGGTGAACCTACCCGCCGGTAGAGGTTACCAAAACTCCCAGGGGTTCCTCGCGACCCCGTAGCTTGCAGTTGCTGTCTGCAGCTGCGTTGGCGTAGGCGTTGGTGTTCGGCAGTGGGCGGCACAGAAAGGCGCAGAAAGCCCCAGAGAGGAGAGAGGAGGGTGCAAGCCAGTCGAGCAGGAGGTGCCATGGCCCAGGGAGGGGCCACACCATAACCTCAACCACAATCACAAGGTGAGGGGCGCCGAACCAATCCCCCCTGAGACAGAGACAGTAATAGAATCTTGACAGTATTTGACAGTACCCTGACTGCCGGTGCCTGTTTGGGCGTCCCGGGACGTGTTTAAAGGAAGAGGGTCACTGAGACTGCTGGAGTCGCTGGAGTCGCTTGAGTAGAGTGGGAGCTTTTTCTTTGGGTGAGTGCAAGCACTGCTGCCCTAGTAAAAATGGCCCAAGGCGGAACCGCAGAGGCGCAGAGGCGGCCTGAGATCCGGTCTTAACTCTTGCTTTGTCCTCTACTTGTTCACTACTTGCCTCCCTTACCCACACCTGCACCTGCGCTTCCTCTAACTGGGCTAATCCGCCACCTTGGAGCCTCTGGAGCAACAGTAGGGGGGCCTGAGTGGGGTCCGAGCACTCCATCTGCAGCATCCTCAGCCCCCTGCCCCCTGCCCCTTGCCTCCTGCCTCCTGCAACTTCATTTCTACAATAACCTTCGACTACTTTCAACTACCTTTAACATCACAGTTCCTCACAGTTCCTCAGCAAGACCTCATAGCATCAGCCTCCTCATCCACATTTGTTGAATCTCAGCACCTCAGTACTTCTGTACTACAGTTTGTCACCACAGCCCCCACAGACCCTTCTTGGAAGCTAAAGAGAGCCAAGCAAGGCCAACTGAGCCCTGTAGCCCCATACTGACCACAGGACAAATCGACTGATCTACTCGGACATCGGGGCTAGGAGCCATAAGATCGGGCAGAGTAAGAAAAGCCCCAACGAAACCAAAACTGCAATCCTCATCAAGACCACAATCCAAACCAACCAAACGGAAGAGCGAGGGCAGGAGAGGTCCTAGAGACATTAGCCCACTGGATCCTGATCTCGAAAGTCACAAGATAAAACACGAAAAGTTCGACGACATACAAAATAGCTCAATGGCAAACATAACTCACAGTCCTCTGAGCAGCTTGCATCCCAACTTTTACAACAGTAAAGTCTTCTTGCCCCTGGAAGGCAGCGATACAGTAGTAGCAAGGGACAGCGAAGCTATCATGAAGTCAAGCCTGGAAGAACAGGAACTAATCAGGGTAGAAGGAACATCGACAAGGAGGAACCCTTGTTCATTTCAGCCAAAAATATATACAAAGTTCTCCTTCCTGAAAGATCCCGGAACAGCAATATTCTCAAAAAGTGCCACCATAGAAGGGCTGCAATCTCCTCTGTTACCCCTAGCTCTACACAGCCCTGACCATAAGCCACATCCGTTGGCAGCGAAGGAAACCGTAGCACAAATTCATCTTAAAGGCAGACTTTAAAAGAGTCTTCAATTCAAAATCAAGGGACACCACGCAGCAAGGCAAGTAGTTGAAGAAACAAATACGCCATGTACAGACAAGGCTTACCAATTGGATCCCCCACTTGCTCATCAGAAGGACAATAACAACGAGTACTCCTCTTCGCCACAAAATAATCCATCGGAAAGCTCAAGCATTGCTCAAATTATTACCTCTCACTCTCAACTAATTAGGTCAACATCTGGGGACCCATTGGAACTAGCAACATCAATTCTTGACCAGCAAGGGAGTTCAGGACTTGGTTCAGAACCTCAGAATGTCCAACTCCCCAATTACACTGCTGAGAACACTTTAGGTGAAGGTGCCTGCATTTTACCTCAACAAACGAGGTCCGACACGGGATCTGCCCCAAAGCTTCATCAATGCCTCTTATTAGCACCAGACCAACTGGAGGACCATAAACCAAGGAAACCGGCACTACGACTAAACAACTCTCTTTCACAGACCTTATCACCTATCAGCTTGGATGACAAAATGCCTCAGGCAGGCTCACCGGTTCCTGGTAATTCTAACGAAACAACACACTCAGAGCAAGGACAGCCGCCACAAAATGAAGATCAGTCTGCTTTTAACGGCAACATGTCCTTCCAAGCCTCCCAAGAGTGGGAAGAACTAGTCGCCTCTTACAGCCACGGGCCCAGTAATCATCTAAAAATCGCGCAGACAGGAAGAAGCAACATTAGTCACAACAACAAAATTCTAATTTGGGAATCGCTAGTAAGTACTATGCAATACTCGACTGCGGCTTTGCAATATCAATCCCAAAAAATGGACATTCAGCTCACAGTTCTACAAACCCTAGCCGACTTCACCTCGGGGATTGATAGAAAGCTAGGCGAGCTGAACGGTCTAATAAAGAGAGGGCAGGAAGCGGCCTCAAAAACACAGCTTGTGCAACAAGAATGCTCATGCACCCCGATTGTGGATAAACTACAAACGCTTCCAACAATATTGGCTGACCTGCTGTCCGCTCTGAAAGTAACAACTATATCCCAGAACACAGACAACAACAACATCTCGAGGGAAGACGCGATAGCAATGAGCCCACAACCAATAGTGCTAACATCATTAAGCAGCGAATCTTTATCAGAGGGAAGCTGTCCCTCTCTTGGCTTTAAAACAGAACCATCAAGAAAAAAAGATTTATCAAAAAGATCTGGACGCAAGCAAAAAAGGAAAGGTAGGACCAAGAAACCCACAGTCCAGGTCCAACATCCAGTCACCAGTTTTCAGACTGGTTTAACCATAACAGAATTACTAAATGATGAAACATTAAATACAGAAGAGCCAACTCCGGAAAAAAGCACCAAGGTCTCGATCGCAAGTACTAAAATCACAAAGCTGCAGCAAAGGACTTCTTGCCCCCCAGTACGACTTAGCAATAAACAAGAGGACAAGAGCGATCAGTCAGGGAACCCATCTGACAGGATATCTCCCCCAAGCACCTCCGTCCTGGAGAAGCATCCGGCAAGCACTAACATAAGGCAAGAGCTGCCAACAACTACATTGGGAAGAAACGTGTCAACTGAAGGAACACACCTAACAACAATAACGCTGGGCACAGACTTTCGGGACGCTCAAAAAGAGTGTCCACAATCCTCAAGTCAAAACCATAAGCAAGATGCCATAATGCACAACACAGTCCGGGTTTCATCTGACCAAATGATATACCCAAACTACAGTTACAACCCTGAAACAACCACAGCAAATTCTCCTTATCAAGGGCTTCTTGTTAATATTGCAAACAAAAACATAAGCTCACTATATAATAATCGGGATACACCTGCCAATAGAGTAACTAACAGTGAGAGCACACAGCCTCAAGAACAGGCCTCAACCGAGGCAGCAGGGGCAGACACTATAATATTCCATCCTCAATATAAATCCAGAGGTTGTGTGGATATACTGAATAGAGGGAATATTCTACGGCTTTTACATTCCATCATACCCCAAGCAAACATTAAAACGCTTGACTTATTGTCAATAGAATTCCTGCCATCCAACACTAGCCAGAGTCCAGAAGCTACAAGAACAAGATGGCGAACCTCAGAGGTTGCAGGCAGAATTCTTCGGGAAAGAGACAGATTCCTAAACTGGGGGATAGGCCTGGAATCAATCCCAAAGCCCTTATGTCCAACTCCTTTCCTTAAAACAGACATAAACAACCCAAGTCTGACAACCTTTTCAGTCCTGAAAGGAGCAAGGAGCAGAACACCAGGCCTAACAACCGATTCCAATTTGACAATTGCCCTGCTACCGACTCAAGGTCTTCCTGACTCATTGCCTCCTTCAACATTTAACAATTGGACCGGCACACATCGGCAAATAACATCGCACGTCCAAATTGACAGCCGACAGATATAGCACAATCCCCACAAACAGAACGTGATGGTACCTCTGTATGCGTCTGGAATATTAACGGCCTAGCCTCTAAAATGCACGATCAGGAGTTAACAAACTATTTGAAAACCGTTGACATAATACTGCTTCAAGAGACCTGGTAAGATAAGCCCTTTGACTTGCAAGGCTACACCACCTACTCACTCCCGGCGACCAAGGTATCAGCCTTTGGCCGCCGCTCGGGGGGCTTATTGTTTCTCGCCTCAATAACTGAAATAGGAGAGCTTCTTCCCGTTACAATACATTTAACACCACCCAGCAGTATTCAGGCTGCAAAAGTAACACTCATGCTTAACCAGCTCAAACAGGATATAATAATAATAAATGTTTACGTGCACCCTAAACAAAAATTAAAGGCAGCGAAGGAGCTGTTAACGGAGTTACAGAGAGTAATGGAAGAAGAGTCAACAGATCTCATCATCCTGGCTGGAGACTTTAATATGCACCTCTTAGGGTTTACTCATGATGAAGATCCAACGCAGGACCTCTCGGGCGCATGGGGAATCCCAACACTAGGCAAAATAGAGACTACCAAACCTTCAAGGACTGCAAAAAACTTACTCAGGGGCTAGGAGCACTTAAATATGAGAGCTTTAAACGGGCGGTTTAAAGACGACAATCCACCTGTAGCCACGTATCACTCGACTACCGTATCATCACACCTAGACTTCACCTTTATGACTCTAACTCTGTTTAATAAAATTGCTACCTTTAAGATCGGAAATAACGAATTTAGCGATCATCTGCCACAACAGCTGAGTCTCCAAACAAGACCCTGTCATACACCAGAAATCAGCAACTCTATCGTGGTGAAGGTAACTAGCAATCTTAAAAGAATAAGGTGCAACTCTAACAACATAGACGAAATAACAGCACCTGCTAAAGCTCTATACAGCCAAGGAAGTGTCAACTCTGCCCATCCGCTGGAAAGCTGGGAAAAATTTGTCACATCCCTAGGAGATAAATACTCATATAGCAAAGGCCGGAAACAAGGAAAAGTGGTAGCTACTCCAATCGATGCATTAAGGAGCCCAGTCTCAAAAAGCTAAAGCAAACCATAAACCGAACCCTAAAAGAACAACGTAAATCTCCAAATAATCTGAGTTTGCAAGGCACTCTCCGTGAGCTAAAGACCTCATTAAAACGGAGGAGATGGGTGAACAAAAGAGCAAAGGAAAACGACTTATGGGCAAAACTTATGTACGACGCAAACCAGATAAACAGCGCCAAATTCTGGCAAT
Organism: Calotriton arnoldi; assembly: GCA_963921515.1. Classification (NCBI taxonomy): domain Eukaryota; kingdom Metazoa; phylum Chordata; class Amphibia; order Caudata; family Salamandridae; genus Calotriton; species Calotriton arnoldi. Next base: position 48,333 of record CAWUFW010012593.1, read on the forward strand.
CAGTAAACAAACTGCAGCGGCCAAATCACCATGGCATAGACTCCAACATTACTGAAGCTACCTGGGCTGACTATCTTTGTAAACATTTCAATGATCAAGAACCAGAAACAGTAACTCCTTCAGGCTCCTTCGGGTCACGTTGCCATCAACAACTTAACAAGGACAGGAACAAATCAGCAGCACCCAAGTGATGAGGGCAGTGAACTATTCAACCCAATGCAGCTGGAGACAGCACTCCCATCTAGTCCACCCCGTCCATTAAGTGTAGAAGATGAGAAAAAAGAATCCCTGGTTGAAGCAATAAGTAAACAAATATCCAGATGCAGACGGGCAGGAGCACTGGGCCCAAACGGTATACCACCGTTGCTATACAAACAGGATCCTGACTTTTGGAGCAACGCACTAGTCCCAGTTATAGGACACGCTCTAAGAACTACAGCAATCCCAGAGTCATGGAGAGGCTCAATCATCAGCCCTATATACAAGCAAGGAGCGAGATCTGATCCAAACAACTATCGCCTGATAGCCCTCATAGATACCGAGGCTAAATAATACGTGGGGATTGTATTAAAAGAGTTGGTTAGCTGGACCTCCAGAAACTGCATTATACCTAAAACTCAAACAGGTTTCCATCAAGGGCATGGAACCATAACTAACATAATGGCCTTAACTATGCTCATGGATGCAGCGAAGCAAGGTAAATATACTCTATACCTCTGTTTCATAGATTATTCAGCAGCCTTTGATCATGTCGACCGCGCCAGGCTCTGGCAAAAGCTGAATGAATGGGGGATACCACCACCCCTCCTAGACCAACTTATACAACTGCACACATGGATCAGAATTAAACTAGGCGCTGGGAAGCATCTCTCAAGCAGAATCACCACTGCAAAGTGGTTAAAGCAAGGATGCGTTTTGGCCCCTTTGTTATTTAGCCTTTTCCTGGCTGACTTGCCGGCAGAATTAGACAGTTGTTCCTCACACGCTCCGAAGCTAGGTGGCATGACATTGACAAACCTGCTTTACGCTGACGACTTAGTGCTGATCAGCAGAACACCAATAGGACTCCAGCACCTTCTAGATGCTACCTACAAATTCTCACAACGGAACGCTTTAAAAATAAACTTCAAAAAATCAAAAGTTATGGGAGTAAACCATCATAAGAAGGCAAATCCTAGCTGGTACTTGGCCTGCAAACGTCTAGACCAAGTAACAAACTATAAATACCTGGGCGTGCTTTTAGATCAAAACAACTCTTTTAAGCCACAGCTGGAATCCCTACGAAGGAAGGGAGTTATGACCTACTTGGCCCTAAAACCCCTGAAGAAACTGCTGCCGGACCTAACGCTTGATCCCTTTCTAAAATTCCTGCGAGCCAAATTGCAGCCAACAATCACTTATGGGAGTGAATCTTTGACCGGAAGAGACGCAGCAATACTGGACAGTGTAATAGCAACCTCTTACCGAGCGATATTCCAGCTCCCAAAACACGTTTCACCTGCCCAAATAAGGCTGGAATTTGGCCTCTAGAACCAGGTAACAGAAAGAAAGGGAGCCTTTGTAAAAAGCTGGCACAAAATCAGAGCTGCTGACACAGGGTCCTTGAATAATCAGCTCTGGCTTGAGATGTCCCGCACTGGAAAACTGCCAGCCAACGTGTACCTTCAGGAATCCTTATAGACTCTAGGTCTGAGAGATGCCTGGAACACCTCAATGGGCCACTCGGTTTTTAAAAAACTAGTAACAAAGTCAACAAGACTCATATCATCCATAGAGGACAAGAAAGCGGTATCCAAACGAGCTCATGGATGGGTTGTGCTCAATAATTATGAAGATCTCAAACCCCAACCCTATCTCAAGGTCGGTACTAAGCTTGTGACCAAGGAAAAATTCCTAAGACTCCGCTAGGAGTTGGCCCAATCAATCCGTTTTTACCACCTTGGGAAGGAAGAGGGGAGTTCAGCTTTGCCGTCTGTGCGCTAGTGACACTGAGACTCTGATTCATATCATATGTATATGCAAGAAGCTAAAGGACATACGGAAAACTCTGTTAAAACCATTGTTTAACCAGCACGGAGTAAGGTCCTGTAGGCAGGCGGTGATGCTGTGCTTTAATCCAACTTTAGTACAGCTAAACTGTCACCTTACAATTTTTTTGACCTAACAGCATTGAGGCTGAAAAAATCTACTCTCAACAGTTAAGATCCATCCCCATACAATGGTTTTGGGCACTACATGAGCCTGCTCTGTAATATAACACAATGTCACATCACAAATGCACCTGGTTAACCCAACCAGGGGCAACAGAGTACTGTAATTGCTGCACAGGACCACTATACTGGCTTAAATAGAAAGTTCTTATCTAATTGACTTTTAACAGACTAGTAAAACAATGCCAGCGGTGCTACTACCTTCGAGATTATTTTAAGTCTTTTTATCTACAAAACAAATGCATTTTAAACTTTGTAACTTTTGTATTAGTGATATATGCCTCAATTTTATTGTTAATGTACTGTATGCAATGGTTTTAATATATCACGCATAATAAAACTTACTTACTTACTTACATAACCAGGCCACAACAACAAGAAAGGGAAGACAGACAATGCAGGCCTATGGCAAAAGCACACTGGCTGCCTTCACAAAATGGCTGCCAGCCACATGGCCAGGCCACAACCACAAGAAAGGGAAGACAGACAATGCAGGCCTATGGCAAACGCACACTGGCTGCCTTCACAAAATGTCCACCAGCCACATGGCCAGGCCACAACAACAAGAAAGGGAAGACAGACAATGCAGGCCTATGGCAAAAGCACACTGGCTGCCTTCACAAAATGGCCACCAGCCACATGGCCAGGCCACAACAACAAGAAAGGGAAGACAGACAATGCAGCCTATGGTAAAAGCACACTGGCTGCCTTCACAAAATGGCCACCAGCCACACATCCAGGCCACAACAACCACAAGCAGTAAGCCAAGAGTAACAAAGGAAAGACATGCAGGCCTATGGCAAAAGCACACTAACTACCACCACAAAATGCCCACCAGCCACATAGTCCCTCACAACAAGCAGGAGGCCTGGAAAACAATGAACTCAAGCAGGACTATATGGACACAGACTTTACAAAATGGCCCCTGGCCACACAGGGAGGCTCAGCCAAGGCAAACGCTGGCCCACTATTACAAACACACTCACACACTGGTCAGACAAAGGAGGCATGCTAAATAACACAGCTTTCATGCAAGAATGCCAAAAACGAAAATCCACAGGGCTAAAAAAGGTTTGCAAGTTACACAACAACCACACACATCCAACAAAGGCATTTATTTAACACACAAGAGATAAAGTGAAATACCAAAAAAATAACATTTTAACCATTCAATCCAATGCCATTCATGCCCTAAATTATGTTTAAATTCAACAGACATCACAGAAACAGTTGTTTCATGCACCCATGAGTAGCTCTGGGCCTACTGGCTGAAAGGCCTAATGTCAGACTACTGGGCTAGTGAATTAAATAAATATTGCAAATTAATTTCAAAAGTTGGAGAAAATTTAGTGAACTGTGCAACATGATTCCTTTATAAAAGATATAACATTACTTACAAAGAAACAACTAGGCCCCTACAGGCCACCCACCACAATACATTTTTAAAAAAAGATGAAAAGTACAAAAAATTTAGGAGCAATGCCCCAATCAAACAAACAACACCAATTTTCCAACTTACTTGTGAAATCTCAAATTCAAAAGTCCTCAAATCCAATGATATATGATGCAGAAGCCACAAAGAGTGATCCTTCCAGCTCCAAATCCAAATGAAAAGTGAACAGGAGATGGACAAAACACTGGGAGAAGCCTGCTGGACAGGAACAGGAAGTTGGAGACTTCAAAAAAAAAGTAAAAAAAGAAAAAGGACTCCTTGAACAAAAAAGTACAGCCAAATGTCAATCTGCTGAGTTTTTTAATCCAAATCATCATTTCAGAATTGCAAATTCTGCGTGTTCGGGATTGCGATCTTTACAAACCTTCCGCCAGAAGTCCGATGGCACGCCCGAATGAAGTGTTCGCGATCGCACACTCTCGCGGGACTGTGCGGCCGGCTACCAAATCTTGTGGCGCTCGCGAACAGATGGGAAATCTCGTTGGCGATTGCAGGCACCCGGTAAATCGCTCCCGTTTGTGCGAAAACACATTTTGGGCACGCAAACACACAAATAACTCCGCTCCGGTGCGGAGCGCGGAGTTTTTGTCAACTCCGCTGAAGGCAGGGTGTTTCTCACTGGGAATGCCACTGTGTTATAATTGTTTTCACAATACAAGCTTATTCAATTTTGACCTCTCTGCAGAGCACACTGAGCAGAGGTCACATATGTGCAAATATTATCATTTTGTGTGTGTGTTTTATTAGAGTCCTTTGGTATAGTATTGTTATTGGTTGTTGCTTTTTTGTAGGTTTTGAAATTGGTAGAATACGTGAAACTGTTCACAGTTGTTAAATTTTACTTCATTTTATTGCATTTTCTTTGTATATTTTATTTTTATTTTTACAACACATGTAATGTGTGCTTTTTGTTGCACAGCATGATTTGTTTTTTTCCACTCCACTCTGAAAGCGATTTCTCTGTCAGAGAGGAATTGAGAGAGGACTCTTATTTCGCTCATGATGGCGACACTTCTGTCATTGCCAAGTCAAGCTCTATGACTACTGAGCAGGAAGTGGAAGCTCCATGGGTAATGTACCTTAAACTTACCCACAGTCTCTGAGACTTGTGTCTGTTGGAGCAAGGGTGGAGAAGTGGCTGATGTTAGTGGCTCCAGATGGAGTCCAAACTGTTTTTCCTACTTTTACTGGATTTGCTGTTTGTTCTGTGTACACAGACAATTTCACTCCAATTGATTATTTTAGTCTCTTCATAGATGATCATTTTCTCTGAAAGATGGTTGTTCAAGTTAACCTCTATGCCCAACAATATTTGATGCAGTATATGCTTCAGCCCCATTCAAGAGTGTATTGGTGTACTCCAACCACTGTTGAAGAATAGAGGAAGTTTTGGAGTCTTACCTTCCAGAGAGCATTATTTACAAGCCAGTAGTGTCCTCTTATTGGTCTTATGACCCAGTGTGATGCCATGAGTAGAGATTGTGTTTTGCTTCTGCAGTGCATTGCATTTACATGATAGCTTCCAGGCCCTTTTGACAAAACCTTGCCTACAATCATGCACTAGGCCGGCCACACAAGTGGGGTAGTGTTTTTATCGCAGAGGTGTGGGAAGGCTGGGTAATAAGAATTTTGTGAATCCCTGCTTATTCTGGAACTTTACATCACAGAAATTTGAGGAAAATGTGTAATTCTAGGCAAAGTTTGAGGTTTGCATGGTATTTTGGGTAATAAAAGGTCACACCATCCTGAAATCCACTAGGGTCCAGTTTTTATAAATGCCTGGGTTTCTCTGGGTGGCCATCAAGCCCCCGCCATATACCATAGCTACCTCTATTGATGATGTTTCCTCATTATGTTTTGTGACATTTTCAATTGCAGGTGATACGCCTACCAACCCAAGTAGGATCATGTTTTTATTGGGTGAGGCGTGGAGCACTGGCTGATAGAAATTCTGTGGATCCCTGGAGATTCTGGAACTTTCCCCTCACAGCAATGTGAAGAAAATGTGTGTTTTAGACAAAGTTTGGAGGGGCTTATGGGTCAACAAATCTTGAGCGATCCACACAGATCACACCACTCTTCACTCCCTGAGGTGTTTAGTTCTTAGAAATGTCTGGTTTGGTAGGTTTTTCTGGATGGCAGCAGATGATGGCCCTAAATCTACAGCCACCCACATTACAAATGGAGCAAGAAGCCTGCAGCTGTGGGCTGTGCGTCTCACTCACCTGGGGCTGCTTCCCCTCATGCTCCTGGGCCCCTGGCTGTAGCTCGTTGCTCTTCCAGCTCCAAAATGGCAATCACCTGCCTGGGAGTTTGCTTAAGGTTATTCCACAGCAAGTCGAGTTTGGGGTTTTGTTCTTTTTTTCTTTTCCTTTTTCATTATAGCTGTTTGTCATCATGATTTTCCCAATTCTTTATGTTTCCTGTCATGTGATGTTTGATGTCATTTTCTGTTCTTCTTCTTTTGCTATCGAAGGGCTTTCATCTGGTTGGAGGGTGCATTGAAACAAAGCTGTTTCTATGCTTGTTTTCTCACTCCATAAACTTGCTGATCCTGACTCTTCACTCCAGAACTCCAAAAGACTGTTGGATTCCTGATTCCTGTTTTTTTTCAATCTATTCAAGTCTTCATCCAGCAGGAGGTTCTTTTATGCCACTGACTTTTTTATGCCAAGAAGATGGTAGCTTCTCTAGGGCACTTGTTTACCACACATTCCTTAATGTGGTCACATGATGGGTTCAGGAAATGATCACAATTATTTTGGGCAGTGAAGATCTGGACCTGGATTGCTGGTAAGCATCTTGCCCAAACATAGTCGAAGTTTGAGGTTTGCAGGGCATTTTGAGTAAGAAACCATCATGGGATCCTAGAAAAACACACCAGCTTGGTCACCCCAGGAGATGGGCATTTAGAAATGTCTGGGTTTAGTAGGTTTCCCTTCGTGGCAGTCAAACCCAGGCCCAAAATTCAAAGTAACCTACATTGTAAAAAAAAAGGTCAGTTTTAGGTGGAAAGATTTGACCTGTCTATTTTGCATTCTTGGGACTTACCTGTTGTGGGTACTAAGCCCACCGACACAAGTGGGGTACTGTTTTCATCAGGAGACATGTGGAAATGTTAGGTGGTAGCACATTTGTGTATCCTCGCTGATTCTGAAAACTTTCCCCATAGAAATCTGAGAAAAGTGCATGGTCTTAGCCAAAGTTTGAGGGTTTGGAAGGTCTTCTGTATGAAAAAAACAAAATGTGTGATCCATGAAAGTCACACCACCCTGAGCTCCCATGGGTGTCTAGATTTTCAGAAACGTCTGGAAATGGAAGGTTTCCCTGAGTGGCAGGTGAGCAAGGGCCCAAAATGCCCAGTTACCAATATCGCAAAACTGGGACATGTCGTATTTTGGAACATTTTGTGTTGTGGGTGCTAGCCTCAGATACTAAGATGGGGTACCATTTTGATCAAGCAAAGTTTGGGAATGCTGGAGGTAGGAATTTTGTCAATTCCCACAATTCCCACAAATTTCAGAACATTCTTTCACATGAATCTGAGTAAACTAAGTGTTTTTAGTAGGAGTAGGCGAAATATTCTGTTACGCTGGTGGAATTTTGGCAATTCCGTGTTACTCTTGTAACGCAGCGCTCCAACCATATTCTGCCAATTGCTGCTTGGTGGAATTTTTTCTCGCATGCACACTAAAATGGTAAGTTGGCAAGCATGAGCAAGAATTAGTACCCTAGCGTGATTTTCGCTCACTAGGTGGACATCTGGAGAGATCTTTCCAACGCGGGCAGTCGCGACCATTCACAGTCAGAAGGCTGTCACACAAGTAGGAAATCTACTCGAGTGGTTGCTGTGCCCTCTGGCGTGATGCGTGGTGCAGCTTGCGCTGTCACTAATTTACAGCTTGAGCAACCCTACATGCCTATTTCTGCCAATCGGCAGAACTCTGCGAAATCTCGCTGAGTATTTTTGTAACTCTACTGAATTCTACTGATTCAAATTCTGCGAGTTCCGCCCACCCCTAGTTTTTCATCAAAATTTGAGGTTTGCAAGGCCTCTGGGCAAAAAAACATAGTGGGATCCAAATGAGTCGTACCACCCTAGACCCTCTTGGCTGTCTAGTTTTCAGAAATGTCTGGATTTGGTAGGTTTCTCTGGGTGGCAGCTGAGCTAGGACCCAAATTTTGCAGCTACCCACATTGCAAAAAAACATAGATTTTGCTGGGTGAAATGTGATGTCTGCAGGTTATTTAGGACATTTTGTGGCATATTTACAAGGCCCTATCGCCACCACAAAGTCACTTTTCATGACGTTGTGGTGGCGATAGGGACTTCGCCTTATTTACAAGGCAGCGTTAAGGCACTTAATGTGGCTTAAACTGCCTTGTAAATAAGGATCCTTTCACACGATACTTAGCGTGAAAGGGGAGGGCAATGGGTGTTGCGGTGGGCGTTCCACCGCAACACCCATTGATTTTGACCTACCCCATATTTACAAGGGTGGCCTAATATGGGGCAGCGCCAAAATTAAGACAAGGGAAAACCTGGTCTTACCCTGGCGCAAGAAGGAGAAATGTTTAATTTCTCCACGTTTTTGCTATTTTAATGTGCGCTGAATTGTGCAGCACACATATAAACAGCAAAATGCCATTGATTGTTTATGTGCAGGAAAGTGTCCCTTCCAGCACATAAACAATCATTAAAAAAATTGCGTTTTGCAACTTCTATGTGTGCTGCGTTAAGCAGCACACATAGAATTTACAAAACACCATTTAAGTAGTGTTTATGTGCAGGAAGGGAAACCATCCTGCACATAAACAATCTTCCACTGCAACACAGACAACCTTGCACTATGGTGCAAGGGTGCCTGCGATGGTGCTACGCAGATAAATTTAGCACCAGTGCAGGGTGAAAGCAGGGCTGCACCATATTGTTGTAAATATGGTGCAGCCTTGCGTTTCAGAAGTGACGGAGTGCGGTGTTAAGCCAAGAAGGCTAACGCCGCGCTCCGTCACTTATATTGTAAATATGCCCCTTTGTGTCACAGGTGGTAGGCCCACATAGACAAGTGCAATACTGTTTTAATTGGGAGTTGTGTGGAAACACAGAGTAGTGGAATATTTGTTGTTACCAATTAGATTGCTCTGCATTTTTGGCTTCCAAATGTAAGCTAGTGTGCAAAAAAGAAGTCATTTTTCAAAATGCCCTCTATAGCACAATAGTATGGGTAACCCTAGACCCAGAGGTGTACTAATAACTACTGTTCCTAAACTTAGCATCTTGTGTACATTTCAGAACTACACATATTTTCTTCATGTTAATTTTTCAGTTGTTATATTTTACGATATGAACTACTGTATGGTTGGTACACAATGAAAACGTTTTATAAGCTGCAGCTCAGTTTTTGGCTCTGGGTATCGCATGTTTTTGGAGAACCTACTAACCCTATATATCCCTGTGATGAGAAGGGTCTATTGGACTTAACAATATATTGCTTTTGTAAATCGGCCATTGTGACAAAAAAATACAGATGAAAACATTGTTATCAAGGGTTACCTTTTCATTATTAATTTATTCCATTGATTAATTTCTTTAGAAAGACTCTGAAAGATTGATTCTACAAAAATTACCTCTTTTTTGAATTCAGAACTTTGTCTACTTTTCAGAAATGTATAACTTACCAGGATCACCTATGGGATTAACACCTGTTTCCACTAAAAACTGAAAGTAGTTTGAAACCACAAACATTAAGACAAGAGGACTACCTCTTTGAAAAATGCAAAAACAGTGGTAAAAATGTTTTTGATACAACTTGGCTGGTCCTGAAAGTTAGAGAGATTGCAATTTTAGCACATTGATGCCATTTATAGAACAAAACCCATTCACTTTCTTGCACAGATTTTTCCCATTTTCCCCATAAAAAACAAAATACTGCTGTATATTGGCTATTTGTTTTCTTATAGGCGAATCTAAAACCCTGGATACCTTTCTAGTTTAAAAAAATGACGCAAATTTGGTGTGGATACCTTTTGGGGGGAAAAAGTTCTGAAGGTATAGGTGCAACTACTGCAAACATCCCAAAAAGTTTTTAGCATGGGGCAAGGGGAAGGCTTAACAGCCAGCCATGCAAATAGCAGAGACAATGGCAATTACTAAAACTGAATCAGAAATGGATTCCGGCACTGTGGAGAGGGAGGTTACAGGGAGTAGAGGAGTAGCTACTTTAGGGGGTGGCAGACGATTTTAAAAGATTTAAGGCTTAAAGCCAGTTTGAAAGTGGAGATCTCTGCCCCGACTGTGGAGTCTCCCTACAGTAAAGTATAGGAAAAGGTTAAAAAAAAGAACTTGAAAATAAATATTTATTAGATTTTTATAGTAAATGTTAATGTAAATTCATTGTATATATTTGTTTTAAATGTAGAGCAAAATACAAAAATGCTACTGCACTTTTAACTTAACTTTGAAATAAAACTTTAATGAATGGAAATATATTAAATTAAATGAAAATTATTTTTCAGGGTGTGCAGACAGAATATCGAGTGGAAAATATTGAGTTGTACAAATATCCAGTAATAAATATCGTGGTTCAATAATATCGACAGCAAGAATATCGTAGTCAAGAATATCGACTTAAGGTAAGTATTATTGATTTTAAAAATATCGAAGTGTTTAATATCATTTGCAAAAATATAGTTGTTAAAAATTTCATTTTTTAAATGAATGTTATGTATTATAGTATATGTTTTATATATATATATATGTGATGAACGTTTTTTGTATAAGAATTGTTTGTATTTTTAGTATATGTGTTACATTTTTAGTTGTTATTAATTTTTTTTATTTGAAGTTTGCGTTTTAGTTCCGTAGAGGGTTGTGGGTTTATAGGGGAATAGGGTGGGAAGTAATTTAATTATATTAAATTAATTGATTAATTTTTATTTATTAATATTTGTTTATTGAGATTCTATAGTTTTAAATGTGTAAAATAATTTATTATTAATGAACTAATAATTGGCTGTTAATTAATTTTAAATAATGAATTAGTAATTAATTATGGTATTTGTGTAATTAATTTTAGGTGTGCGTTTTGGTGTTTATAGGGGTAAAGGGTGTTAAGTAGTGTATTTATTTTTTATTATTAATTTTTTGTTAATTGATATTAATTAAATTAATTAAAATGTTATTATGGTAATTGTGTAATTAATTTTAGGTGTGTGTTGTGGTGTTTCTAGGAGTACAGGGTGGGAAGTAATTTGTGTTCAATTAATTCATATATACTTGTTAATTAATGTTAATTATTTGATATTTATGGGGGGCGTGGCCGAGCCGAGCTGCAAATGGCCGCTCACTAAGAGGGCTCTGCCGGGCGAGCTTGTTTATCCGGCGTTTATCCGGTCTTATCCGCGCCGACCACAGTTCCAACAATAGCAGCTGTACCCCGAATTGCTGGGCAACGATATTTGTGAAGTCCGGTGCCCTGGGAGCATCGGATTCCTGTTCCGACGCTCGGGCATTCTCAGGGCCTGTCGCGGCCTCCGGCGTGCGGGCCAGTTGAAAGCCCCGGAGTGCAGTAGGCGGGGCGGCCGCGGTTCCTGCATATCCACTGAGCCGTGGGGGCTGGATGCGCCCGTGTTGCGGAGAGTGAGAAGGAGTCCCTGGAGACCGGCAGTGAAGACTATCGACTCCTGTGGCAGCGAGAACCGGACGTCGTGTCTGCGGCAGCGGTGAGTGGAGGGCTAACGCCCGGGCTGTGATGGGGGCGAGGCGCGCTGGTGCGGGGGACCTGCACCAGGCTTCTGCACTTGTGCGGAGGGCTGTGGGGCTACTCCTGTTCTGGCGGGGGCGTCCCTTGAGCAGCCCGCGCCCCGTTGCGAGCAGCACCGTCTGACCACTGTCGGGTGAGCGCTGTCAGCGGGGGGCAGCGTTGAGAGCCGGGATTGAACACCACAACAGCAGGAATAGGCGCAGAGCAGTAGCGGGAGTGAAACACACCGCAAGGCAATACCCAACAATAAAGCCACGAGGGTGAAGTGCCCACGAAGACAGCATACCACCAGAGGTCTGAGGCCTGCACTTCCACAACTGGGTTGACCCTCTGCGGGAACAAGGCAAGCAGCCTGCTAAGGCAAGGTTACTCATCGCACTACCCGGAGGCGAGGAGCAAATCACGTGCCATTTACACTGATCAAAGGTCCCCTCTATAAGGTCCCCCTACGTGGAGAAACCTCTACACAACTACGGCTGTACTACGGGCCCCTCCCGCATTGTGCCACGTAATGGGGAAAGCGGACGGAAAACAGATGAAACTCACCTTTGACAAAAGTGGGCGACATGGCAACAGGAAGGAGGTGTCACGCAGCCCAGTGAAACAGCTGACACCGTCATGGATGCTGCTCAGGAACACGACATACGATCTATGCTGAAGGTGGTGCAGGCCAGCTTGCAGAAAATAGACTCCATGGCTGCCAGCTTGGATAATGTCATGCAGAAGGTCGACAAACACGAGGCAAGGCTGGACACATTAGAACCCAGGGTCTCTGACAAAGAAGATCGACAAACAGAAACACAAGAGCAAATGCTGCGCATGGACAAAGTCCTGCACCTAATAAAAGCCAAAAATGAAGACTTGGAGGCGAGGTCCTGCCGAAACAACGTTCGCGTTATTGGAATTCCCGAGTCCACAAATATTACCAACATGGAACGGTTTGTGGAAACTATGCTAAAGGACCTTTTTGGAACTGACCTCTCTGACATGTTCCTAGTGGAGCGTGCGCATCGTACATTGGGCCCGAGACCACCGCCGGGCGCACCTGCACGTCCAATCCTGGCCCGTCTTTTAAACTATACGGATAGGGACACTGTGCTCCGACTTGCCCGCGAGAAGGGGGCGCTCCAATACCAGGGCAATGCAATTACCATATACCCGGACTTCACGCAACAAGTGCAAGCGGCACGCCGGGAATTTGCTCTGGCCAAAAAGTTACTCCAGCAGGCTGATATTAAATATGCCCTATTGTATCCCGCAAAAGTACGGGTGCAAACTGATGGTAAACCCCTGATATTTACAGATGCTAGTGCTACAGGCAAGTTTGCCAAGCAGGAATTGAAAAAACAACAGGCAGCGACACGTGCCAGGGACGGCTCGCCTAGCAGCAGGCTAAGTGACAATGACTGAGTGCATCTATTTTGTCATCCAGATAGACCGCTTCCATCTTAATCTGCGAGCCGCCACTGTCATTGCTGTTTACAATACATAGCTCACCCCCTCGCCTTTTAGTAACATTTGTGAGATTTGAATAACGGGCTCATACACTCTAGCTACTACATGGCACAGAACTATTCACGGTACAAGTACTACATAATTAAAGCCTAAATGCAATATGCTCGGCCACCCTGCTACACAAGGCAGGGGCGTATGCTAGCGACTCCACTCCCCCCAGGGAGAATTCCCACCTGCCCTAGGCTTGCCTAGGTTGTTCTTACCTGTGTTGGGTTAGCTAAAGGGATGGACACACAACCTGATTGGGGGGTTGGTGTGGGAGGAGGGTGGGATGGGGTAGTTAACTGTTTTTATGTTTTGCCGCTTGTTATAATGCCAATGTCTGCACGAATTGCTACCACTTGTTTGTTACCCACGCACAGAGTCCAAAAACACTATGCAAATAGGGGAAAATGAGGCAGGGCCCTGTACAGATACACAATGAATAACACACTAGCACGTTAAAATGTCCACACTAAAATGCATCACGTGGAACGTGCGCGGTCTTAACGACCATAGAAAATCCAGAATAATACATTCTTACCTTGTTAGACATGGGGCAGACATCTGCCTACTGTAGGAAACGCACCTGACCGAAACAACTAGGACGCGGCTCAGCTCCAACTGATGGGGTGAGATCTGGTTATCTAATTACTCTAATTATTCCCGTGGGGTGGCGGTTTTAATAAGAAGAGGGGTTCCCTGGCGCACACAGCAGTCTGTTATAGATCTGGAAGGGAGATACATATTACTGCATGGCGCAATATACGGCCAGCAAGTCACCATTGTGAACACTTATGGACCTAACATAGACGCTCCGGAATGTTTTAACCAGTTATGGCACAGGATTCAAGTAGTGGGGGCAGCTGCGCTGCTGTGGGGTGGAGACTTTAACCTCGTCCTGTCGCTACAGAGCGATCGCGTAGGCACATCTCGCACACATCATCCACGGGCGTCTGCTGCATTGCACTCCATCATCGAAGAAAATTACCTGGTAGATACTTGGCAGACACTGCACCCATGTGCTCGCGAGGGCACATGTATCACCCACCAGCATAACGCGTGGTCCAGACTCGATTTCTGGTTGACGTCCAGAGAGGTTCATACTTGGACAACCAAAGTCACACATCATTCGCGCACACTCTCCGACCATGCGCCTTTCATGATCCAGCTCCTTATCCCAAAACAATGCATACAACCTTTCACATGGCGACTTCCCCCAAACGCGCTTTTGGACACAGTGTTCAGGGAGGAGATTTGCGGCGAGATCGCAGAATACTTCGAACTAAACACAGGCTAGGTTGACTCAATAGGCACTTTATGGGAGGCATTTAAAGTGGTGATGCGTGGGTCATGTATAGCCCTACAGTCGGGAACACTTAAGGACATTAGAAACAGCTTACAAATATTAGAAAACGACATCCGGGAGCTAGAGCAGCAGTACTTCCAGGCCTCCGCCGCGGACATCTTAGCACAGATCCGAGTTAAATTGACTACCTTTCAGGAAGATGCCGAGAGGGAAACAACATTTTTGAATTAGTACGCACAAGCGAGGCGATACGGCGAAGGGGACAGACCTGGCAAAATGCTGGCTAGCCTCCTAAGAACTCCGAGAAGCGCCACCCATATAATAGAACTATACAACACTGGGTCGTCACCTTCTAGAACGTCACCAGAAGTGCTGGCCACTATGAAGAATTTTTACACACAGCTTTACACTTCCCAAACACACCCGGAAGAATCTGTCATTATAGACTATTTAGACAGGCTAGAATTGTTATGGCTGGGGAGAGCCCATCGTGAATACCTTGATGAACCATTCACGGTGGAAGAGGTTAGTCAGGTGATTCAGGGCCTCCCATCGGATAATGCCCCGGGCGCTGATGGACTTACGGCCAAGTTCTATAAAGAATATGTTGAACTCCTGGCACCTCGCCTCCTCGAGGTATTTCAGGAGCCTCTACAAGATGGCGTGCTCCCCCCGACTATGCGGGAAGCTGTCATAATAACATTACTAAAACCAGGAAAAGATCCCACAAATTGCGATTCCTACAGACCACTCTCTCTAATCAACCTGGATACAAAAAATTTCGCTAAGCTACTGGCTAATAGGCTTCAGCCACTACTGGCAATGATAATAAGGCCAGATCAATCTGAGTTTGTGCCAGGGCGCTCTACCACGCATAACCTTCGCACACTGTTTGCCTCACTACACTACCTAGCCCCACAGTGGCCGCACTGCTTGATGCTACAAAAGCATTTGACTCCCTTGAGTGGAGGTTTCTCTTTATTCTCCTAACACACCTGAGCCCCCTGTTCGTACAGCAAATAAAGCTGCTCTACACCTCTCCCACCGCCAGGGTTAGAGTTAATGGATTAATCTCAGAGCCAATTCACATCACACACGGCACACACCAGGGGTGCCAGCTGTCGCCACTATTATTCGCCATAGCCACTGAACCATTGGCTGCTAGGCTCCGGCCGTACCACACCAACCGGAGCATTGGTTTTACCACAAGGGAGTTGATAGTTTCAATGTATGCAGATGATATCACTCTCTATCTAGTGGACCCGGCAGTCAATTTTGCATCCGTCACCAGGGAACTAGTGAGATATGGAGGCCTGTCAGGCATTCAAGTAAACTGGGCAAAATCCACCATACTCCCACTCACTACAGGAACGGCAAGGTTTAGCAACGAGTACCCCATCTCCTGGGCCGATGGCCCAGTTTGGTATCTTGGAATCTGGATCAGCCGTGACCTCCAGGAAATATGGTCTGAAAACTACGGCAGAACGAATGGATTGGATCGAGGATAAGATAAAGAGGTGGAAAAATCTTCCGCTCTCTTTGGCAGTTCGCATTGCCTTCTCCAAACTGATTATCCTCCCCAAACTGCTATACCTCTTCGCCAATATCCCTATACCGTTGCCCACACACTTTTTCAGGCGTCTTCGGTCAAGCATGATTGAGTTAGTATGGGCTGGTAAACAACCAAGGATAGCCTGGGAGATACTTACACTACCTCTGGAACAGGGAGGGTTTGGTGCCCCAGACTTTGCGCTTTACGCGTATAGTGTTCAGGCCCAATTTCTTCAATTTTGGCTGCACCCAATACCGTTTCAACCACATGTGGCCATTAAAATAGACAAGGTAGCCCCTCTCCCACTGAACACGCCATATATCAGGAATACAAACACCCGCGAGAGGAGATTGACACCACAGAAGCGCTGAGATGGGCTTGGCATGGATTATGCAAAAGGGCGAAAATACCCCACTTATATGCCCCGACCATGCCGATCATCAACAATCCACTGACCTCCCCCATGCAGTATAGACAGGCCCAAAACCGAGCGAGATTACACAGGCTAGCAACTGACTCAGATCTCTACCCAGGGGGACAATTTTTAACACTCCAGCAGATGTGTACCACATCGCGGCCATCGGCACTAGACACACTTGTTTATTATCAACTGCGGTCAGCCTGCCGTGCTAGATACACTACACACCCAGAAGCCCCTCCAGCACTGCCGGCGCTAGAACATATGTTAACGGTAAATTCCGCCCGTAAGCTGGTGACGCGCATTTACATGACCACCCAGAGGGAATCCCCAATTGCCGTCCCCGCATCCCGAGCGAGTTGGGAGATAGACATTGGGGAGCAAATCACGGATGAGCAATGGGGGTTCTGTTGTCGACAGCTGGAGCAGCTTTCCCCAAACAATAGATTACGACTCATTCACTTTAAATATATTCACCGTCTAAACCGCACTCCTACACAATTACACCGTATGGGTTTGAAGCCAGATGCGGCCTGCTGGCACTGCAGAAGCCCAGAGGCGAACTTCTTGCACATAGCATGGGAGTGCAGATCCACGGCCATCTTCTGGAACACAACATTCACCCACATTGAGTCCATCATTGGACAGCCAATACGTAGGGCCCCCATAGTGGCGCTGCTGGGATTTGTCAGTGAAATCCCACTGCGGCGCGAAGACTTACGGCGATGCTCCTATTATTAGCAAAAAGGCAGGTGACAGTGCATTGGGGAGCAACCACCCACCCCATCCATACCGGCTTGGATAAGAGACATAACATTTTGCAGAGACCAGTTGAACTGTTACTGGGAGCTAATGCCGGTCCGGTCACGTCCTAAGGGCATATGGGCCCCATTTACGAGCTGGCTTCAGCGCATAGACATTGATGAACTAGAGTAATTTTATATTAGACACTGGAAAATGCCACTTCCTTTCCACCCAATGCCGGCAGACGAATTGTAAGTTTAAACTGATCTGTTGATACAATATTTTAAGTGGTATGTACATATCATCTGTGGAGGCCTTCCTCAACCTGCACTGTGGGATAATGTGGACAAAATGTGACAGGCAATGTACTGAAACGCTGGAAAGACCATGTACAATGCGGCATTGTAATTTGGGGTTTGTTATTGTTTTTCTTTGTTTATTGATGTAAAACCTTAATAAAAAAAAATATATATTATTTGATATTTATTTTGGGTAATTGTTTATTTTTGTGTGTGTGTTGTTTTTACTTTTAAAAGGGTAAAGGGTGGTATTAAATACATTTTAATTACTTTATTATTAGTTGGTAATAATAATAGATTTTAATTTAAAAATAAGTTTTAATTGTGTTATTATTTTATAGTTTAATTTAGGTGTGTTGTAGATATTATAGTGTTAAAGTGTGTGTAGTCAATTAATGTTAGTTTTTTTACTAATAATATTTTTTAATTGATTATTAATTATGTTAATTATGGAAGTAAATTTAATTTAAAATGTTGAAGTGTTTTGTTTCTGGTGTGGTGTTATAGGGTAGGAAATAAAATAAATACATTTATGTATTAATACATTTTTGTTTGAAAATATTTTCTAGGTTTGCTTTTTATTATTTATTATTTTATGTTATATAATATTTGTATGTTTTTGTTATATGTTAATATTATAATAAGTTTTCTTTTATATATTTAATTTATTTGATTTTTCATTTTTTAAATATTGTTTATTTTTATGATTTTGTTTAATTTTTAATATTATTTTTTTTATAACTGTTTGAGAGTGAATAGTAATTCTTGTCTCTCCACTATCCAATACTTTCCCTAATGTTGCAGGCACTGGAGTGGGAATAGTAATTTTTACCTCTCAGCTATTCAGCACTTTCCCTACTATTGCACTCACTGGAGTGGGAATAGTAATTTTTAACCCTCCGCTATCCAACACTCTCCCTACTGTTGCACTCAGTGGAGTTGGAATAGTAATTTTTACCCCTCCGCTATCCAACACTTTCCCTACTGTTGCACTCATTGGAGTGGGAATAGTAATTTTACCCCTTTGTAATCCAACACTTTCCCTACTGTTGCACTCACCGGAGTGGGAATAAAAAATGTTACCCCTTCGCTTTCCAGCACTTATCCTACTGTTGCACTATCCAACACTTTCTCTACTGTTGCAGTCTTTGGAGTGGGAAGAGTAATTTGTGCCCCTCCGCTATCCGACACTTTCCCTACTGTTTCACTCTTTGGAGTGGGAATAGTAATTTGTGCCCCTCCGCTATCTAACACTTTCCCTACTGTTGCTCTCACTGGAGTAGGAATAGTAATTTTTACCCCTCCGCTATCCAACACTTTCCTTACTGTTGCACTCACTGGAGTGGAAATAGTTAATTTTACCCCTCCACTATTCAACACTTTCCCTACTGTTTTACTCTTTGGAGTGGGAATAGTAATTTTTGCCCCTCCGCTATCTAACACTTTCCCTACTGTTGCTCTCACTGGAGTAGGAATAGTCATTTTTACCCTTCCGCTATCCAACACTTTACCTACTGTTGCACTCACTGGAGTTGGAATAGTAAATGTAATTTCTCCGCTATCCAACACTTACCATACTGTTGCATTCTTTGGAGTGGAAATAGCTATTTTTACCCCTTTGCTATCCAACACTTTCCCTACTGTTGTACTGATTATATTGTGAAATTTAAGTTGAAATATTTTTTAATAGTTTCATGTTTTCATTTATTATAGATTTTTGTTTTTATATATTTTAAATCTTTAATATATATTTTTATTTTTTATATTGTTTTAAACTTTTAACATAAATTAAAAATAAATTTATTAATTGTTTTAAAGTAAATATATATGTATAAATTATTATGTTTGTGCGTTTATTTTTTTATTACGTTTATTTGTTATATTTTATTAAAATGTATATTACATTTATTTTATTTTGTTAAAATTATATTTAATATTTAATATATTTAATATATATTATTTTATTTTATATTTATATAAACGGCGATATTTTATGCATCAATATTTTTTACATCGATATTTTTTAGTCGATATTTTTGTACTTACCTGTTTAAGTGTAGGAGTCGATATTTTGTTATGTCAGTGAACCATTTTTCAGATATTTAAATAAAGAAAAGATATATTTTATCATGCATTAATTATTTTTCAAATGTATGTGTAGGATTAAAGTTAATGTAGTTACATTTTAATAAATTCAGAATAAGGCACTAAAATATTTGGTCATTAATCAAAAATACTATTTTAAGTATATATTTTTAACATAACCCTTTATTGATTTATATTTTTAAATCTTTGAAAATAGTTTCATTTCATTGGAAAAAAATGCTGATGGAGTTTAATTTTAATTCTCTAGTTCCATTATTTTCAATATGTGGGTGCTGTGGTACCAGTCGCTGGCCATGTGTGGTGCTGGACTTGCTACTGTGTTTTTTTTTTGTAGTAACTTACAGTTGGATTTTCTAAATAAGCAAAAGTAGTAAACTTACTCAAAGTGTAAATTACTCAAAAGTGTAAGGGCCCGATAATGAGTTTGACGGTCATAGTACTGCCGTTAAAATAGCGTCTTGGTCACCGCTGCCTCGTTGGCAGTCTGCCCGCCCTTTTACGATGCATGCAGTTCCATAGATGAAAGACCACCGCAGTACCACCACCGTAATCATGAAATGTTGACTGCGGCGGGATTGGCCAAAGCATCTGTCAAAGGGCAAGCCGTCAGTGTTACCGCCGGCCCAATCATGATGTGCCTTTCTGCCGACATGACTGTGGTGGTCAAACCGCCACAGCTGAGCAGGTGGAAAGGGATGGATATAAGGCTGAAACTCACCTGTACTCAGCTACACATGTCCGGTGCCACCATGGAGCCGATCGTACACATCCCTCCACCACTGCTGCTGCTTGATGACGTCCAAAACTGACACCGTCGTTCATGCAACTGACCGTAAGACACAATCTACCCTATTTCCTTTTTTTTTTTTTTTATCACTTTAATGTCCAAATCTTCTGTATAAGAGAGTATGAGAAGGAATAAATACATTAATTTTCAATGCACTGCCTTTCTTCACCATGTAGTGTATGCTGTAGTACAAACGATTATGCCAAAAGTGTCCCTAATGTGATGCCAATCTCAGATGTATATAAACCATAACCAGCAATCCCATGCAGTCCGTGTAATTTTTATTTTTTTTATTTTTTTAATTTTAAATTTTTATTTAGACAGCCAAACATACAAAAAATTTATAATAAATACAATTAATGTCCATTATTTCTCTTTTTACCCTCCCCTCCTACCGATCTGCCCCCCCACACCCTCCCCACAAAACCAAAGGATACAGATTGGGTTAAGCCTTGCAGTACGCTAAGCCTTAGAATTAAATAACCATTTTTTCCCCTTTTAAATTAAATCATATCACAACGTAGCTTCATTAATCCAATTGGCAATTGGTGACCAGATATCGAGCCCCCTTTTTGAGCTCTTAAACCCCTTCTAATGTAAATCGCTTTCTCCCAACGGTAGGTAGCTAACAGTTTCCCCAGCCAGCAGTGTACAGAAGGAGGTTCTTTGTCTAGCCAGACAGTAGCCAGGCTAAGCCTAAACACCGCCATAGCTACAAATAACAATGTCCGATTTGCATTAGTCAGTGTTTGATTGGTTACTCCCAGCAAAATTACTTGAGGCGTGAGATCCACCTCAAACCCCAACATGAGCTTAATATAATTACCCACCTCCCTAACCAGAGTTGCTAATCGGGGGCAAGTTGCAAACATATGCACACTGTCGGCGGCGCAGAAACCGCAACGAGAGCAGTGTATACCTGTGGCGCCACCCCATTTGGCTATCCGTGCTGGAGTGATGTACAAATTCAACCAAGTTTTAAAGCATTGAACTTGAAGATTTGCCGAGTAAAATGCAGTCTGGCTCAATACTAAGGAATCCTCACATTCCCTACCTCTGCATGTACCGTATCCTGCCAGCGATTGGTATGTTTAATGAGGTCGTCTCTCCATCAAATTACTAAGGAGTTTACAGAATTTGGAAATAGGTGATGGAACCCCTAGTGCCATTTCCAGTAAGGGAACTTTATGACCCCGGATTGTCTTCTTAGATAAATAATCCCTTATCTGTAAAAATTTAAAGAAGTGGTTATTTTCAATCCCAAATTTCTTCTTAATAACATCAAACGAATGCATCGTATTGTCCACCATAAGATCACCAATATGCCTTATACCCCTATCCATCCAAATTCTCATATAACCGTCTCGGAAAATTTCCGGCAGAGGTCGTTATCAGCCAGAGGGGTATATCTATGAATCCTATTTATTTTGAGTTTCTTCCTAACTGCCGTCCAGACCTTAAATGCTCCCGACATAACTTTGAATTTCACTCTCTTAAAATAGGCAAAATCGATATGTCGCATGAGGCAACCATGGGCCTCCGCCCCTAATACTAACCTATATATTGAGGTGTAAGATGTTTCCTCTGTTGCCACCATCTCTTTCCCCAATAATTCGGCCATCTGTTGTAGAGCTGACGCCCAATAATAAATCTGAAGATTTGGGACAGACCACCCACCCCGATCTCTGGGTAAGGTCATGTATTTTAGCGCTCTACGGGGCATTTTCCGGCCCATAGAAATTTCGATATTGCCTGATTAAAAGCAGAAAACCAAGCCTTATTTATTTCAACTGGGATAGCTCTGAAAAAGTATAAAATTTTAGGCAAAAATAGCATCTTAATAACGTTGCACCTTCCTAAAAGAGTAAGGTGTAAACAATTCATTCTGTTGAAATCTGATTTAGTTTTGTGTAGTAATGGCTCCAGGTTAATTTGAACAATTTCGTCAATATTGGCAGAGATCTCAACCCCTAGATATCTGGCTTTTCCCACTACCCGTGTGTCATTTAGGCCAACTCTGGAGTTTTTCACAATCAACGTCTTATTCTCATTGAGATGATACCCTGAAATTTTACCAAAATCTATGGCCTCCCTTTCTACCTCCTTAATAGCCTCTAACGGTTTAGCTGTTATTATCGCAAGATCATCAGCATATGCTAGGAACCTGGTATCTCCGCCAATAGACTGAACCACCTGTAGCTTATTATTCTCTGTGATTTTCCTAATTAAAGGATCTATATACAACGCAAATAATAACGGTGAGCAGGGGCACCCTTGCCGTGTACCACGGGTAATTTTAATTACGTCAGATATAGAGCCCATCATGGCTATTCTAGCCACAGGTTCCTGATACATACACCTGATAGCTCCAATGAAACCTTTGCCCAAACCTCTCCTTTCCATGATTGCCCATAAAAGGGCCAGGAGACCCTATCGAACGCTTTCTCGGCATCGAGTAGTATTGCGGCCATAGGGTCTCCTGTAACCCTTGTATAGTCAAAAAGTGTAATTATACGTCGAATATGTTCAATCGTACCTCTACCCGGGACGAACCCATGCTGAAAGGGGGAAACTAACTTCTTGATGACTTCGGCTAGCCTTTTTGCCAAGATTTTAGAATAGATTTTCACATCACTATTAACCAACGTAATTGGTCGGTACGAGCCCAGTTCCTCACAAGGTTTTCCTTTTTGAGAAAAACTATAATATTGGCACATTTCCATGAGTCGGGGCTACCATATCTAATTGTGCTCTACAAAATACATCCCACAAAAATGCAGAGATCTGAGTTTTAAATTTTTTGTAAAATTCCCCCGGGATTAAATCGGTTCTCGCTGCTTTGCCGGATGGAAGGGAATCTATAGCTTCAGTTACTTCCTCAATTGTGATTGGCTTGTCTAAGCTAGCTCTTTCTTCCTGAGAGAGCTGATCCAAAGCTTGCCCTCTTAGGTAGTCTTCTATTTCTTTGTCCCCAACCCGGACATCATCAGTATATAATTTTTGATAACATTTTTTAAATGAAGTGAGAATAGCATCGGACTCAGTTACCATGCCTACAATAGGATCTCTGATTTCCCTGACCCGTGTTTGTACAGTTTTTTCCCTCGTTCGTAAAGCTAGTAAGTGACCCACCCTCTCGCTATTCTCATAAACCCTACTCCTCCAGGCCATATACTTGCCGGCCGATTTTTTAAGGGAGATTTCCGTAATGGCCGATCTTGCAAGAGTAATCTTAAGTTGGGCTGCCTCTGATTCTACCCCTCTAGACAATACCTCTATCAGTTCAGTTTCTGCCTTATCCAAATCCTCATACAAGATCTGTAGCACTGCTTTATCTTTCCTTTGCGCCTCCCAGCCATACCTAGATGTTTCTCCTCTGATCCCCGCCTTAAATGTGTCCCATACTATACCTATATTGGCGCTCCCAAGATTTTCGTCCAGAAACCTAGGGATCCATTCCTCCAATTGCTGTATATACCCTTCATCACTTAACAGAGCCCTGTTGAATGTCCATTGTGTCTGAGCAGATCGGCGTCCAATATCTATTTCAATCACCAAAGGGTTATGATCTGACATAACTTTGGGGTACTTGCTTATAGAACAACCTTGTAAAAACTCATGTGACACAAGAAAATAATCCAATCTCGCATGCACTTGATGAGGTGCAGAAAAATATGTAAAACCTGGATCAGGTTCCTTTTTGCCGCCCATACATCTGCTAACCCATGCAATGACTTAAGTTGAGAGAGTGATTTAAAAACTTTAGGTTTACGACCCTGGTACGTCGTTCCTCTATGATTAGCAACCTGACAGCTCAGGTTAATATTCAGATCCCCACATAATATCAGAGGAAGAGGCCACCCGACAAGTTCCACCTTCAACCAATCAAAAATTACCGGGTCATCCAGTACTGATCCATATACAGAGCAAAGAGTGAACATTTTATCTTCAAGGCTGACTTGCAAAATTACCCATCTCCCCATTCTATCTACGGATGATCGCGGAAAGCTACCCAATCCTCTTTTAGCCAGTATTGCCACCCCTCTTGTCCGAGTCTCTTGTGTTGTGCAAGCAATAAGTTGATAGCCTGCCATCTCTAAAACTCCTTTCCTGCAGCCTTCAATATGTGTCTCTTGAAGACATAAAATATCTGCCTTCAAAAATTGAACATCATGACTACTTCTCCTTCTTTTTGGGGATCGTTCAGCCCACATATATTAATGGATGCAATTCTAAGTTTCCTCATTATGACATAAGCTACGATTCCAAAACAAATGACAGTGCAGTACGAACAATACCCATCTAAAAGACCAAGGGCCATATGTATCAAGCCCATTTCCCGTTCGCAAACGGGCCGATTCTCAGAATCGGCCCGTTTGCGAACGGGAACTAGCCTTTGGGATGTATCATCCAAAAGGCATTCGCAAAATAGAGAATCGCAAAAATTGCGATTCTCTATTTTGCGAATGCATTTAAGGAATAGCAAAGTGCAATTCCTTAAATGAAATGTATGAAGCACCTAAGTTGTGCGATTATGGCTTAAGGAATCGCAAATTACCACCAACTACAGGTTGGTGGTAACTCTGCGATTTCTTTGAGAAATGCATTTTTTGCATTTTTCAAAGTGGCATGTGGCGCACATACATGCCCTTAGGGCATGTATGTGCGCCACATGTGCACCCATGCTCATTTCAGGGTGCAACAGGGTGTCCAAAGGACACCCTTGCAACCTTGAAATTGCATTCTCAATTTGCGATTCTCTAATTGCTAATCGCAAATTGAGAATGTCCTCCCATTCATTCCTATGGGCCTCTAGGCCCATAGGAATGAATGGGGAGGGTTTCCTTAACTGCGATTCTCAATTTGCGAATCGCAATTAAGGAATATGTAGGATTCGCAAATTTTCTTGCCCCTAGGGCCATATGTATCAAAGTTTGTGTTTGCGATTCTCAAATAGCGAATTTTAGAGAATCGCTATTTGAGAATCGCAAACGAGATGTATGTAGGATTCGCAAGAAAATTTGCGAATCCTACATATTCCTTAATTGCGATTCGCAAATTGAGAATCGCAGTTAAGGAAACTCCTCCCATTCATTCCTATGGGCCTAGAGGCCCATAGGAATGAATGGGAGGACATTCTCAATTTGCGATTAGCAATTAGAGAATCGCAAATTGAGAATGCAATTTCAAGGTTGCAAGGGTGTCCTTTGGACACCCTGTTGCACCCCTGAAATGAGCATGGGTGCACATGTGGCGCACATACATGCCCTAAGGGCATGTATGTGCGCCACATGCCACTTTGAAAAATGCAAAAATGCATTTCTCAAAGAAATCGCAAGTTACCACCAACCTGTAGTTGGTGGTAATTTGCGATTCCTTAAGCCATAATCGCACAACTTAGGTAAGCTTCATACATTTCATTTAAGGAATTGCACTTTGCTATTCCTTAAATGCATTCGCAAAATAGAGAATCGCAATTTTTGCGATTCTCTATTTTGCGAATGCCTTTTGGATGATACATCCCAAAGAGCTTGTTCCCGTTGCAAACGGGCCGATTCTGAGAATCGGCCCGTTTGCGAACGGGAAATGGGCTTGATACATATGGCCCCAAGTGCTTATCCCCGTGCAAAAATTCCACCCTAACACCCTTTGGTTTATATCAAGCCCACCCTCTCCCCCTTCCCCATTCCCTTCAAAAAGGCAAAAAGGTCCCAGGACCCTTGTGATGCCTCCTGCATGTGTTGTGCCCCTGGCCGCTCCCTGCCAACAAACAAAAAAAACCCGAAAAAAAAAAAAAAGACAAAACATAAAAAGAAAAACATAACAGATAAATATTCAATCACATTTTGCTAACATGCTACCATCGCTTATTTTTTAGAAAGTTCTTTCAAGAACTCCTGAGCCTGAATCTCAGACGAGAATACTCTTGTTGTACCGTTACATATAACTTTAAGTCTGGCTGGGTTTTGTAAAAAGACTTCACAGCCTAATTTTTGAAATGGTGTAATAAGCAAGCGGAGTCTCCATCTCCTCTCCACCGTTGCATGACAAAAATCAGGTCGGACAAAAAGGAATGCCCTTCCCCACCCTCTGTGCGTTGGGCCTAGCTTTCTCGAAAATAGCTTGTCTGAGGAGGAAATTGCCAAAAAATATAAGAATGGCCCTTGGTTTCTCAGCTTGCCCAGTCCTCTTTTTCAACATCAGAGGAAAACGATGCACCCTCTGCACTTCAAGCTCCCAGTTCCAGTGAGCCAGTTCGGGAAAGGCCTCCTTAAGTACTCTCAATATGAAGCCACGAATATCGTCCCCTTCCGCATTTTCTGCAATTCCAAGTAGCCGGAGGTTGTTCCGGCGTTGTCTATTTTCGAAGTCCTCCAACTTCCAAAGAACATCGGTCATCCTGCCTTCGTTAACAGATGTCTGTTGCCCCGTTATCTCTGTGCTGGCCTCAAGTTGCACAATTCTTTCTTCTAACGCCGTAGTGCGTTCTGATATTTCTGAGCAGGCCTTATTGACTTTTCGTACTGCTCCTTGAAGTTTTTTGGTAGCCAAATGAGCCCTCTTATGTTCATAACGTGCCTCAGTTTGCATTTGCTTTAACGTTGAATAAATTAGCTCCATAGATGGGGGTGGTATTTGAGATTCCGCGCTGTCTTTTATCTCTGCTAGGAGTTCAGGAGCTAACGCTGGGTCCCTACCCCCATCCGCGAGTTCCCTTTCAAAGTGGGTGGCGGAGTAATCCCATTTCAGTTGACTTGATTGACTATAGTCCGAGGTGAAGCCCTTGTCTTTGTCTAACCCTCTTGAGCTCCTCTTCTTAGTGCGGACAGGTGCACGCTTTAATGTGTCAAATTTCGTGGGTGAACTGCCACTATCCACCTCAGTCAAATCATCTCCTGTTTCATCCTTCTCACTGTTAGATAGCTCAGATTCATCTGTCAATGAGTAAAATTTATCAAGGTCTGGGGTCGCTGGGATTTTACCATCCTCCTGAGCGTTAGCCTCATGGTGTGACTTTAAGGCCTGTGCAAGGGGAATTCACCTAAAACTTGCGTGGTAATAGCCTTATCCAAGCCTTCTTGTTGTGCTGTGCCCTCAGTTCTTGGCGTCCCCTCCTCAGAGTCTGATACATTTTTTCCAGACATTTCAATGGATGACTGGGTAGATCTGATAGCAAATTTATCCAGCTTTAAAGCCTCTAGAGTCTCTAATGCAATCTCTCCTATGCTCTGATTGCTATTATTGGGCTGCCCCCCCCTTAGGGCCTTCCTAGAGTTGTCTGTATTTGTTTTTGCCAGAAGGCAGCCTTTTCCTTTGCCGTTTTTTTTTTCCCGGGTATTTGCAGACCCCCGGCCGGCAAACATCCCGGGCACAGTTGGTTGTTTTGGTCTGGTGACTGATTCACTCAGTCGTTGTGCCCCTGCGTCCCTCACGTTATTTCCCCCATCTTTGGGTGATTCCACCCATTGCATGTCCCCTTTGTTTGGGTTAGGGTTAGAAATCAAACCTTTCTCCTCCGTAGTCGTTCGCCGAGTCGTAGATGTCCCTTTGGCTCCAGCGGGAGCGCCGATATCCTTCAACGCGGGCCTCACTTTCGCCGGCATAATGCAGTATTCAGAGCCCGTCAGCCTGATCACCGTGGTAACAATGTTGCAGCCAGTTTCCACCGCTCTGATCTCTGGCAGCCTTCCCGTAGCAACAAAGTATCGATGCACCTCCCTGAGCCTCCAGAGCACTTTCCTTCTGACACCGGACACCGCAGAGGAGAACGTCTTCAGAGCACGAGCCGTCAGTGCACCGATTAACTGTACCCTCATCAGCTCCTCGTCCAGTGATAATTCAAAGCCGCAAGTCCATCAGAGTAGCAGTAAGTAGCTAAATAACGTTTTAGCACATTTGATTGATGTCTTTTTCTCGCTCCGTCAAACTAACGTCCGCGTGGCAGGGAGAGCAGCTTTCCACAACGCTCACACAGCCGCCATCTTGCCTCCCTGTCCAATCTACCCTATTTCCATTGACTTCCCAGTTAACAGATGCACAGGCAGGGGTATCTTGAGGTGTTTGGGTGCCCTGGCCCAAACCTATTTTGTGGGTCCCTGTTCGGAACAGCTTAGATTGAATGATCTAAATGCAGTTCTTTGATACCCTCTTTGGCCAGGTCACTGACACTGCACAGGCACACCCTTCCAATTTCCAAATGTGTTTGCATTTAATATTCATGGAAAATGATGTGTGTTTTAAATATTGCAACACATCTGCAGCTCCTCACTAACATTACATCAACTACCCTTTGTGGCACCCTCCCATTTCCCACATGCTAGTTCCTGTGTTGAATTGAAATAAACTTAAGTATGAATGTTGCTTGAAACAGAGCACACCTTCTCTGTACAATATCTGTACACTCACACACCACCCACTTAAAAACGCAGTTTTTGGGAAATGTTAATTAAACAAATCTGTTTGAAGGAGTATTTCAAGGTCATCATGGTAAAGGTTCTCTGTAGAGCAGGGTTGGCTCAATCAGGGGGCACCCTGAAAGTCAGGCTTCCTAGGCCAGAGCCCACTTTTCCCATGCCTCTAAACATCTCTGTGCACAGGCAACTGGCTTCAAGTATATCAGGGATAACCAATGGCATCACCAAGTGCCATGCATATATGTGTAATGTGTAAGTGCAAGATATAAAAACAAACCCATCAGTAACAGCATTCTTCTCAGAAAACTAAAGTAAGTGCAGAGTACACACAGAATAATGGACACGTTTCCAAAAAACATAACACAAAAAGGCATGACAAATAACCAGTCTCAAGGTGTGCATAAACACATAACTAACCTGCACACATCAAACACATATCCAACATACATCATTGGGAGAAGTGCAAGCAAAATGATGCTGACATTGCTCAAGACAAGGTGAAACCTTACCATGCAAAATAACACCCCAATCAATGTCTGGCCCAATTTGGAATCATTCCACATATCCATCCATGCAACATTTCCCCTTGTCCTGTGTGACTCCTACACTGGTTCTGAGCTCTAAATATACAAACCTGTTCATATTGGTCACCAATCAGGGTGAACCAAACACACCTGTAGGCACACATTCCAATGTATCAAATCACATCAATTAGGTGGTGGAAGTGGTCAACACTATGATGAATGCCTGCCCATAAAAAGTAATCACCATCTCATATCATATCAAATTGTGCATGTACATAACAAAGTATACTCTAAAAATATTTGTAGCATAACCTGCCATAATGTGTAAACACAATAACATTGCGTTCCCAAAAATAGCTAGAGAAATGTAATGCCAGGACTAATGTGTTCACAAACAAAACAGAGTTTATTTAGTCCAAATAAACACAGGGACCAAAAACAGCCAAAGGCCAATAGCCAGTCCATAGTAAAATGGTGTGGCATAGCATACTGCAGTGCCAAAAAAACATGCCCAGACTGGCATTGCTACGGTAAACTCCTCACAAAGAGGCATTCATTGGGCAGGGCAGGCATCTCAAGATGTTATCTGGGATGGAAACATTTGGCTTTGGGAACGATATCCTTGGGTTGAAAAGTATTGGTTTCGGAACAGGAAAGGGTGGATTTAAGTTACAAGGGGGGCTTTGGGAATGAGAAGTTGAGGATCATTTGGTAGGGGTTCTTTAGGAAGTGGAAGGGGCGGATGAGTGGGTAAGAGCGGTGCATTTGGAGGAAGGGGTGGTCTTGGGTATGGAAGGGGTAGTCAAGTCCGTGGAAGTGGTGGTTAGAAGTTTTGGAGGGGTGATGGCAAAGAAAAAAGAGGGATCTTTGATGGGGTACTTGGCAGTGGGAATGAGTGGGGTCTTGGATGTAGAGGGAGTGACTGTGTGTGCTTTGCTTGAGTCTGTTGTGGGTGCATACGTGTCAGGTGTATGTTCTGCAAGTAGGGGTGTATCTTGTTTCTGTGGTGTCTGTTGGGTGCTTGATTGTGTGCATCTGTATTTCTTAGGTGTGTAGAATGTGACTGATGTACCTGTGGATGTTGCAGTAGTGGAAGTTAGGGGTGTGGGTGTTGGGGATGCTGATGTGGTGGTGACCGTGTGTGTGGTTGTGTGTGGTGTGTGTGGAAGTGATGGTGGTTGGGAGGTGGCTGTAGTGCTTTCTGTGCTGACTGTGGATGTGGTGGTAGGGGCGTTGTGTGTGCATGCGTGTGTGCTGTCATCTGTGCTATGTGGGGATGTACTGGGGGAGTGTCATGAGTATGTGGGTGTGGTATCGTCAGTTGTGGTTATGGATGTGATGGTAGTGAGGGTGCCTGTGATTGTGCTGGTCGGTGTGGTGTCTGTCTGTTTGGATGTGTGCCTGCTTTTTTGTGACGGTTTTGCTTATGTGTGGATGTGCTGCTTGGCCAGACATAATACGGTGAATGCCTTCCAGGTAGGCCACCATCTGCTGCAGATGGCTGCCTTGCCCCTGGATGGCATTCAGTAGTGCAGTCTGACCCACAGAGATGTTTCTCAAGAGGTCAATAGCCTCCTCACTCTGCGCAGCGGGGGCACAGGGGCAGGGGTTGTGGTGTCTGGAGCAAAGGAGATGGCTCCCCTCTTAGGGAGCAGGCCTGCACAACTGGTTGGGGAGCAACAGGGAGGGCGACGATGGAACTGGGGGTGGTGGACAAGGCTGAAGGTGGAACAAACCTGTGGGGTCCTCCACCACTCAGGAGTGTCCACTGAAGGATGATTCTGTAGATGATGAAGTCAAACTTGCATCCTCCGTGCCACTCCCCACACCGTCTTGGTCACTGGGTCCCTCTGTGTCTGTACTGTTACGACCGGAACCACTGTGACCAGCTGTGTCCACAACAATGTTCGCCCCTTCTCCTTCGCTTGCCCGAGATGAATCTGAAATTACATATAAAATTGGTTTATTGAAACTGCGTTATCACACCTGACCGTCAGATATCAATACAAAATATTTATAAAGTGCACATATCACACCAGCTTCATGGTTCACTAAATAGGCTTCAACATTAGTATGAGCACATGCATGCATGCTAGATTACTTGGAAACAGTTGACCACAGTGATGTCATAACTCCAGACAGCTCCAAATGCATTAATGGACTTGTATACACCTAGGATAATTGATCATCTTGTATATTTCAGCCCTTGTAGTATACCATAGTAACCTGATGTCACCAAATAGGATGGCTACTAAATATACATTTTCACACTATTCACACAAGGCCCAGAATTCACCAAATGTTCATTAACATTAAACTACATCATGATGTCATGCAGGTCAAGTTAAAGAGCAATGTAGCAGCAATATGTCTTGTAGCAGAAATCAAGTGACATGAAAATGCTTATTGCACACTGATGACACTTTTGACTCAAAACTTCATCATATGTCCACTTTAAAAAAAAGTCTAATAAATAAAAGAAAGCTGTACTGAAGTAGCATAGAAAAGTAACCTGGAGACATTGAGGTCCAAAGTTTTAGGAGATAGATACTCCAAGTGCGCACATCATAAGACTTCTTATAGCCCTATGAACATCCCTAATCCTGCTTGGTACTGGCAAGAAAACCATTCTTAAAATGTATTCCTACAAGCCAATACACATTTGAAGGTTGTTGTGTGTAAGTGAATATCTATGGATCACTATAGTAGTAATGGGATGGCACATCACAGTACCATTTGGTATAGCAAACACAAATTGCCTTGTAAGACTGAGGGGCCGATTCCGATTCAGGCCGGAAATCTCTCCGACCGAGCCGGACCTGGAGAGATTTCCGACCGAATCGGACCCTAGCAGTTCGACCGAACGAGTACGATGCGTTCGCATGCTATCGGACTCGATTCGGTCGGACTCCCATTGAAGTCAATGGGAGCCGGTTGTACAACTCGTACGCGGGCTCCCATTGACTCAATGGGTGCGAGGCGAACAAGGGCGCCCCCTACAGCGGGTATGCGTCGAAGCGGGTCGCGCCGTACATGCACAGGTAGGGGGGACCCATGGGTCCCCCCTGTGTGCGACTCGCGCGGCTAGGCGTACAGGGGGGGTCTGACACGGACCCCCAAAGTGCGGCTCCGACTGCTCTTTCGAGCCGGACGGCGCGAGTCGGTCGGACTGCTCGCGGCACGCATCGTACTTACCCGGCCGGGGAACGTCTCCATTGCGCGGTGCGAGTCGTGTCCGTGTGAGTCGGTCGGAGCGGTTGGGTCCTGCAAACGAATCGGTCGGCGATTTCGCGTACGTTCGCATCGTACTCGCTCGCCCGGACGCACGTCCGACTCGGTCGGGAAACAGGGCTCCGAATCGGATCCGGTAATGCAGAGTCCGATTCGGAGCCCTACTGGCCAAGATCGGAATCGGCCCCTGAGTGTAGACACTCACATATGATCTCTATATTTCTACATCTCAGTCCCTGATGCATGTCAGCAGTCAGTAAACGAATCTTGAAACAGTGCTGTAGATGAAATAACAACAGGGAAGGTCACACTGGGCAACATGTAGGCCCTAATGCTGATGGTACCAGTGATATTTGCACACTCATGTCACTGTAAAATTCTAACTTACCAATGGGAAGTGTTGTCCAGTCACTGTATAAAAAGTGCTCTGTATGCCATGTCACATGTAATAGGGCTACCATGACATGAGAGACAGTAGTGAGGTAACGCTCTTTACACAATGAAGACAAGTGGCATGTTTGGTACAATTGTCACCCAGAACATCAAAGAACATGAAGTGATTTATCACTTTACTCAGCCATGTGTCTGCTCAAGACAGTAAATTGGCAGTGGACTGGGCTCTGCTGTGTTCCTGGTCATAAAGACAATAGGCAAAGCATATCATCATGCACCTACTATCAGACCTACACAAACAAGAACTCTTCCTGTGTGTCGCACATGGGTAACCCCCAATGTTGATGGGGAAATGCCTGCCTGTAACCCAAAATGTTGGCAGTGTAACATGTACAACTCTGGCCAGGACTCACTGCCTTGTAGCTGCTGTCAGACCCTCAACTGCCCATCAAGCTCCGGGTAGGCCACCACCAGTATGCGGGCCATTAGGGGGTGTCAGGGTACTGTGAGCGCCTCATCCACATTGGGAAGACTTCCCCAACTGGACCTCCGCGATCTTCCGGGTGATGCATACGGTCCATATAGCCTGGTAAACATCTTGTGCATTATTGTACAGGCACCTTTACAGCCAGGCCCATTGGCTTGATGCACACGGTCCATCTAGCCTGGTACCATATAATAGACTACATTCTAAGACTTAGGTCACTATGAAAGGTCTGCCATGTGTGTCACTGAGAGTCTCCTATCTGAGGTTGTGTGGACATGGCTACTTAATGGGATATCATACTATGGGGCTGATTCCGATGTCGGACGGACTCAGGTCCGTCCGACATCGGTCAGGAGCTGTAACCGACCGACCTGCTGTCGTCGGTTACGGCCCTGCAAGTACGATGCGACAGAACCCTGTTCGGTCGCACTCGTATACTTCACAATGGGAGCATGCATTCCGAGCGGAATGCATGCTTGCATTGGGAAAAGAAGGGGTGCAGTTCATCCCTGCACCCTGTGGCCGGCACCCCAAGGTGCCTGCCACCGGGTGGAGTGAACAACAGAGGGGCACCATAGGTGCCCCCAGGCCGCCATTCAACGGCCTCGCACCCATGGGGGCCCCTCTGTGGGCCCCCAAATACAGTTTCCGAATGCCTTTTCGTGCCGGAAAGACCGGCACAAAAAGGCAGTGAAAAACTGCCATCGTACTCCCTCGGTCGTGAAGAGGCGGCCGGGGGAGTACTGAAGGATTTCCGGACGGCGGACGGGCTCTCCGAGCCCGTCGGAAGCCATCCAGAAATCCGAGTCGGATTCCTTTCCGACCGAGCCCATCGGAATGGCTCAATCGGAAAGGAATCCGGCCAGCACATTCTGATTCGGTCGGAAGGGCTCCGGCCATCGTTCGGTGCCCTTCCGGCCGAAATCGGAATCGGCCCCTATGTCTGACTGAGTTTGTATGGAATTATGTAGTGCCATCACAGGACACTCCTTTTGCCATATGTGGCCCTGTTACAGGGATGAAATCAACATATCATTGTATTTCTTGTTTGATTGGTTGAATGTAACAAAGCTGGTGACTCACATATCAAAATCTCTTTGGAAGTAACCAGCTAACTCCACTGGTAATGTGTCACATGTTCAATAGGCCTGTACAGTGCAAGTATCACTTATGGAAAGGTGAAAACAGATCTGTAGGAGTAAGGGGCCTGTCATAAGTAAATGACACACATTGACAATGTGGGTCAATGGAAAGAAATATCATGGCAGAGGGTTACCTCAGTCACCCTTCCAAATGTAGTCTATGTAAAAGCAATCAGGGTTACTATTGGTTCTGAAAACTCTTTTTGGGATCATCCAAGGATTTGCAGGTCTACAGGGAGATTACTCTGTGCATCAGTTGTATTGCCAAAGTAACTCTGCCACAGCCTCATCACACACACTCATCACCAGCAGACTGGACTATGAAAATGCACTCTACGCCGGCATCAACAAGTCCCTACTCCGCAAACTCCAGATAATACAGAACACCGCCGCCAGACTCGTCCTCGGCATCCCCCGGCACAAACACATCAGCCAACACCTACGAAGACTCCACTGGCTCCCCGTGGAGAAAAGAGTCACCTTAAAAATCCTCACTCACGCCTACAAATGCCTACACAACGGACCCAAATACCTCAACGACAGAATCAACTTCCACGTACCCAAAGGAAACCTCTGATCTACCAACCTCGCACTGGCCGAAACCCCGCGCATCCACAGAGCCAGAGCTGGTTGAAGATCCTTGTCTCACATTGCAGCCAAAATCTGTAACGAGCTACCAGCAGACATCAGACGCGCCCCCTCCCTGAACACCTTCAGGAAGACCCTCAAGACCTGGCTCTTCGGCTAAGCAGATCTGCGGACCCACCCCCCCTCAGCGCCTTGAGACCCTCACGGGTGAGTAGCGCACTTACAATTCCCCTGATTGATTGATTGATTGATTGATTGACCCTGGCACATGGCCCAGAGTCGGCACAACTCATTGTCAGGCCTCACTCTCTGCAGGCTGAGCATACTTATCCCACATGAACATTACATTTCCACCACTTCAATACATAAAAGTACATCATGTGGCCTTCCAATACATGACCTCAAGGTTGTGTGGCACTCTGAAGGGGTCTGTGAGGTAAAGCTAGTTCCCAGACAAGAGTTTGGCGAACCCGGATCTGGGCTGTGTGATATGTGGGACTGTACAAATAGCTAACATTATCTTCAACTGCTTCTTACAATATACATACACAGCTCATGCTGTTAAGGCTATACATT
Organism: Calotriton arnoldi; assembly: GCA_963921515.1. Lineage (NCBI taxonomy): Eukaryota > Metazoa > Chordata > Amphibia > Caudata > Salamandridae > Calotriton > Calotriton arnoldi. Next base: position 83,823 of record CAWUFW010012593.1, read on the forward strand.
TGTTTGCACATTTACCACGTTCTGATTAATAAATATATCATAGGTACCATTAAATGTATACATGCATAGATATGTGCATGCACCATAAGTAGAATCTTGGGCTTACCACATATCACAATGGTGATGTTAAGTACAAAATGTACAGTGCTCAACAATCTATTACATGATTGTCTTATGTAGGGACCACACAATGTTACAACAGTAATCAGACTTCACTCTGGAGCTCAGAGGCACATTGTAGCCTGTGGTAATGGAAACATGGGGACAAAAGAGTCTTGGGTGTGGGTCAGAGTGTTCCTCTCCTAACTCAGAACAATCAAAGCACCTAGATATGTAAATAAAAAAAGACAGCATATCCATCCCAACAACTGGCATGGCTTCCATTGAATGGCCCCGCAATCCTCCTCTGGGACCCTCTGCCTATACTTATCAATATGGCCTTCCACCTCAAAGCTAGGCACCAGGTCTTTGGTGGTGTTGGCCCTTTTATCTTCTGTGAATACTGGATTGTCGCTATCACCATTTTAACTGAACTCTGTGAGCTTTCTTTCCTTTCAAGTCCAGTTCTCTCTGGCTCATTTAATGAGCTAGCAAGACCATTTTCTCCTCCAAGCCCAACTATTCCTCCTCCATGACCAGTTGCAACTTGGTCAGCTGCAGTTCGGACTCACTCTCAGCTCTTCTGTCTTCCAGTTCCTCAGGGGAAGGGTTGTGAGAAGACACACTGCTCCTTGCAGGGGACCTTGATCCTGTAGACAGGTTTTCCTCATCCACTTGCTGCAGCACTGGGCCTATGGCCAGACCATCCCCTTCCTCGTCTTCATCCTGCTCATCCACTTCCTCATCCTCGAGCTCATCACCCTCCTGCTCTTTTGTTGTAGTGTGCACTCTGCAGATCTCCTCACAGGCTCTGAGGGCTATTTGAAAGTCCACTTTTGTGGCCCCCTTTCCCAAGGTTACCCTCTCTCCTTGCAGAGCTTCCTCAATTCCACCACCTTGAGGCTATCAATGTTGTTGAACTTCAGACCCATTTTAGGAAAATCACAGGCACAAGAGAAATGTGAAAGGAATGAAGTTGTAGGTAAAATAGCCCATTAAACATAAAGGAGCATTTCTAAAAAATCAATTCTGTCAGATTATTACAAAGGATTTTTCGTTTTACACAAATCACTGAGTAGTACTGCACATACTCAAATACTGGATTCCACCACTGAACACTGATGTAAGAAATTGGGTTATTAGGTAAGGGTTGTCAACTTTGTCTAACTTTCCCTCTTTCGGGCGTTTGGCTGCAAACTGTGTAAGGTAACAATGGGCAGGCAGGCCTGTGTGTGAGCTGCATTTGTCAGTACAACCCCCAAGTCATCCTCTTCAGGAGAGGAACACTCTGACCCACACCCAAGACCCTTTTGTCCCCATGTCTGGAGGGAATACACAACACACCACAGGAGAGCCACTTACAGTCATGTGACCCTGGACACTGGCAGAAAGGCACATTTGGTTTAGGCAGAAAAATTGCAACTTTCTAAAAGTGACATTTTCAGAATAGTAACTTAAAATCTGACTTTACCATTAAAGAGGACTTTAAGTTTACAATTCAAATGAGTGGAAGAAGCACTTCTCTATCTGTAACCAAACTAAATTACTAGATGCAATAAGGTAACTCAGTGTTAGGCTATATGAGGAATAGCCTTGCCACAGTGAAAAATAAACAATGTTATGGCAGGATAGGCAAAAGTGTGGCAAGAGAGGCAAAAAGGAGAGAATGGAGTACGAGTGAATGGAGAAGGTGGCCTCACTGGACAGCTCAGTTCTACCCAATTGGTTTATATTCCTTGAGAAATTACCTTTTACAAACATTTAGGAATTTTTCAAGAAATTAGCTCTATCAAAGTTGCTGCAGGAAAACTGTCAGCAGTAAATGTCGAAATGTTCTTTTTGAAAGGAGAATATGTCACAACCTCCAGCCCTTTACTAAAGCCAATAGGGGCTTGGCCCATGAAGGTAACCAAGCTGCTGGATGTAGCCTCTATGCATTGCTACCACCTCTCACAAAAGTCATTGGGTCCCCCACCTGGGATATACTTAATTTTTCGATATTTTAATTTAAAGATCAGAAGAAGCTTAGAATACTTTAAATATATAAAATAATTTATTTATGGATATCTTTTGTCTAGAGGAGGACTCAAATTCATATGCCAACAAGTAACATTTAATAAACACATTTGAGAAGAGAGATAAATAACGAGCATTTTAAGCGAGTTACAGAGAGGCAATATAGTTATTCAAATAATGATTTTATGTGAGGCTACTGGTGAAAGTTGAATTTCAGTGCTAGTCATTTAAAATGCTTGCAATTTTCTGACCGCAGATATTTTCGGTCTGAAAGAGAGAAAGACTAACAGATACTTTTGAAAATCGAAACACATATCACCTGCCTTTAAACTCCAAGGTGGGTATCTGTCACATCTTTCTAGTTACATTTTTGCAAGAAGCACTATGTGCAATTCAATGTGTGGTAAGTTTTGCTATGTGTTTCAAAACGTTTAAGTTTGTGTTCCATTAATTGCTGTGATTATAATATCTCTCATAATAGATTCAAAATGTATATCAGTTGAGAACTATTTTGAGATGCCTTGCAATATATTTTACTACTATATACTTCTGTATTAGAATTTTTAATAATTGGGAGTGTTGTGATTGAGTTATTACTATGGGAATGATATGTTAATGTAATTCGATGGAAAGTATAATCAGATTGAATAATGAGAGTGTAATAAGAAAGCCCACCCATGAGGGGAAATTGTGTCTGTATTCAATAGACTATATTTAAAATATTAAGGGAAAGAATCAATTATGGTTCATAATGTGATATTCCTATTCACACATATAGGAATCCCTACCTTGTGACAAGAGATAATAAAGTCCAATGATAAAAAATATTGCAAGCTAATATCCTTATTCGAATTATGAATTGTGAGTGGAACTTTAGGGTATTTTAACAAACAAGGGTCGCTATTTTTGTTTTTTGAAAGTATTTTATTATCAATTTTAACATATGTTTCTATTTTTTATGTTTATTTACAGCCTTGAGAAAGAGGGTTTGCCTTGAAACACTTTGTTTGCTGAATCTTATATACATGAAGCATTGAAACCGGTATGACTTTTCGTCTTAAAGCGTTTTGTCAACATAGAAAGTGAATTTTGTGGGATTTTTTGGTTTAACTGGACTTTACCATACCTCCTATGAGACAACTGAACTTTTTAGAATGCATCATTAGATTATGGTGCAGAAGGGGAAGGTGCCAGGCAGTATATTCCTACTAACCTGGACTCTTGTGACGTTGCTTTGTGCCAAGCACCCAGAGGTTTAAACACAGGTTTATTTAGTGGCTTTTGTAGTTCACCCTGACATGAATTGTGGTTGCTATTTGAGTGGGGTTCTCACCCCTTCAACTAATAGCCCAATTTCTTACAGACAGAGAGGATGTTCTGCTTGTTTTCTGTGGAAGAGCTGTGGAAGAGCCCCCCCCACCCCCAAGGAAGGGGAGTATCAGGAGCCCAGGCAGGGCAGGTCCGGGGGAGGGAGCCTTACAAATCAAGTTCCTCTATGAAAAGCACATTTAGAGGGCAGGAGGCCTGAAGAAAATGATCATGGTGGCTAGAGCTCATCACCAGAAGCACAATGACACCTTCCTCAAGCAAATCATAACTAACTGGCTGGAGAAATGGGCCTGGAAAAATCTGCCCTCTGGGGGACTGGACGGAGAACGAAGCATGTGGTGCTTCATGGAAAAACTTTCCAAGTCCCCTGGGGATGGCCAAGCCCTCAAGGGTTTGCGCATCCTGACATTTAATAGTGAAGCAATGTTCATGGGCTCCCATTCTCAGATCCACTTTCAGCCCCAGGTACCCCATCGACTGGGGCCCAAGACATTGAAAATTGTCCAGGGGGACACTATTCCCCAAGGACCGAGAAGCAATGTGGGTGCTCCCACACGCTCTGTGCTATGTCTGAAAGGAAGTGGATGCACCCTGAAGCAATTCCTGCTGCGTTCCACACTGATGGGAGAAAAGAAACATGCTGGCTCCCGTGCAGCAAAGGGTAGTATCAGCTGTGCAGGCAACTGGCAGTGTAGCGTGGTAGTGGGCTCCCTGTGTACCCCTCACCTGCTGCACATGCCGGAAGTCCTATAAAAGGTGCATGGGCATCCAGCATGACACAGAAAATGCAACACAAAACTGTTTAATGGGACAAAAATAAAAATGCAAAGTCATGACTTTCTGTTGTGTGAAAGCTGCTAATAAAATATTCACGCTTCCAATCAGCTGGGACATAGGAGCGCCCCATAAGATCCAGCAAGGGACTAAAATTGTACATATTGTCTTTTGTGGTCGCCCAGGAGGGGTAGTGCACCACCAATGTGTTTAAGGGGTCTTGGGGGGCAGCAGGATGTGCAGCAGCCCCCAATAACCTCCCCTTCAAAGTTGCCCAAGTCTCCCAGGGCTCCCAATTATGCCTCCTGGAGAGTTTTTCTCTGTATGAAAACACTCCTGAACCTTGTACATTTGTACTTGGGCCCTGAAATGTGTGGACTTCTGTTTGTTGATCTTAAAGCTTTAGTTGCAGCAGTATAAAGGTACAAATAAGACTCTATTTAACATACCATTGTATTGGCAATGTTGGTGATTGACAATGCAAGATTTAATTTCACAATCAGTAGTATTGAATGCTGGTATTATCCCCATTGATTTTAATGGTGGATTATAACAATGTTCTGCTTCTACTAGTTTGGTGATACCCTGACAAAGCCAGCAAGCCTGTCTTATTGATAATGACAGCACCTTATATTGTGATATTGTATCGGTGGGGGGCGGTTGTGATTATAGTTTTAGGGCTTGCTGTGGGTGTAAGTTGGTCTGATGGTGTCACAAAAGGTATTTTCATCTAAATGGTTGTATATATTTGCAATTAATTTACAGTATTTAATAGTATGTGTAATAAAGTACTCTTCCCTTTCATACCAATAAGCACTGAATAGAAAATGAGTTATTGAATGGTGTTGTTTTGTAGCAGCAAGCTGAAGGTACTGGCCCACGCCTCCTTCCCTGTGTAGACTCTGGACTGCCCTGCTTCTGTACCCTGACTGAGACAAGTGCTACAATGGAGTACCTGCTTCCCAGTAAGGAGGACGTTTCTGACTTGTTATTTGTGAAGGACTCTGATCCTTCAAAACTAATAACCCCAGACAGCCAAGGGAGTCATAAAGTAAAGCATCACATGCCCATAAAAGTTTTTGCGATAACTGGGGAATCTATGCAATAGTATAGAATTAGGCAGCAAACCTCATCAATATGTGTGATGGTGCCTTATCTAGGTTTGGAAATGTTTATAACGGATGAGGTAATGAAAGCAACTCAATAGGGATGTAAGTCCCGGCCATCCGATTGGAAGAATAATGTATTCATTAATAGTTTATAGGGAAAAAGCAGTACGATTCAGCCACCATGTTGCAAGAAAAATGCATATACATAATTTCATAGAACAAATGTAATCACAGTATGCTTTACAAATACATAAAGCATGGTCATAGTCTTTTTCCCACATCTTCTAATAGCGTACATTAACCTTGGTATCTTGGCCATCAAAACATCTCTGGGACCTCCTTTGCAAAAGAATTTAAGTTAAAGTGTAGTGTGATGTATCTGTAAGACTTAGATAAAGTAGCAGTTTGCATAGTGAAAAGTAGAAGTTAGGTGTTAAGAATAAAAGGAACATATGCGCTGTAGTCAGGATCAATTCAACTCTAAAGACACAGTTATTCAGGGCAGTACCTGTGGCAGACCGTCTTTTAGCGACTGTGGCCTCAGAGTGGTGTTTGGACAAAATATTGAGTTGTAAACATCGGGAAGCAGAAATACCATAAATAAAATATCGGGATACATAAATGTCAGGATGCAAGAATATCGTTGACAAGAATATAATTTTTTGAGGTAAGTAATATTGTTTTAAATAAAATTGATGTTTTTCATATTGTTTTCATTAATCTAGTGGTTAAAAGTATTGTTTTTTAATTATTTTATAGTTTTTTAGTTGATATGTTAATTTTATGTGTTACTATTATTTATATAAATGGTATTAACTGTGTTAAAATATAGCATGTAATTTTGAGTGATTTAGAATTTTCTTTAATTTTTAATAGTAATTTATAATGTTGTGGTGGGTTGTTAGACTTGTAGGGGGATAGGCTGGGAAGTTAATTAGGTAACAATTAATTATGAATCATTTAATACATTTTATTTAATTATATGAGTGATATTTATTATGTAAATTATATGTAATACTGATTTATTTTAGTTATATGTTATTTGGGGGCTGTTAGGTTTGCAGGGTGGGAATTAATTAAGTAATAATTAATTAGCAACTAATTATGTGTTAATTATTTAAATGATTTTTAATTATGTAATTTATGCACTACTCATTTATATTACTTATATTTTAGTTGCGGGCTCTAAGGTTTGTAGGGGTGCATGGTGAGAAGTTAATTAATTAATGATAAATGAACAATTTATTATTGATTAGTAATTCATTATTTAATTGCTTTTCAATTATATAAAATATGGAATATTGATTTCTTTTACCTATATTTTAGTTATGGGATGCTAAGGGCCCGATTCACAGAACTATGGGGCCTATTACGATGGCGGGCGGAGACACGACCGCGGTGGCTGCGGTGGCCTTAACACCCATTTACCGCACGCCGCCAGCGGTCTTCACGCCCGCCATATTAGGATGGCCACACAGTGCACATTTCCCGCCCGCTGCGGTGCAACGCCGACCGCCATCAAAGTGCGCACGCCACCGCGGCGGAGTGAGCCAATCACCACACACCGCCGTGCGGAATGACGTCCCGTACGCCGAAGATATCACGATGCCAGAAACAGGGCAGCGCACCGCGACGGAGAAACCGCACAGCGAAAGACGGCGGAGACATCACAGCGGAGACAGAAAAGCAACACCCGGGACACACCGCGATGGATCCTGCCCTACACGCCTTCCCGGTGCTGTACATGATCCACCACCTGCAAGTTATCCACCGCCGCGGACGCCTCCGCAGGTACGTACAGACACAACAGTGCAAGTAACACAATACACAGCTCCAGGGTTGAAAAACATCGCATGGGAACACCACACACCCCTGTGGGGACAGGCACACAGCCATCACTGCACACACACATGTCCCACCTGTCACAAAAACATCTCGCCACATACTGCCCACCCATGTACCGCATTCATGAACAAATGTCCCGGTCACGTCACCGCCGCGGTCAGTGTGCATGAAACCATGCACACAACGCAGAGCACAGGGCCAGCGCATGCCAAGGGCACCCTACAAATCGCACAGAGCCACAACTCCATCCACAACACACCAGCTACTTCCCTGACGGGACACAACATGTGCCTCACAAGTGCCACTCCTGCACAACAACCACACAACTACAGCCACACCATGCCCCACATCCCAACAACTGCATATACAGCCACAGCAAAGGAACACATAGCACAGAAGCCCAGGCCCCAGCCAACACACACACCACAACAACATCACACACAAGCCAAGAACACTGAGGCCAGGCACAAAATGTACACACACACAGATGAGGACCAAACACTTCACTGCACACACTACCTGACAAGTCACACACACACACACCACCCTGACTCACAGCTACATACACACACCACATGCCAGCAGTAATGGAGGACAACATATAGTAAAGCCAAAGTGAGGTGCCCACAAATGGAAGGGCAGTGACACAACCATCAAGCATGTGTGATGCACATGCAAGACAAGACACATGTGAGAACACACACAGCCCATCACAGCACACATGGCTGACACAGTCAGTCAACACAAACCACGGTCACCCCAATGCAACAACTCCTGGAGACAGCAAGGACACCCATGTATAGGCACAAGGATGTAAGGAAGGCCCTGAACTCAAACACTGAGCAGCCACACATAGGCATCCAAATACTGGACAAGACAATGTCTGCTGCACAACACACAGGGCCCAGTGATACACTACATGACAGCCAAGCACAAGTAGGATATGTCACACATACCTCCTCCCACAACAGCAACACACAATACTGCCATGTGCACAAAACACAACCACAGGGCTAAACAAGTACACATACAGGCACACCACTCCAGGGTCACACATGTCAGTAGTTGACAATGCAGGTGCACACACATCCACAGTCACAACAAAGTCACCCCCTTCACACCATACACTTCTCCACCACCCAAGTGCACACATTGGAAGTAAGCCATGGGACCTGGATAACTCATCACCACAAGATGTCCATACACCGACACTGATTGGCACACAGAAAGGAAGCTCACACAGACCCCATGACCCTGGCCTGCCTGCCTGTAAGCCTGTGCCCAAACTCCCACCCTGTGCTGCCATTGCCCACACACCTGACATGTGTCCACCATAGATAACATGAGCCAAGAAGGAAGATGACTACAAGATTTCATTGCCAACCACCTGCACTGCACCCATAAGTATCACAGTCAGGTAGAAAAGAAGTGCCTCCCACCCCTGCAAAAAAATGAAATGTGACACAACCCATTGGCAATGTCGAAGTGGCATACTGAGCCTGTGACACAGTAAACCATGCACACACAGAAACAACTTTATTCAGGAAGGACACTGACACAACTCACTGCAGGATCAACTGTGTTTATTCACAATTTGCATATTGAGACAACAAATTTGGGCAACAGCAAAGCCAGTGGGCATTTCAATATGCACAGCATTTACATGAGAAGCTGCACAGGCAGGTGGCAAACAGCAGTGAACCACAAGGCAAGTACAATGTGCAGAGTAGTTACATGAGAAGCTGCACAGGCAGGGGGCACACAGCAGTGAACAACAAGGCCAGTGGGCAGGACAAAGTGCAGAGTGAGTCCATGAGAAGCTGCACAGGCAGGGGGCACACAGCAGTGAACAACAAGGCCAGTGGGCAGGACAAAGTGCAGAGTGAGTCCATGAGAAGCTGCACAGGCAGGGGGCAAACAGCAGTGAACCACAAGGCAAGTACAATGTGCAGAGTAGTCACATCAGAAGCTGCACAGGCAAGGGGTAAACAGCAGTGAACAACAAGGCCAGTGGCCAGGACACAGTGCAGGTGAGGTACATGAGAAGCTGCACAGGCAAGGGGCAAACAGCAGTGAACAACAAGGCCATTGGCCAGTACAATGTGCAGATGAAGTCCATGAGAAGCTGCACAGGCAGGGGGCACACAGCAGTGAACAGCAAGGCCAGTGGCCAGTCCAATGTGCAGATTAAGTCCATGAGAAGCTGCACAGGCAAGGGGCAAACAGCAGTGAACAACACGGCCATTGGCCAGTACAATGTGCAGATGAAGTCCATGAGAAGCTGCACAGGCAGGGGGCACACAGCAGTGAACAGCAAGGCCAATGGCCAGTCCAATGTGCAGATTAAGTCCATGAGAAGCTGCACAGGCAGGGGGCACACAGCAGTGAACGACATGGCCAGTGGGCAGGACAAAGTGCAGAGTGAGTCCATGAGAAGCTGCACAGGCAGGGGGCAAACATCAGTGAACAACAAGGCCAGTGGCCAGGACACAGTGCAGGTGAGGTACATGAGAAGCTGCACAGGCAAGGGGGAAACAGCAGTGAACAACAAGGCCATTGGCCAGTACAATGTGCAGATGAAGTCCATGAGAAGCTGCACAGGCAGGGGGCACACAGCAGTGAACAGCAAGGCCAGTGGCCAGTCCAATGTGCAGATTAAGTCCATGAGAAGCTGCACAGGCAAGGGGCAAACAGCAGTGAACAACAAGGCCATTGGCCAGTACAATGTGCAGATGAAGTCCATAAGAAGCTGCACAGGCAGGGGGTACACAGCAGTGAACAGCAAGGCCAGTGGCCAGTCCAATGTGCAGATTAAGTCCATGAGAAGCTGCACAGGCAGGGGGCACATAGCAGTGAACGACAAGGCCAGTGGGTAGGACAAAGTGCAGAGTGAGTCCATGAGAAGCTGCACAGGCAGGGGGCAAACATCAGTGAACAACAAGGCCAGTGGCCAGGACACAGTGCAGGTGAGGTACATGAGAAGCTGCACAGGCAAGGGGCAAACAGCAGTGAACAACAAGGCCATTGTCCAGTACAATGTGCAGATGAAGTCCATGAGAAGCTGCACAGGCAGGGGGCACACAGCAGTGAACAGCAAGGCCAGTGGCCAGTCCAATGTGAAGATTAAGTCCATGAGAAGCTTCACAGGCAGGGGGCACACAGCAGTGAACGACAAGGCCAGTGGGCAGGACAAAGTGCAGAGTGAGTCCATGAGAAGCTGCACAGGCAGGGGGCAAACATCAGTGAACAACAAGGCCAGTGGCCAGGACACAGTGCAGGTGAGGTCCATGAGAAACTGCACAGGCAAGGGGCAAACAGCAGTGAAACACAAGGCAAGTACAATGTGCAGAGTACTTACATCAGAAGCTACACAGGGAATGTATGCAACTCTACCATGCCATGCCCAGCAACAGAGTAATGGGCCTGACAATGGGCATCACACGCACCCCTGTGGACAGACAGGTGTGTGAGGGTGACCACCACTCAGATGGGGCTGTCTGTCGGACTTGGAGCTGACTGTGTGTTGGGGTCAGTTGGAGGACTGCCCTGGGCAGTGGGAGTAACAACTGTGGAAGAGCCAACTGTGCATGTGGTAGCTGGGGGGCTGCTTGGACCAGGTGGGGGGGTGGCCCAGGGAGGTGGACGCATGCCCTTGTGAGACACAGTGTTTGCCGGAGATTGTGGAGGGGTGCCTCTCCACTTCTTGGGGATCCTGAAAGGCTTCCCTGTCTGGGGATTGAGGGGAACTGGGGCAGACACAACAGGTGACCCCAACACCAAAGCTGATTCTGGTGTGGATGGTGACCCCCCTCTGGGGACATGCTGGAACCCGCTGTGCGCTTGCCGCCGCCCTGCCTCCCTCTGTCCACCAGCTTTGCCCCTACAGTGTCCTCCCGTGCTGGCTTCACAGGGCTTGGGATGGGAGTGGAGGTCAAGGATGGATTATCCATGGGGCCCTCATCCTGTGTAATGTTTGCAGGCAACACCTTCTCAGTGTGTGTGGAAACTGTCTTTTGCCTCTGCGAGACGTCTTTGGGACAGGGGAGTCTTTGGCAGGGGAGGAAGGTGAGGCCTGTGACCCTGATGCTTTTTTCTTTGCTTTGTGGACCTTGCTGTCGCCTGATGGTCTTTTCTCTCTGCGCTCTGGGGTGGCCTTACTCTTATGTGGGGATGGTGTCTGCGCCCTAGTAGGCTTTGGTTGCTGCTGCTCCTGTGTGCTGCGGGTTCTGTATTGGGACTTTGGGGTCCGTTGGGCATTGTCACTGTCGTCAGAGGTGCACAGTGACACGGGGCCGGACCGAGTGCTGGGCGCCGCTCCCTGACTATGTGCCTGTTGCAGGGCTGCTGTCACAGTTGATGACAAGGACTGCACAGTCCGGTGTAGCCCACCTATGTCGGAATGTAAGCCCTCCATGAAAGCTATAACCTGCCCCAACTTTTTGTCGTGCTCTTGGAAAGCATTGAGAAGTGCTGTCTGCCCCACACACAGCTGGTGCAATAGCTCGACTGCTTCTGCACTGAGGGCAGCAGGGCTGACATGGGCTGGGGCAGCTGTGCCTGGGGTGAAGGTGACTCTTCCCTTCCTACTCGTGCGGACACGGGCAGCACCAGTGGAGGTTGAAGGGAGGCTGGGCACTGGACGCTGTGTGGCGGAAGAGGAGGCAGAGTCCCCGTTCCCTGTACCCCCCAACATGGATGTGTCACCGCTGGCGTCAGATGAGGTAGAGCTTTGTGTCTCCAGCTGTGAATCCTCTAGCAGACTCCTGTCCCCCTCCTCGGCGCTGGTCACATCTGTGTCAGTCAGCTCCGGTGCGGCTGTTGCAGTGGAAGCCTCACCACTGGTGTCCGTCCCCTCTCCCTCTGCACATACAGGAGCTGCTGCATAGGAGAGAGAAGTACTGTGAGATGAATGGCATCAACAGAACTAACACGTGCCAATACATCTGCATCCTAGAAAGAGGTGTGCAGCACATTGCATGCCACCCTGTGCACACATATATCTTGCCACCCAAAATTTCTACACAACGGTGCATGTCCGCCACACGTCCTGCCATAAGTGACCCAGGTGATTCACACAGCACACCATCCTGCAGTTGGCTCACATCAGACACAGCCCCAAAATGGCCTGTGCACACACACTGTCCCGATGTTGGCAAGGATGAACACCACGACATGGTGCACATCACCTACATGTGTGGAGCAGTAGGGGACCACACAGACTACAACATACCAGCCCACAATGACCCTGCACACATGCCATCCACCATATCGAGTCCATGGGCACATCTACTGTTGCACATTGGCCTCAGATGTCTGACTGGCAGACATCTGAGGTCTGGAATTGCACGCATTCATTGAAACGCATTCACAGTTGGCACACTGGCATTCCCATCCATCAGAATTCACACACTACCCCACAGCAGAAGTTACCTGAAGGCCACAACTCCAAATGTAAGAGAGATGCACAGTGCTAAAACTCACTTCATGAAGCGCCGTTTGGGGAAAAGCATGGCACATACAGCCAGCACAGAGGCCACTCACAAAACATTGCACCACACAACCAACGTCACACAGCTGACAATTTGCACACTCTGTAGACACATGCACCCACTCCCAGCCAAAGGCAGCCTGCAACACATACTCACCCCTGGCTCGCTGCTGATGCTCCTTCAGTCGTCTGTCCAGCTCAGGTTGTGTGACAGCCAGGATGCGGGCCATTAGTGGTGTCATGCTGCGCCTAGCCAACCTGCCAGTCCGAGGGAGCAGTCCCAGCGTCATCTCGGCCACGTTCTTGCTCAGCCGGCAGATGTCGTCCCACCTTTTATGACAGTGGGTGCGCCTTCGGTTTGACACACCCAGATCCCGGTCTCTGGAGGCAATGGCCCTCCACACTGCTTTACGCTGGTGGACCTTCAGCTGCAGGCATGGGAGACAAGAGGGGTGAGGTTCCAGTGACACAGTGCACAATAACAACACAACGAAAATGCAGTAGCACGACAGTGACTCATCCAAAACTCCAGCTACAACTGTCACATAGCCAACAATTGCTCTGAACATGGTGCAATGTCATTGGTCAATCAGACGTACAGGCATGCATGTTTGATGGTGGACACAGTACCTCCACATCCCATTCACATGCAGGATACCAACACAGCAAGCAACGTGTAGTCTGCCTGCAGCTACTGTCTGCAGTTACCTACAACTACACATAGAGAAGATAGCAAAACATGTGTCATGTTGTTGGACTCACTGTGTCCAACACTGCGCAGACCTAAGTGTCCTAGCCCTGTGAAAGCCTCACTGTGTCCTGGAACTCACATAGAGTGACAACAACTGTCATACACACACCCTTCTCCCACGCCTGCTCCTGTGCAATCTACATGGCAGAGATGGGACTTAGATGAAGAGGCGTGAGCCAAACACACATGGTACACACTGTACATGCAGTGATGTGGACATGTGGCATTCGGTGGGGACTGTGCAGGGCAGGTGGACTGACACTGAGTGGGTTAATTGGGAGCAACACAGCCATTCACACAAACGCTAACTGGCCTGACTCCTGCATCACCAAAATGCAGCTGCACTGTATGGCTGACACTATAGGACATGTCCCTCTACTCAGGATAGGCATGCAGTGTAACGTGTGAAAGAGCCCACCAAGCCCTTCCCGCTGTAGTAAACATGATAGGCAGTGCATGTCAGAGCCCCACAACCACTGACACATACCGAAGCACCTCCACCCCACGTGTGCACACCCTGCACTCTCACTCACAGTCTGGGAGACTTACCACGACATTAGGGCCGCCATAAAGCCTTGGGTACTGTGCAAGCACCCCGTCTACCAGGACCCCAAGCTCCTCACTGGTGAAGGGACTGGCACGGATCTTCTGAGTCCTCGACATCACAATGGACATGTGGCAGCAGCAGCACGTTGAGGGTGGCAGTCAGCAGTCCCTTGAGGCAGCAGCAGCAGGTGCAGGGTGGCAGCCAGCAGTCCCTTGAGGCAGCAGGTGGAGGGTGGCAGCCAGCAGTCCCTTGAGGCAGCAGCAGCAGGTGCAGGGTGGCAGCCAGCAGTCCCTTGAGGCAGCAGGTGGAGGGTGGCAGCCAGCAGTCCTTTGAGGCAGCAGGTGGAGGGTGGCAGCCAGCAGTCCCTTGAGGCAGCAGCAGCAGGTGCAGGGTGGCAGCCAGCAGTCCCTTGAGGCAGCAGCAGCAGGTGCAGGGTGGCAGCCACCAGTCCCTTGAGGCAGCAGCAGCAGGTGGAGTGTTGTCAGTCAGCAGTCCCTGGTAGCTGTGGGAATGTGGTGCGCCCTCCCACACATATATAGGCCCCTGGGGCTGTGTCAGTGGTCCAGGGTGCTGCAATTGGTGTACCAGGTCTGCCTCATTCAAATACATCCAATGTCCGCCTCCGCGGTGGCGGTGCACGCCTACCGCGATTTTCAAACTCGCATCAGGCTACCGCGAGGCTGCTTCCCATTGGCTGCAGGGGCATGGTCCATGCCGGTGACACACCGTAGGATGCATGTGCGCGCTACCGCGGTTGTGCATCTTTTGAATGCCTCCAGTGACTGCCTCCGCGGGGGTGGTGCACGCCTACCGCGATTTTCAAACTCGCATCAGGCTACCGCGAGGCTGCTTCCCATTGGCTGCAGGGGCATGGTCCATGCCGGTGCCACACCACAGGGGCCAGGCGGTAGGCACCGCCATATATCTGCCAGACAGTGCCTGGAGGGACCGTGATTTGGGTTGCGTGCATGGTGACCGCCATTGTCACATACAAATCTGGCGGTGTCACCCGCGATTGTGCCTGGGTTATGGGCAGTGCCACACCACAGGGGCCAGGCAGTAGGCACCGCCATATATCTGCCAGACAGTGCCTGGAGTGAGCGTTAATGGAGTTGTGGAGTAGCTGTGCTGCACCTAACGTGTCCTCCAGCTCTCTGCATAGGCCAACATGTACAGTGCCCAGTGTCTCAACAATTGAAAGGTCCTCATGAGGGCAAATGCACAAAAGTGACATGTCACTCCATGTCACCAACACATACCATATATGGGTCGCCAGTACATTGCATGGTCACATACACTCGCACATGTCACATGTGCTGTGTAATGAAATGTAGACTGTCCAGTTAATGTGTTGCATAGCATATGTAGATAATGGTCAATGTCTGTGTGTGCAATGTAACGCACACTGTCGTCTCATTTACTGAACTAGGGGCATCAGCAACTGGCACATTGTCCAATGCACATGCACACACGTGTCCCCCACGCTCAGCTGGTGGTCAGTGTGTAGTTGAAGTGTGCCATGTGCAACCTGTTTTGGTAGGTGTATCAGGGCCAGCAACATGGTGTGTTCGGGTAGTATTGCTTTTAGTGACATATGCTGGGGGTCATACTCACAGGTATGCACACATTTCTGTTAGTACATCACACTGTGCATGCGAATGAGCCGGAGGGGTGCACAGATGATTGCTGCTGGTAAGGGGACAGGTGTACGAGTAGTGTGCCTGATGTGTACCTACTTTTGAAGTGCCCTGTCGGTTAATGGTGCATGTTGTAAGACTTGGTAATGTGTCTGTAGAAAAAATTGATGTGATGCACATTTCATGGTCTTCTGCATTGACATCTGTGCACTGTGATCTGTCCTAGGAGGAGGAGGCACAATATCCATCGTCCGTTCACAGTCCTGGCAGACATGGAGAATGAGGATATAATCCGCAAATTCAGGTTGGACCGACAAACCCTGAAGAACCTATGTGCCATGTTGGAGCCCCACCTGCAGCCACGTCGGACATATCCAACAGCTTTCACCGCAACATTTAAGGTGATGGCATGCCTGCATTTCTTTGCAACAGGCTCATTCCAGCACACGATCGCAAGTGCAGGCGGGATGTCACAGCCGATGTTCAGCATGGTGCTGAGGGATGTCCTGTCGGCCATGATGCTGTACAAAGACAGATATATCCATTTTCCCAGGGGGCCTGAGTTGGTGGCTGTGAAGGGCGATTTCTATGCCCTTGGACATATCCCCCATGTCATTGGTGCAATTGATTGCACACATGTTGGGCTTGTGCCACCACAGGCACGTGAACAGGTTTACCGCAATAGGAAGCATTCACACTCGGTAAATGTTCAAGTGGTGTGCCTGGCGGACATGATCATCTCACACGTGTGTGCCAAGTTTCCCGGTTCAGCCCATGATGCCCACATCTTGCGCAGCAGCATCGTTCCTCAGTTGATGGCCAATCTGCTTCCTGAGCGTGCATGGCTTGTGGGTGAGTATGCATAGTGGATTAGAGTGGTGTGTGTGTGTGACATGCTGTTGTGTTGCATTTTGGGACTGCAAGGTTAATCTGTGTCTCTCACACCCAGGTGACTCGGCATATCCAAACCGCCCGTGGTTGCTGAGCCGATTGCGGAACCCCGTCACGCCAGCTGATGTGCGATACAATGATGCCCATGGGAGGACACGGCGTGTGATAGAACGGACATTTGGTCTCCTAAAATCAAGATTTCGGTGCCTGGACCATACTGGGGGTGCCCTTATGTACTCGCCAGGGAAGGTGTGTCAGATAGTGGTGGCATGCTGCATGCTCCACAACCTGGCCATTCGCAAGGCAATACCCATGATCCTGGATGACGATGATGAGCAGCCAAGGCCGCCGCCTGCAAATCAAGCCGGATCCAGTGACGAGGGCAGTAGAGAGGAGGAAGGGGTCGACATGCGTCGACAGCTCATCACCCGCTACTACACTTGAAGGTGAGTGACGATGTAGAAGGGACGAAATGGTCTGATGGTGTTGCTGTTGCTGTGTGGGTGTATGTGAGCTTGCTGACTGCAGCTTGGTGTTGACTCATTGCTGCCTGCCAATGTATGTGTGATTGGTTAGTGTGATACAGATTGTCTCTATGGTGACTGTTGCTCTGTGTAAAGTTTGTAGATCTGAGTACCTTGTTGACAAGTGTTGTGTGATGTGTGCAATGCCACACCCATACATGTGACTCTTGTTCTGCGGTTTTCCCTAGGTCCCTTCAGCATCTCACTTGTTACCTACATTCCATTCCCCTGGACCATGTCCTACACGGTGAAGGTTGCACATCATGTATTAAAGACGGAGCAGACACAACAACATGTGTGTAAGGTGTATTTATTTACAACTGTGACATGCGAGGGTGGAGAAAATGTGAAGGGGGAATTGAAGAAGTGAGTTGACAGTCATGGTAAATGAGATACTTGAGAAGTCCCCACAATGATGTGGAGACCCAGTCCAACAGATGGATGCCATTCACATGGCAGTGTGGTGAAGGATAGTCCAAAAGGTCAATGCAGTGGTGCAGTGGTCTGCCATCATGGCTGGTTCGGGGACTAGCGTTTGGCAGGTGCTTTGGCACGTGAGTCCCCCTGGCCTTTCCTTGGACGGCCCCTCTTGCGCTTCACTGGAGGGGCCACTGCTGCAGGGGCAGTGGTGTCTGAGGACTCACCCCCCTCTGTGGACGCAGGGGAGGATGATGAAGTGTCATCCTGCTGCCCAACAGGGGAGGCGGAGGGGTAGAATGTTGCGCTTGCCTGTCCCTCAGAACCGCCACTAGCTGCCCCAAGAGGTCCACAATCTGTCCCATGCGTGTGTCCATGGACCTCAGCAGCAGGAGGTGCTCCCGAGATTCTTCCTCTAACCGGCCCATTCGTCCCTGGGCCTGTTGGTATGCCCCAAGGACTCTGTCGATGTGGCCCAGGGCTTCCGTCCCAGGATCAGTCCCCCTCTGCATCAGCCTGTCCCGACCAGCTGCACTGCTGCCACAGTCCTGTCTGGTCCTCACATTGGCCCGCTGCATCCTCTCCCTGGCCTCCGCAGTCGATGTGGTGGGCTGCTCAACCCCTGGGGCAGGGAGGGTGTTGCGGACAGCTGTGGTGGTGGTGGTGGTGGTGGTAGTAGTGGTTGACACACAGGCTGTGACAGCAGCTGTCAGAGGATGGTCAGGGGCTGCAGCTGATGTGGTTGGGGGGACAATGGGTGCCTGGGACTGGTTACGGCCTGCCACACCAGATGGGCCAGCGTGGAGCTCCTCCTCCAAGGAATCCAGGGAGTCCTCATCCAGTTGTCTCTGTTCCGGGGGGGGGGACTGGCTCTGCAGGGTGGTGTCATCCTCTGCAGTGAGTTCTTGGTCACCTGTGGGTCAGATGAGAAATGGTCATTGTGTTGCACCCATCAAAGATTGTGTAGGCAGTGTTACATCAACTCTTTGTACATCCAGCAGTTGTTCACTGTACAAATTAGCATTGACCGACATCCAGTGATGCATTACAAGCTGTTGTGGTACATACATTACTTGTCCATATTGGGAGTTGTCAAGACATGACATGCACAATATATTTTTTTGACATTGACAGTCTCATGTTGGCATCCTGTTATTGATCAATCATATGTCATCCATTTACGCGTATATGTCACTTGTAGAGCCCTTGCAGCGGTTCTCTCTGCACAGTGAGTGAGCATTGTAGTTTCATGCATACCTTTTCAATGTGGTGTAGATATCTATATTTGCAATTCCAGACATGCTTAAGTTTGCTTTAATTAGATCCTAGGTGGTCTGGACCACTGCTACTGTCAGATGGCATGTAGTGGTGTGCATGGTTGTGCTCGGAGTTCCATCGACATGTGTTTCAGTCATTCACACTTTGGTTGCTGTCACAGTTTTATTTTCTTAGGTGTGTGCACACTATAGTTGCCAATGCTATCTGGGTGTGCAGTTGTGCATTGAGAGGCCTGGTGTCCTATGCCAACATGTTTTTTTAAATGCATATCTGGCTGCATGTTGTGGCTGTTGATATGTTGTGTTTGCTGTGTTTTCCTTGTATTTGTCAGACCTCTCTGTGTGTGTAGGATGAGGGCTTCCATCTTGGTCCAGTGTGGGACAAGTCAGCATGATATGTCCACATGCCAGTTCTTTTGAAGTGTACATTGCAATGACTGACACATGCATGTTGGTGCCAGGAAGTAATGGGTCTTGTGTGCTGGCGGTCAGGTGGGCCCGTGTGAGTTGTTGTGCAAGCTTCCCAGCCCCACACACCCCGACCTATGAGATGCGGTTACCTACCTGTGAGTTGGGTGGGTAGCATAAATTGCCTGTCACATGCTTCTTATTGGGGGTGTAGTGTCCCATCCTCCATAGTGGTGGAACAGCATGCATGTTGCATTTTGTGGGACGGATAGCCAAACACACTACACCGTCTCACTGTGAAGATGGCTAACTACCGTTTGAGGTGAAGGTGAGCAATGACATGGCTATGTGACTTGGTAGAAATCTTTGGATGGAATGTGCGTGTGGTGAGCATGATGTGTGTGTGGCTTTTTGTACCCATTGATTTCAGATTACATTTGGTCATGGGGTATAGCCCCCCATCACTGTTGTCCCAGCTATCTGGCTGTGGGGTTCACTCCCCCGACATTTGAAGGCACAATAGGGCAAGGGGTATGGTCTCGTAGCACAGTGGTGACATACAGCAGGGTGAAGATCTCACCCAGCATACATTTCCACACTGTCATGGTTTCATGGTATTTGTGGACCTGAGAACATGAGCCCAGTACTGGTGAAGCAGTTGTTCCAGGGCATCCATACACTGACATGTTGTGGTCAACAGTGGTGTGTGTGTGAGATGTACTCAGCCCTGTGCAGACAATGTGTGGTTTTGGGGCCAGACTATACCAGCACTGTTCAGACAGACAGTGTGAGATGTGAACATTGTCAATGCATACACACATTGGTGGTCCAAACAAGACACCTTTGACAATTTAATTCAGACAAGGTGCTGTTCTGCAATTCAGTGCAGCACTGTGGTAGCTGGGTGTGTTGCAGGACATTTGGGATGTGCTTAGTTTAGCATTGTGAGTCCCAGCTGCAGTGTAGTTTTTGGGTGCACTGCACTTCCACTGTTTACATTGCAACATTGTGGTATGACATGGGTGCTTTGCACTTTGCCATACAAACGGCCAGACACTGCTGCAGGGCAGCATGATCGTTGTTAGTGTTGCAGTGTGTGATGCCTGGCACAGTGTACACAATGTGGGTCAATTTTGAACAGAGACTTGTGCATGGTGACTACAACACAACTGTTTTGCATTATTTGTGTTGGTGACTGTGGACTAAGTGGCATGGTGTCATGTGCGGCTGCACAGACGTCACATGCCTATGAGTGTGACTAGTGCTCCATCCTGCTCAGCTGTGGGCCAAGGGGGCCTGGTGGGAGTTGTAGTGCAGGCCTCCCAAACACCCACCCACCTTCCGGTAAAGATGGCTACCTACCTGTTAGGTGAGGGTGTAGCACACAATGGCTGAGGCATGCTTCTGGGTGGGGGCAGTGCTCCATCCTGCTCAGCTGTGGGCCAAGGGGGCCTGGTGGGAGTTGTAGTGCAGGCCTCCCAAACACCCACCCACCTCCCGGTAAAGATGGCTACCTACCTGTTAGGTGAGGGTGTAGCACACAGTGGCTGAGGCATGCTTCTGGGTGGGGGCAGTGCTCCATCCTGCTCAGCTGTGGGCCAATGGGGCCTGGTGGGAGTTGTAGTGCAGGCCTCCCAAACACCCACCCACCTCCCGGTAAAGATGGCTACCTACCTGTTAGGTGAGGGTGTAGCACACAATGGCTGAGGCATGCTTCTGGGTGGGGGCAGTGCTCCATCCTGCTCAGCTGTGGGCCAAGGGGGCCTGGTGGGAGTTGTAGTGCAGGCCTCCCAAACACCCACCCACCTCCCGGTAAAGATGGCTACCTACCTGTTAGGTGAGGGTGTAGCACACAATGGCTGAGGCATGCTTCTGGGTGGGGGCAGTGCTCCATCCTGCTCAGCTGTGGGCCAAGGGGGCCTGGTGGGAGTTGTAGTGCAGGCCTCCCAAACACCCACCCACCTCCCGGTAAAGATGGCTACCTACCTGTTAGGTGAGGGTGTAGCACACAATGACTGAGGCATGCTTCTGGGTGGGGGCAGTGCTCCATCCTGCTCCGCTGTGGGCAAAGGGGGCCTGGTGGGAGTTGTAGTGCAGGCCTCCCAAACACCCACCCACCTCCCTGTGAAGATGGCTACCTACCTGTTAGGTGAGGGTGTAGCACACAATGGCTGAGGCATGCTTCTGGGTGGGGGCAGTGCTCCATCCTGCTCAGCTGTGGGCCAAGGGGGCCTGGTGGGACAGGTAGTGCAGGGCTCCAAAACACCCACCCACCTCCCTGTGAAGATGGCTACCTAACTGTTAGGTGAGGGTGTAGCACACAATGGCTGAGGCATGCTTCTGGGTGGGGGGAGGGCTACATCCTGCTCAGCTGTGGGACAAGGGGGCCTGGTGGGAGTTGTAGTGCTGGCAGCATGTACACATGTACCCATGGTGATGTTGCTAACTACCTTTGGGGAGCTTCAGGGGGAGTGTCTGTTGTATCTGTGAGAGATGTGTTGGGGGAGTGTTGTGTACATGAATGAATTTGTACCTAGGAGGTATTATTTTGTAATAGTGCAAGACAGTACATTTGTGTGATGTTAGGCATTTGTTTGTATTTACCAGCCTCCACTCCCCCGGGTATTCCTGTAAGACTCTCTGGATGTAGAATGCCAAGCACCTTCTCCTCCCATTCAGTGAATGTTTTGAGTGGAACGGGAGGGCCACTGCCTGTCCTGTGAGCCAGCTCATGGTTCTTGGCTCTCTTCTTTTTGACCACTGCCTTCAGATCGTGCCACCTCTTCACAATTTCATCTCTATTGCGTGGCACGGTCCCTACTGCATTGACCTTCTCTACTATCCTTCTCCACATTTGCGTCCTTGTTGCTAGTGGTGTCTGTTGGACCTGGTTACCAAACAATTATGGTTCTACCCTGATTATCTCATCGACCATGACCCTCAACTCACTCTCACTGAATTTGGGCATTCTCTGTGGTGACATGGTGTGTGATGTGTCAAGGTGTTTAGGGTGCAGGTTTGGGAGTGGTAGTGGTGGTTGTGATGTGTATGGTGTGTGCTGTGCAAAGGTGTTAGAGGTGCAGGTGTGGAAGTGGTGGTGGTGGTGGTGATGTGTGTGTGTTGTGCAGATTTGCCTCTCCTGTCATCTGTGGTGGATGTCCCCTCAGTTGTGGAGTTTTGCAAAGGATTGTGGTCTGTTGGGGGCTGGATTTATACTGGTGTCTGTGGGTGTGTCAGGATGGGGTATTGGTTGCAGGTGTGGTGTGTGTGTGAACCTGGGATTTGTAGTTTGGAGTTTCCCATGGGGGTGTGTCTTTGGGCTGTGTTAGCTATTTTTGGGTGCATGCCTTGTATGGTTGGTGCACTTTGTGGCCATGTTGTGTGTTTTTCTAGCGACCGCCATTTTTTAACGGAGCGTCCGCAGTGGTGGCTCGGCTATGGCGCTTCCGCCGTCTCACTGATTCTTCAATGTTGTCGACCGCGGCGGTCGGAAACAGCGCACTGCACCGCGGGGATGTCGGGAATATCATAATTTTGATGGCGGTGTCTCCACTGTGGTTGCGGGCGTTTGGGCTGTTTCCGCTGCGAAACCGACCGCCGCGGACGGGTTTGGGCCCTTTCCGCAGGCGTACGGCGGATTCTCGGGTCTCCTTTCCGCCGCTGTTGGAGTTTTACCGCCGAGGATCCTAATCTAGCCATCGGTTTTCCCGCGGTAGCGGCGGGCGGTGTTTTCCCGCTACCATGGCGGTCGTTTTTTTTTCCGTCCGCCATCGTAATGACCTCCTAACTTACTACAAAATCCTAAACTTACTACCATTTTGGTATTCACAGAAGGCACTTACTCATTTTGGTATTCACAGAAGGTTCTTACTCATTTTGGTATTCACAGAAGGCACTTACTCATTTTGGTATTCACAGAATGCACTTACTCATTTTGGTATTCACAGAATGCACTTACTCATACTAACTTTATGTCCGCACTCGGGCTGGAGATTCCGGCCCGGTGGTGGAGATTCCGGCCCGGAGGTGGAGATTCCGGCCCGATGGTGGAGATTCCGGCCGGTGGTGGAGATTCCGGCCGGTGGCGGAGATTCCGCCACCGGCCGAAATCTCCACAACCGGGCCGTGAATCTCCACCTCCAGGCCGGAATCTCCACCTCCAGGCCGGAATCTCCACCACCAGGCCGGAATCTCCGGCCCGAGTGCGGACATAAAGTTAGTATGAGTAAGTGCATTCTGTGAATACCAAAATGAGTAAGTGCCTTCTGTGAATACCAAAATGGTAGTAAGTTTAGGATTTTGTAGTAAGTTAGTTCTGTGAATCGGGCCCTAGGTTTGTGGGGGTATAGGGTGATAAGTGAAATAAGTAATAATTAATTACCTATTCATTATTATTTCTAAATGAATTATTTACTTGAATTCTAAATATGTAAATTATGGAAATTTTATTTACTTTAATTATATTTTAGTTGCAGACTGCTGGGTTTGTAGGGGTCTACGGTGGGAAGTTAATTAAATAATAATGGAATAACAATTATTTTTTTATTAAGAATAATTGAATAACACTTATGTAATTTGATTAATTGTTTTCAGATTTTTTAATATAGATATGACACAAAAAACAATGCCATTGACAAAAATATCATTTACCAAAATATTGTGCTCTTATAATTGTAATCACAAAAATATTGGGGGGAAAATCATTGACACTAATACCGTTCAAAAATAGAAAAAAATATAAATTTTTAAATATAGAGTTTAAAGTAGTGAATGTTAAATATTTTAATATATAAATGTAAAATAATGTAAATTAAATAGAATTCCACTAATACTTAGGGCCTGGTTTCGATCTTGGTGGTCTTACCGACAGTCCACCGTGGAGGCAGTTCCAAGTACTCTGTCGAGCTGACATCGGTCAGCCCGGTCTTCTCTGCTGGATCACAGTAGTCTATCGCCATCAGGCTGGTGGTATTGTGCCGACCCTACTTAAATGTTCCCACTGGGCTGGCGGTCTGCGAGTGGCGGCTTCTCGGCTGGTGAGTACAATTTATTTATGGGTCTAAATATATATGTGTCATGGTAGCTTTGTGTCACATTTTGAATGGTGCTCACACAACATTTACACTCCATTGCATGGCCTCTCATATGATACATAGGAGTAATGTACAAGTGTTTTACCTTCAATCCTGGTGACAACGGACTTGTTTGCCGTTGTGGTGGTGTCGGTGCAGCAAAGGGGTGACCTGGACGATGGCGTACAGGAAGGAAATGGAAGCAGGAAGCAGGAAATAGGACAGTTATTGCCTCATTTCCTACTATTCTGCCACTTTAAAATAGGAAATTTTCATGCCATAGTTTGGCCGGCGAGAAGGCACATTGTAATCTGCTCAGTGGGAATCCTGCCTGGAGTACCACCGCCAGTTGTTCCAGTCTCTGCCGATGTCGCCATGGTTCACAAATCCTTGCGGAGTCAGCGGGACCGCCAGGATTTGAATCGTCAATATCCAAATCAGGTGGGCAGATCATCAAGATGGCAGGCTAGAAGACTGCCAATTGAGCGATGGTGGGACAGATTCAGCCAAGATCTAAATCAGGCCCTTAATACTATATATAAATATATACTCATATAAAGACACAAACACATATAAATATGTGGTTGTGTATATATATATATATATATATATATATATATATATATATATATATATATATATTATACAGATATAACTCACAACTCTTCTGTCATCTGTGAGTACAGAACGGCACTCCTCGTAGTCTCCATTCAAAGTTTATTCACACTGTGCAGGCGTCATGATAAAGGCTTTGCAAGCCGAAATGCGTCTGATGCTGTACACATTTTTGTTCTGCCGGCTGAATAAAACATCGTAACACTACTCGGAGTGCCGTTCTGTGACCATATTTTACTGAAGTACCGTTGGATTTATGCATGCCCGGGCACGGTCCTTTGACAAACACCCACGACAATTAGGCTACACGCCACCCATACACACTGATCGAAGGATATATACATACATATATTCACTTAAAAATACCAAATGTTACAGGGATATTGTAGTTAGGAAATAAAATTTAAAAAAACTTAAAAAATCACTGAAAAAAACAAAGGTTATTGGGACGTTATAGTACTGGTATGGGGTCTGTAAATGGGTATTTGAGTGGTTGTGTGGGTATGTGAGTGGGTGTACGAGAGGTTGTATGGGGTGTGAGTGGGTCTGTGGATGATGTCATCAGTGATGTCATCAGTGATGTCATTGACCATATCATGAAAGATGTAATATGTGAGGTCATAAGCAGTGCATTGCAGTGGCATAAGTTATACTTAGCACAAGTGTGAAGGATCAGGCACTCTCAGGAGGCAGTCCATTTCTGTTGTTCCAATTTGCCTTACCCTATGATTAAGGTGCAGGTGTGCACTGAAACGCGTCAGGGACTTGAATTGATTGGGTCCACAAAACCGCTGCTAATAAATAAAGGTATTGTGAACATTTCCACACGGAGTGTGTCTTTAAAGCTCGGGGGAACTTGGAAAATATATATATATATATACATATATATACATATATATATACACACACACATACATACATTCAAAATAAAAATATAAACAATTGAATAAGAAAAAAATACTCATTCATGTAGTCAATAAATGAAATATGGACAGTTGAGAATGCCAAAAAACACATTTACAAAAAACACTAGAAAGATTAAAATACATTTAAAAAAACAAAAACAAATAATATAAAATGTTAAACAACTAAATAATGAATGCCATAAAATCTATTTAACCAACATTATGAAAGCTATTGGAGCCTAAAAATAATAAATATACTATTCCCACTCTAGTTTATTCAGCAGAAGGAAAAGTGTTGGAATTCATAGGGGTTAGATCTACAATTCCTACTCCAGTCACCACAATAATAGTGAAAGTGTTGTACTTCAGAGGAGGTAGATTTACTATTCCTCCTCCAGTCAGTGCAACTATATGGAAAGCTTTGGACTTCAGAGGGGTGAATTTATTATTCCCCTCCAGTCTACACAACAGTAGGGAAATCGATGGGTTTTGGACAGATGAAATTGTGAAACTTGGGGGAAAGTGAGGACTTTGGAGGGGTTATATTTATTATTCCCACTTCAAGCAATGCAGCAGTTGGGAAAGCATTGGATTTCAGAGGGCTAAAATGTACTATTCTCACTCCGAACAGTGCAAGAGTAGGGATAGTGTTGCACTACGGAGGGGTCACATTTACTATTCCCACTCCAAACAGCACAACAGTAGGGAAAATGTTGGTTTTCTGGGAGTAAAATCTACTATTCCCACTCCAGTCACCACAATAAAAGTGAAAGTGTTGTACGTCAGACGAGTTAGATTTACTATTCCTACCCCAGTCTGTGCAACAGTATGGAAAGCGTTGGACTTCAGAGGGGTGAATTTACTATTTTCCTCCATTCTACACAACAGCAGGGAAATTGTTATATTTCAGAGGGGTGAAATGTATTATTTCCGCCCCAGTCTGCAGAACAGTAGGGATAGTGCTAGACTTTAGAGGGGTTAGACGTATTATCCACACTTCAAATAATCCAACAGTAGGGAAAGCATTGAATTTGGGAGGGCTAAAAATTACTATTCTCACTCCTAACAGTGCAACATTAGGGAATGTGTTGGACTTCGGAGGGGTTAAATTTACTATTCCCACTCCAAACAGCACAACAGTAGGGAAAGTGTTGGACTTCTGAGGGGTAAAATGTATTATTCTCACTCCAGTCTGTGCAACAGTAGGGAAAGTGTTGGATTTCAGAGGATTGAAATTTGCTTTTTCCACTCCAGCCAGCACAACAGTAGAGAAATTGTTGGACTTTGGAAGGGTACAATTTACTATGCCCACTCCAATCTCTGTAACAGTAGGGAAAGCATTGGATTTCAGAGATATGAAAATTAATAATCCCATTCCAAATGGGAGCAATAGGAGGGAAAGTGTTGGGTTGCGGAGGGGAAAAATTTACTATTCCCACTGCAGTCTGTCCAACGGTGCAGAAAGCATTTTACTTCGGAGGAGTGAAATTTACTGTTCCCACTCCAGTCAGTGCAACAGTAGGGAAAGTGTTGGACTTTGGATGGGTAAAATTTTTCATTCCCACTCCAGTCTCTTCAACAGTAGGGAAAGCATTGGATTTTTGCAGGGGTGAAATTTACTATTCCAACTCCAAACAGCACGACAGTAGGGAAAGTGTTGAACTGCAAAGACATTAATTTTTTCTATTCCTACTGTAGTCTAAGAAAGAGAAGGGAAAATACTTGCACATTACATATTTGAGTAACCCCTTGAATGTAGAAAGAATTAACATTATATATATATATATATATATATATATATATATATATATATTTTTTTTTTTGCAATGTTAGCTCCTTCTGCCTTCCCCCGCCCTCAGCAGAGGATCGCTCACAGTTGGCGGAGTTAAGCCAACCAATGGAATAATTAATTCAGGATGCAAGTAAGCGATCACTCAGAGTTTTGCTGACACCAGTGGTTGTTTATTCCAGGTTACGCGTTTCGCTTGACAAGCAAGCTTGGTCACACCCAAGCTTGCTTGTCAAGTGAAATGCGTAACCTGGAATAAACAACCACTGGTGTCAGCAAAAACTCTGAGTGATCGCTTTACTCGCATCCTGAATTAATTATATATATATATATATAAAACACTTTCAGGCATAGAGTGATGCATAAATTATGCATAAAAGAAGCAGAGAACTCTGGGCAGTTTTCAGGTTTATGTGGAAAGCAGCTCCTGTATAGAGCACCCTCAACACCAGTGACATTCTGCTCACCTCAAATGTCTGCTTTTCTATCAAAGTCGTTAAGCATAGGATTAGCACAGTGCCATCCACGCCAAGATATATATATATATATATATATATATATATATATATATATATATATATATATATATATATATATATTCCCAGGCAAACAATAAAGCGATCACTCAGAGGTTTATGCAAAAACACCAGAAGTTGGTTTAATCCAGGATTAAACCAACTTCTTGTGTTTTTGCATAAACCTCTGAGTGATCGCTATTGTTTGCCTGGGAATTTTACGTTTGGCGCGCTCCGCCAACTACCAGCGATCTACTGCACAGGGCGAGGGAAGGCAGAAGGAGCAAAAACGAAAGACATATATATATATATATATATATGAGATTACAAAGTCCTGAATTACCTCTTCTGGTAACACACAAACAGGTACGGACCACAGATGTGGAAATTCAAATAACGTGCTTTATTGCAGTTTTCAGCATGACGCGTTTCGGCCGCGATACCACAGCCTTGATAACATAACGCACCGGAACCAAAAACTCTCATTTTATAGTGACACATATCCCATTCCGGTTTCGACCCCCTGGGCTTTTAATGAAGCTAGTAAACATACTATAATGTCATAACCAACTCATAGGGCTCCCTCTATCATAATGAAATTGTGTAAAACTAACAGTATAAACACATCATTACTGTTGAATTGATCTAATAGATTAAAATATCATTAACAGCATATAATTGCTGACGATGAAAACCAAGTGGTTAAAAAACCTATTACATGACCTATCAACATGGGGACCAAAGCTGACAATAAAATTTTGCCCAAGTCAGGGTGTACACAGGAACAACCAAGTAAAGTGCAAGTCCAAAAATCTGTAAACATAGTGTCATCTGATCTAATTAGATATTACCATCATATCAATTACCAGATGAATAATAAAAACAGGGAAATGGGGCGGGAAGGGAAAACAACATAATTTAAGAGAAGGAAGGCAGATGGCTGATACAATTCAATTCATCAATCATAAAGTGCAAGTGCAAGTTTACAAATTCAGATTAAGACCTCATAGCGGTCAACAAAATTAAATAGTTAGTAAATATATGGATAAATCCATCTAATAATGTTCTCGAAACAAATCAAATACATAAAATCCTCGTTGTGACTCACCTAGATCAAAAAAACAATTACATAAGTTGTTAAAATAGTAATAGTAAGCTCACACAACGATATAGTACAAATCCAGAATCAAGTATTAAATACAATGTTTAAAATGAATAAAGTCAATAAAAACGCAGCCCCAAAACCCGTCATAAAACCAGCAAAAAGTACACGCCATCACCAAGACCAAACCAACGGTTAAAATCCAGGTAAAAACGCGTCCCAAACTAGTCCTAAAAACAGGCCAAAGAGCCGCCCTTCTAAAAACCATACGCAGATAAAACATTGTAAGCAGAAATAAACCAATACAAAGGGTCATCAAACCAGTTCATAAGAAATTATGGAGATCTTCCCCTGTGTTGAGACCCTTCGGGATCCTCGTGTCAAGTAAAACAATGTAATGAGATTCCAATTGTCTGAGTTTCCTCTCCCTATTACCACCTCTAGGATCTTTTGGCACTGAATCAATTACAAAGTAGTTCAAATCATTCAAATTATTATTGTGCTCTAGTTTGAAATGGCGAGCTACTGGATAACTTTGATCACAGTTCACAATAGCACGCAAATGTTGCAGTATACGATTGAATACCTGCAACTTGGTACTTCCAATATATTTTAAATTGCAAGTACATTCTAGTACATACACTGCATAATCCGTGCGACATGAAAAACATCCTCTGATTTTAACTGGAGTTAAGTCAAAAGCACTCTGATATTCAGTTTTGTTAATGCCAAATTTGCACGCCCGACAACAACTGCACTTGTGGAACCCTGTTCTTTTAGAAAGCCAGTTACTGGAGACCACTACCTCCGGACTTGATTTAACCAGGACATCCCTCATAGTACCAGGTGGTTTTAGAATTTTTAAACAGTACTTGTTTTTAGATTCAGTGGTAACATCTATATGTATTTGACTTTTACTTAATTTATTACTGCATTTGTGTACTTAATATCTTAAAGTCTTATAGGCTGGTTGATTTCAGATTCAACACCCATGATTACATATTTTATGTCATGGTAATATTGCCAATTCCCTAAAAAAACACTTGAAAAAACATTTGAAAAAACATTTGAAAATACATTTGTTTCTAATTTACCTGGGTTAAGCATTTGATTACGATCTATAATTGTTGGCGCAAGTGAATATTTAAAAAAAAATGCATTCTTTGTTTATGGCCATTAACATACAGAGTATTTTTACTGTGTCTATGGTGTCAGCTGACAGTCTATCACGGGGTACAGTGGTATCCAATAAAGTTGTTTCACTCACCCGTCATGCGCTCAAGGCCACTGCGTTGGTCGAAACGCGTAATGACCGCTTTGCACCGCTAATACTTAACGAAATAAAAATGAAATCTTAACAAGCAGAATCAGCTTATTGGAGTGTCCGTTTCTCGTTGTGGTGCCCGCATGCATCTATGAGCGTTAATTGATATATATATATATATATATATATATATATATATATATATATATATATATATTCTTTTTTTTTTTACTTAAAACAATTAATCAATTTATATAAATACTAAGCAATAAAAAAATAATTAGCAATAAATAAATAATTGTTATTCAATTATTAATTAACATCCCAACCTGTACCCCTACAAACCTAGCAGTCCACTCCTAAAATATAAATAAAAAAATAACTATTCCATAAATCACATATTTAAAAACAAATTAAATAATGAACAATTAATAATGAATTGCTAATTCCCTATTTCTTAATTAACTCCCACCCTAGACCCCTACAATCCTAAAATCCTGCAACTAAAATAAAATTTAATTAAAGAAGTATTCCACAATTTGCATATTCAAAATAAAATAAAATAATTGATTTACAAATAATAATGAACAGTTAATTAATTATTACTTAATTAACTTCCCGCCCTATACCCCTATACCCCTGCAAAGCTAGCATCCCACAACTAAAATATATAAGTAAAGTAAATCAGTATTCCTTATTTTACTTAATTAAAAATCAATTAAATAGTTAATTAACAATTAATGTTAAATTGTTAATTATAAGTTAATCTTCTCACCCACCACCCCTGCAAACCCAGCAGCCCGCAACTAATATGTAATTAAAATGAGTATCCCATAAATTACATAATTAAAAATCAATTAAATAATTAACAATTTCTAACTAAATTAATTAATTATTGCTTAATTAACTTCCCACCCAATACCCCTACATACCTAACAGACCACAAATAGCAAATAAAGAAAATAAATTAGTAATACATAAATTAAATAATAAATATCAATCATATAATTGGATAAAAAAATTATTAATTGTTTATTACCTAATTAACTTCCCACCCTATTGCCCTACAAACCCAACAACACTATAAATTACTATTAAAACCAATTAATAACATTTCTATAAACAATAGTATTTCATCAAATTAATATATCAACTAAAACACATTCAAATAATTAAAAAATGACATTTGTAACCAATATATTAGTGAAAAAGATATTAAAATCATCAATATTAGTTACAACAATATTACTTACCTAAAAAAAACAATATTCTTGTCAACTATATTTCTTTATCATGATATTTGTGTGTCACAATATTTAATTTCTGATATTTCTTTAAATTAATATTTTTTTTAATTAATATTTTTTCAAATACTTTCAGAACAGAAGTCAGTGAGTACAAACACCAAAGGGACACAGATTTGGTTACATGTGCTTAAATACTATAGCACATACATGCCTCTAATAATTATGTCTGTTATCAGTGAGAGATGAGTACTTAATGATACTCTGTGATACTGTTGCACTGCCCAAAAGAACTCTGTATGTTGGAACTGTATGGAAGAGTTGAGAGTAACTCTCTCTCTCATCCATACCTCTTTCTCTCTGGGAAGGATCTCAAATGCAAGCTTACATTAATTGTAGGAGCTAAGGCGTATACTAGGAAGGAAAGCTCATTTTTATCAAACACCCGCCCACCCAATGCTTGGCATTTGGTTCATGCCTCACTATTCACTATTCTGTAGATAATGCATAAGGAACTTTTATTTTCCAATAAACTTTTTTGTTGGCAATACTACATATCCAGTGTGATGTAGGAGTCTCAGTTTAGTACATAGTGTCAATTTCCACTGCTCAGCTTCTATAAACATAGATATAGAGAGACATTTCAAATGCAGTACAGTTGAATCACGTGTTATTCGCATCTGAATTCAGCAAATTGCAAATAATAGAACAAGAAACATGTTTTACAGGATCTGGCCTGACACGAACAAGGAAGTAAGATCTCAGGATGACATCAATAATAGTTACAATTCAGCATCATTGGAGTCAGGCAGCTGTCCATATAACAACCCTAAAACAGAAAACAAACTAACCCCTCTCCCTACCCTCCCCTTGCTCTTATGCATAGTCCCCGATGCTGATACAAAATAATGCCATGATAAGTTGTGTGTGGGTGTCAGTGGTATAACCCTATGTCATCTAGGGTGTTTCTAATACTCATTTTCAACAATGTTAGAGCGTATGTAGTACTTCTTGTGGTACAGTCTCCGGGGGTGGCCGGACCACGTGGCTCCCTCAAATCAAATAGCATGGCAGACCAAGTTCTCATGTCATCCTTAAGCTTGTCATCTGTACGAACATTTTGCATGCGTACCTCTTCCGCAATCGCCCAATCAGAAACATCTTTCAACCATGCCAGATTTGTTGAGGATACGGGGCTAAGCCATCCTATCACTATACGGCGCTTTGCCAAGTCCAAGCGTGGAGAACAAACTTTCTCCTCAATTTTATTTTTTGCAGGAGAAGGAAGCAGACCCAGTAACACCTGATGGATCTCAAGTGGCACTGCCCAGCTTGATGCACTATTCAGATTGTATATAATTTCCTGTCAGAATGGGGATAGGGAGGGGCATGACCATTCATATGTATGAAGTCTGCTGCCGGGGCCCCACAGCATGCATAGCAGTCAGATTGGGTGGGGTAAATAGCGTGCAAGGTCTGCGGGGTAAGGTATGTTTGATGTATAATGTTATATTGCAGGAGCTTGAATAGTGCCTTGGAACTAACCATCCGCACTCCCTTGATATTTTTACCCATTCCCTAGCTGGAAGAGGATCTCCCAGTATTTCCTCCCATTTGGTCGGCACATTGAGTGGCTGGAGTGGCAGATCATTGTGCAGCGCCCTATAGATGTGGGAGGTTAGTCTATGGCCTCAGGCCATGTCTAGGAATGTCACCAGGGTGTTGGATCAAGGCGCTGCCTCAGGAACAGCCGGCTTTATCGTGTAGAATGTAGTCGAAATTTTTGTGTATTGTAGGTATTGTCCCGTACCCAAAGAAAACGACGATATGGCTTCCTACCTCACAAAAAACTGTCCCCTGGGATAAAGATCTCCCATACTATTGCATCCTTCATCTCTCCATCTCTGTACTGACATTGAATCAGCGATTTATAGGAAAGGTTGCACTACCCACAGCGGCATATCTGAGGCACACCAGCCATCAATCGAGTGACGTAGGGGACAGTGGAAGGAACCTGAAATCCGCTCATTAGCAGGACCGAGAGGAGTTTTCCCTCATGGGTGCCCTGCGAAAGTTGTTTTTCCCAATTGTCATATGGGTCAAGCCAATGAATCGCATGCTGGAGATCCACTATAAGTCTATCCAACATGCGAAAATAATGTCTAGGTATAACATATAAGATGCTTTGGAGTGCATAGAGGCATTGCAGTAAGATAATCATTTTTACTATGGCTATTTTGCCCATGAGGGGAAGGAGTAAATCCCCCTAGAAATGGATGGATGCCCAGAGCCCCTCAACCTCCCTGCCTATGATCAGAGCTAGATAAGTTGGGCTGCATGCATCAAACAGACACCCAAATACTGAACATCACCTATCGTCCAAGGGAATCCCACCTCAGGAAGCTCCTCCAGTGGAACCCCAGCTAGTGTCCTCAGTGGAAACATTTTGGACTTCTCTGGTTTGATGGGAAGTCTGGAGAGCTCTCTGAACTCACACATGACCCTAAGTAGGATGCATAGAGGGAGACTGCATGATTGGTCATCCTCAGTGTTATTCCCCAATGACCCATGGTATGTCACAGGGCCACCGCCAAGGGCTCTATGGCAAGATCAAAGAGTATGGGGAAAGAGGACACCCTTGCCTGCTGCCCCTACTCAGTTTGAAGGGCTCAGAGACCACACCACCCAAACATATCTGGGCACAAGGATCAGAGTGAAGAAGACGGACCCAGTGAATTAATATAGGGCCTAAGCCCATTTACGCAATACTTGCCTCAGGTAGGTCCAATTTAGGGAATCAAATGCCTGCTCGATGTCAAAAAGAGCTAAGGCGTAGGCATCGTCTAGGAGCTGTGAGGCATGATAGATATGAGCTAGGCGTTGGGGGTTGTGGAGTGTGTTCTGCTTTGGGATGAAACATGATTGGTCAGTGCGGGCCAAACCAGGCAACAGCGGAAGCAGGCAAACTGCTAGCACACTTTTAAGGAGGTTCATATTAATGTTTAGAAGTGATATTGGCCAGTATGCCGAAACTATTGTGAGATTTCTACCTAGTTTTGGCACCATCACAACCAGTGACTTACGCATGGTGGCTGGTAGGCCACTCATGTGAAGTTCTTCTTCATATACATTTAAGAGCTTGTCAGCTATCATCATTGCATATTTGTGTTAAAATTCCAAAGGTAAACAATTGCTACCCGCGATTTTTGCAGTCTGAAGGCGTCAGATTGCGGCAAGTATCTCTTCTTTAAAGAGTGGGCTATCCAGGGATTCTCTAGCCTCTGTGGTGAGACTCTGTAGGGGATTTAACACCAGGAATTTCTGCAGACTAACGCAGGAGGGATTCAGCTGCTCAGCATATGTGTCACATAGAAGGGTATGGAAAACATCACTATTATCCTTTTGAGTACAGACCAGAGTTCCTACATTATTGTAGAAGGTCAGGAAGGGGACCGGGGAGCTTCCTGCTTGACCAACCGGGCTAGTAATACTCCCATATTATCACCTTCCATATGGAGCCTCTGGAAATAGGCCATGTAAGTATGCTTTACAAGTCTGTGCCAGTCCTCCTGCAGCTCAATTTTGACCACCTGCCACACAGGGAGTTGTTGGGGCTGCGAAGGTAACATCGCTTCCAATTTCTTCAATCGCTTTTCATGTTTGTCGATGTCGCTTGCCAACTGGTGATGAACCCCACAGAAGGTCTTGATACAGGCTCCTCGGTTGACAACCTTCATTGCTTTGCAATCTAGGGCCCTAGTGCTCGCCGAGCCCCAGTTGTCAGCAAAGTACTATTCTAGTGTCTGGTTAACAGTCTCCACGAGTGGGGGAATCAGACAGTGCTGCATCACAGAGGCACCAGAGAGGAATCGTCGGATGTCTGGGTGGACATTGGCAGCTCAACAGGATCAGGGAATGGTCTGAAAGGTACCGGGCTAGGTAGGAGACATCTCTAACAGAGGGTGCTAGATCACTTGAGACAAAACAGCAATATAACCGATTATGTGTATTGGTCTCAGGGGTGTAACAGGAGAACACTCTCTCAGTTAGATATCTGTCTCAACAGACATCACGTAGATGCAAACCATGTATCATATGACGGAGTGCTTCGGTCAGGCAGGGCTTAGTACGGTTTTGGGTATCACCCAGATAAGTTCCTCATGGACCTACCCTGAATATGAAGTGGCATATATGTGCCTCCGCCAATATTTACGCACATAAGGAATACAATCCTTCCTGACATGTGTTTCTTGAAGAAACGCAATCAATACTTTGTATCATTTTAGATAGGCATATAAATGTCTGCGTTTCTCGAATCGGCCATTAACCCTAACATTCCAGGTAATAAGTTTTAGTGCAGGAGCAGCCATATGTCAGAATCAGACACACTTCGTCTCGGCTCGACACATTCCCATAACACATAACCCAACCTTGGGTAATATCTGACCATTGGTCAGGACCCACATGCACAAGAGAGAAACCATTATCTTAAACTCCACCCATAACGAAGAACCTAGACTCTCTTGTAACTCCCCCCACCTCCTGGGCAGTGTGACCAACCCACCACGTCAAGACACAGACAAGTTGCAAGTCAGTGAATGCGACCCCATTCCCACTACTGTGCAATTCAATAAATAGAAAACAGAGCAACATTGCTGGAGACATGCCGATTGGTGCTGTGTGTCAGGCAGAGATGGGTTCAATCGACTTGGGCCCTGGCCCGATGAGCAAGGCAGAGTATCCAGTAATTTGTAAATGTCCCCCAGAGAGAAAAGAACAGGGCTTTTCCTTCATGCTATATTCTCGGTTTTGCTGCGTACATTAGGCTGTATTTCATGTTGAGGTCACGGAACCTCTTCTTAATTGGGAGAAAGGTTTTCCACTGTTCCTGCACTCATGTGTAGTCAGGGAATACAGAAATAGGGTGTTCTTCGAACAGCAGAGGACCACGTGTGTGGTCAGGATGGCGTCAGCATCACGGTTGAGGAAATAAACAAACGGGCAATGATTGCTCTGGGGGGGCTCCTGGCCGTAGCAGAGGAGCCAGGGCCCCATGCGCCTGCTCAAAGGTAAACAGTTTGGTGAGTGTTTTGGGCATAAGGATCAATGTGATCCAGTCCTCCAAAAAAAGTTCAGGGGACTGTCCTTCTGATCTCTCCTGGGACCCCACAAATCTTAGATTCTTCCTGTGGGAACGCCCCTCGGAGTCTTCGATTCTTTCATCCTAACGGGTCATCAGTGTTTGAAGTTTGAATACTGAATCTCACAGGGTGCGGACCTCGTGTTGCAGGGAATCTACATTTTGTTCTATAGGTGTCACAGGTTCAGCCACCTTACATAAGTCAGTGCGCAACAAATTAACAACAATGGTTACAGAGTCAATTTTATGAACCATTTCATCCCCTGAGTTTTGGATTGCTGCTAGTAAGTCCGCCAGTGACAGAGTTGCATCTGCTGCTCCACCTGCAGTTTCCGTCGTGCCAACCAAGGGACCGTCCGCATCTGGACCTCTGGTGGAATAGGTTGCATATAATGGATGGTTTTGTTTTTTTAAGTAGGTTTGGGTCCCTTGTCTTTCACCATTGTGGGGGTAGGGTACACACCAAACAGGGCAGGCAAGACACAGTGCAAGAGGCTCCTGGCCGTCTCCCCTCCTCTCAGCCTGATCGGGGTGAGTATTTAGTTGGGTTCGCTGGGCCCCTGTGCAACACAACATTCTTAGACCACTCTCAGCAGTCCACAAGGGCCTGGAGACGTCACACATCTTGCAAGGTTCGGGCCACTAGACTCAGGGCCCCACTGCACATATAGGTCGGCAAGCATGCTTCTTCGCTATTTTGCAGCACTATCCGGGCGAACCCCAGAACATTTCATATCTTCATTCCAGGCAGGTGGGGGGCCCCAGTTTAGGATTCTCAAGATCTGCACAGCAGGGGACTCCCCAGCCTCTTACCTGGCTCCACTGGGTGATATCTGTGCTCTCTGACAGGGTCTAATGTGGCCGGGCTCAGTGGGAGGCAGATTAGCAAGCCCTAGGGTGGCAGGGCAATAGCACGTAGAAGTTGCGCAAAATGTACTGTCTATGCCACTCACACATTATAGGGCACTTAGCAACTCATCAAACAAGGACTGTGCCTCCGGCATTAAACCAGACAGGCCATCTGATGTGAGGCCCTGCATCAGGTAGGCCAGCAGTTCATTAATCGGGCCCCCAGGAACACGTTCACTTGCCTGAGGGTCCGAAGTGCTTCACCGCACTGCTGTTGGCACTCCAGTCACCCCAGGGGGCCACACAGGTCTTGACATAGCCGGTTGATTATTTCCAACAGCGGGCTCCTCTACAGCAGATGCCGCTCTACTGCCATCACTCAGGGTGCGTACCTCAAGACTGAGGCATCTGCTCGGGGTCTAGTGCGCTCTGCTGCCCGTTGTCATTTCTTCAATCACTCCCAGAGGGGGCCACCAACATCCCCGTATGGCCGGCAGACAGCTGCCTGTAACAGGACTTCACAAAGTAGACCCCGCTCCAGCCCATCACCTCAGCGCAAGCGGGCCTGCCCAGTTACAGCAGCCCGTCCTCACCCCAACTGCACAGCTGTTCCGCAGAGGGGCCCACAGGTGCCCTGCAGGCTCCTGAAGCACCATGATCACCCAGGGCTCGTCTCTATGAACTGGCCAAAGACGTGCAGGGCCGCCCGTAGCAGTCCTAAATGGAGCAGCGCTCCGATTTCAAATGGCATCTGTTCATCCCACCTAGGCCGCATCCAGGTGAGCGCTGCAGGGCAGCTCGAATTTTAGCGAGAGCCTGCAATGCACTCAGTCATGGTGTTTGTCTTTTAAAGAATATATCAATAAAGAAAGAAGAAAAAATTGATTTGCGTACAACGGCTTCGTGGCTTTACATAAATCCACCACTTATATGATATTTGAACATTGTCGCTAAGCGGTGCAGCTCTGATTTGGTTGTTTCATGGTGTCAGAGGTATGAGGGAGCTGCTGGGGGATATCTGGACTCAGGATCATGGAGGATTATGGCAGGATTGTGATCGTTCCGGCAGGAGCTCCGGGAGAAGCGTCTATTCGGCCATCTTCCTTGGCCACGCCCCTCACTGCATAAGGGAAGTAATTAAACTAGTACTTATTACTGGGAGCAACATTTTTACAATCAAAGTGGCTGTAGTATGTTGTGGCCGAAAGGTCAGTAGAAGTCCCTATGTCCAGGGTGTTTATATGGAGATGTTACTCTGGCATCGAGGTGTATACTGTTTTGTAAAGTAGCCCCTCAAAAGAAACAAAATCATGAACTAGAAATACATCAAACATTATGCAACAAATGCCGAAAAGTAGACAGTATCAAAAAAAAGAATATGCCAGCATCTTCACGTGTACAGCATTTTTAAATAAAGTTAATAATTTAGGATTCACTTAAAGGGTCACCATGAGCACCCGTTCTTTTATAGAAACCATGAATATATACGCTCCCGGAAATGGATATTAAATGATTGTTTAGCATATCAAAGTTACAGAAAAATGTTATCTTATATATACAACATGTATACTTTTGCATTTGCACCACTCTTTGTTTGCATATTTTATTGAACCTTAGCAAAATGATGTATTTGTTCTATTTGAAACTTGTTTGCTCAGGAAGCATTTATAATACTATGAAAATCTATAACCTGGTGTTGGCCTGGAAAGCAGATAAGAGGTCAAGAAACCATTGCAACCCAATGACTGTCTTTCTAAGGCATTCCTCTATTCCCATCGCTGCCACATCTCTGTTCAAGTGCACCATATGGCACCCTGAACTCCTCACTCAGTAAGTGATGTGTCATCGCCACAACCACATCTAATTGCTCTGGCTTATTAACTGTATTTCACTTGCCCAAACCTAGCTAGCAGGTTTCCACATCCAACAAAGCATCCAACAATCCCCAGACCAGATTAATATTAAAACATAATGGAAATGCCGGCAGCCTCACTGGATTTGTGGAACTGCGTACAAGACATTCAATGCCTGCACTGCAACAGTTGTGATCTGCAGCCGCCGCAATCCTTCAGAATAATGTGTTGCATAAAGATGACGCTACCATAGAGAAAACAACTAACCTTGAGGTAAGGTAAAAGTGTTGATTAACAACTGAATTTCTACTTCATTTACTATGCTAATGACATTAAAGAAGAGTAAAAGCCCTCTGCTTTATAAAGTAGTACAGCTGAATGGTTAACCCATTTATTGTGGGGGGCGGGGGTTGCAAGGGATCTGAATTTCTTCAAGAATAAGAATTCACAATCACTACACCCTTAAAGTCAAACACTACGGGACCACGTGACCTATGTGGTTTCAGTCGTTCCAGGGCCAAAAGGCAATACTTATTACAATGACTACCCATATGTATGCAGATTTCTTAAGCCAAGCAGAACAGTCTTAAACTGTGGCTGCTTTTGATGTTATCGAATATATTCCAGAAATGTTGGCAATCCAGGAGAGACTGCTCCTGTATTCAGATTGAGTTAACTGAGCTTTCCCAGGTAATACATTCTGGGGCCGATTACGATGCGGCTCATAAAGGATCCGACCTGCGTACTGGGCTGTTCGGTTTCCTTTCATTATGATGGAGGAGGTCGGAAAGGACACCGGCCATTCATTCCGGCTGACTTCCAACAGGCTCAGAGATCCTGTCCACCAGCCGGAATCCGCCATGCAATCTCAAGGGCGGGCCTTTCCGCCCTTAAGATTACGATGACAGTTTCCAACATGGTTTCCATGCGGGCCTGTCCAACATGGAAACAATGTCATAAAGTGTCTTTGGGGGTCCCCAGGAGGGCCCCCTTGGGTGCACGGTCTCCAGTTGGAGGCCGAGGGGGCACCTATGGTGCCCCCCTGTTGATCCCTTCACCTTGTGGCCGGCACCTTGAGGTTTCACTATGGGAGCATGCATTACGGCGGTTTATGGCTGGAATGCATGCTGCCATAGTAAAATGTAGGAATACAACCGAACAGTGTTCGGTCGTATCCTAATGAGGCAGTCGGGACCGCTGACCAGTTGTCTTTCTGTCCCATGACCGATGCGGTGTCGGGCGGAAGTGATTCTGCCTGACATCGTAATGACCTCCTCTGTCTAACTTCAGAAAAATGATTCTTAACTTGCCGCTGTTGCACTACGATTACAGAAACTCTTAGAGGATACAGAGTAGGGTGCTGCATACCCACATTTATATAGAGAGACCCGTGTCCCTACATGCAGTTGGGGCCAACAGAGGTCATATGTTCTTCAAATGTATTCCCTGTAATCAAGACTTTTATTTGATGTATTGTGAAAGTCAATATTATAGTGAACATGGCATTTTTCATCCTGGTTGATTGTAACTTCAACTTGCTATATTACTCAGATTCTACTGATCTGTGCTATAAATGCATTCTAAAGTTTCTCAAAGAGAAAATGCAAATTAATTAATTACCCGAGAAGCTAAATATTTTAGAAAGTTTAAAGTATGTAGCCTTTGTAAAATTCAAGATTGTCTGGAATACAAGATTACATTATCAAATGCTATCATCTACAATAGAGCTGCTGTTTTTTTAATTAAATCAATTTACATGTAGCTCTCTAGTTTCCGTC
Source organism: Calotriton arnoldi (assembly GCA_963921515.1). NCBI lineage: Eukaryota > Metazoa > Chordata > Amphibia > Caudata > Salamandridae > Calotriton > Calotriton arnoldi. The sequence goes on from CAWUFW010012593.1 coordinate 125,061, forward strand.
TTCAGATAATTGAATGTCTTTTCAGAAACCATTTACAAGTATTCTGAATAGGTTATGCATTTTCATTTAAAAGACCTATTAATTATGCTCTGTTTTCGATATTTATATTTGCATCATTTTGCCAGAGTCTGGATTTTATTATCTACTCTAGCTAATGGCATTATAACTGCCGAACCAGTAGTAGGAAATCAAACACTATATGAAAGTAATTGAACATTTTGTCCTATTTTAAAAAACCATAACGTGTGGATCGTTCATCCCAGCAAATATCCGTCAATTTATATTTTAATCGTATATACGTACTCGATTGAATATAATTAAGACAAAAGGCACACATACCTTGGGAAGGGAAAATCGCCTTAGCAGCTTTGCTCTGTAAAAACACATTATTAATGGTAACACTGTTGGCTGTAATATAGAGTGTTGCTTGGTTTACCCAAATTATCTATATGTTTTTAATGTATGAATACGATAACATAGCGTCCAGACATTAATGTGTGTGTGTGTGTGCGTGTGTGTGTGTGTGTGGGAGAGAGAGAGAGAGAATGAGGGAAACAGTCGAAGGAAAGATAAGAGTAGGCAGCGAGAAACAAAGACAGAGATATACAAAGACAGTAAGAGGTACGAATATATATGGGAGGAACAAAGGAATAATTCCTGTGTCAAGATTCGGAGGCAGCAAGGTGGGATAGGACGAGATAAGGATATTTATCGCGCTTGAGGTTTCTACAAGATTGAGGGGCCCTGAGAGAGAGAGAGGAATACAAGCACAGAAAGAGCGAGTGAGTCATGGTGTGTTTCCCTGTTATAGTTTTGTTGCAATGAAGATATATTTGTGAGAACAGGGGGTTGTGATTTCCTGGGAGGCAATATACGCTGTCAGTTTCATAAAGCTTGAACCATATTATGTGACACAGGGACATGTCTGATCTACAACGCGATTGCTAGGAAGGCACATACTTTATGTCAAAGACATGTATGCAGTATGCACTTGGATACATTGTTTTCTGGGGGGTATACACTTCTTGCACTCGATTTTGACAATAAACTGCACAAATCCTTCTAGTTTGTGAAAACAATGCTGTTATTGCTAAGGGCAGACGGTAATTTCTTAAGTACATGTTGCACAGTATATGTTAGCTCACCTGTAATGTGCTAAGTCTAAAAGACAGTATACATTCTATAAAGCATCAGTTTTCATGTTACGTTAAAAATTAACTAACTTCAGTTAGTTTTACCTAGTCAGTTTTCGGTTCAAGATTTATTTGGATGAGATTGCAGCACCAAGCATGCATGTCTGTCAACATGTCTGGCATAGCAGAACTCTTTTTTTTCCTACTGATTATAATGTTTTGAAGACAGATTTGTCATTTTTCTTAGTCTAAATGCTTTTGTATGTTAAAGTTTTCTGAAGCATGCCGAGGCAAATTCTATGCTGCCGTCTGACGAGTAAATCTGTGGGCTTCGACAGCTTGAGCAATTAAACATTTGGGGGCTTATTTACAAGCCCCTTGCGCCACTTTTGCGTCACTTTTCCCATGTTAAAAGTGACGCAAAAGTGGCGCAAGGGGCTTGTAAATCTGCCCCTTGGAATATAGTTTCCGGTTAGTGTGATAAAAGGTAGCAATATATGATGTACTTAGTTTTAAGGCAAGAAAGTAGGGCAGGGAAAGATAGAATCACAAAAAATTGACTAGATATTAGCTTAAACCCCTGTCACATACAGTGAAGTTAAACTTGTCACACAGTGAAGTTAAACTTGTCGTGTACAGGTAAGAATGCAAAGAAAGATTTGAGCCGATGTTGCTTTGCTTCCCCGATATAGCATGAGCTTCAACGGACCTATACATTGATATCTGCTGATGTAAGGGAAGGTGTATTTCAATGTATTTTTAAGGTCTTGTGTAATACCTTGAGATTTACTCACGTTAAAAGGTGAATCACTACCTGCAGACGTATAGAGGAGCAGAGTTCTATTCTTTATGTTCGGATGTATGCAGTATGAGGAGTCTCTTCAGCAGTATTGAAACCGTGCATGCAGTTGATAAAAAATTCGGATTAATTTGTTCTCATTTGTTGAGAGATATTGCTGAAGAGACTCATAAGAAAAAATGTAAGATGCCACGTAATTCAATTGCCAGAAATGCACCACTATTAAAGTTTTCCTCAATACACTTACAGCGAGCCTTTGTTATCTATACAGCTCACCTCTATATTTGAGATGGAGTCTACTCTCAGCTTACATGGCACAGAATACTTGGCATTATTTGTTGCCTGTTTCACCACATCCTTCATGCAGAACTTTCCAGGGATGTAAGAATCGTCAACATTTGAGAAGCTTTGCTCACTCTAACAAGGGCGAAAGAAGCCGGAGTTGGGTTCAGGTTGCCACAGCCATTGCATGTAGCACTGGAGGAGAGACAAAATATCGAGTTTTTTATTTCGACCTACATTAATATCGAGTTTTAAATATCGTAGGGACAGTATATCGACATCAAGAATATCAGTGACCAGAATATCGACCTGAAGGTAAGAAATATCGTTTTTTTAATATTGAAGTTAGTAATATCGAGAGCAAAAATATCGATGTTAATAATATCGATGTTTATGTTAGTGTTATGTATTTTAGTATGTATTTTATATGTATGTGTTCCACATGTTTTGTTATGTTTTGTATTTTTTTTAAATATATGTATTAATTGTTTAGAAATTATTAATTATTTTTAATTAAATTTTGCATTTTAGTTCTGTAGCGGGTTGTGGGTTTATAGGGGAATAGGGTGGGAAGTAATTTAATTGTAATTAAGTAATTATTAATTTTTATTTATTGGTATTGATAATTAATTTATTTTTAATTAATTATTAATTGGTAATTCATTTTTATTAATTGGTTAATTGATAATTATATTAACTGTATTAATTTTTTATTGGAGCGGGTTGTGGGTTTATAGGGGAATAGGGTGGGAAGTAAATTAATTATAATAAATTAATTAATAATTTTTATTTTTGGGTATTGATAATTTATTGTTAATTATTTATTATTTGGTAATTAATTTTTAATAATTGATTAATTGATAATTATATTAATTGTGTTAAATTTTATGCGGAGTGGGTTGTGTGTTTATTGGCGAATAGGGTGGGAAGTAATTTAATGTTATTAAAGTAATTATTAATTTTAATTTATTGGTATTTATAATTAATTTATTGTTAATTTATTATTAAATCATTACTTAATTAAAAAAATTATTTAATTGATAAGTATGTTATTTTTAACCCCTACGCTATCCAACACTTTCCCTACTGTTGCACTCTCTGGAGTGGGAATAGTACTTTTACCCCTACGCTATCCAACACTTTCCCTACTGTTGCACTCTTTGGAGTGGGAATAGTAATTTTTACCCCTAACCTATCCAACACTTTCCCTACTGTTGCACTCTCTGGAGTTGGAATAGTAATTTTTACTCCTACTTTATCCAACACTTTCCCTACTGTTGCACTTTCTGGAGTTGGAATAGCAAGTATAACCCCTACGCTATCCAACACTTTCCCTACTGTTGCACTCTCTGTAGTGGGAATAGTAATTTTTACTTCTACGCTATCCAACACTTTCCCTACTGTTGCACTCACTGGAGTGGGAATAGTAATCTTTACCCCTACGCTATCCAACACTTTCCCTACTGTTGCACTCACTGGAGTGGGAATAGTAATTTTAACCCTTTTGCTATCCAACACTTTCCCTACTGTTGCACTCTCTGGAGTGGGAATAGTAATTTTTACCCCTACGCTATCCAACACTTTCCCTACTGTTGCACTCTATGGAGTGGGAATAGCAATTTTTACCCCTACGCTATCCAACACTTTCCCTACTGTTGCACTCTCTGGAGTTGGAATAGTACTTTTTACCCCTACGCTATCCAACACTTTCCCTATTGTTGCACTCTTTGGAGTGGGAATAGTAATTTTTACCCCTAACCTATCCAACACTTTCCCTACTGTTGCACTCTCTGGAGTTGGAATAGTAATTTTTACCCCTACTCTATCCAACACTTTCCCTACTGTTGCACTCACTGGAGTGGGAATAGTAATTTTAAGCTTTTCGCTATCCAACACTTTCCCTACTGTTGCACTCTCTGGAGTTGGAATAGTAATTTTTACTCGACAGCTATCCAACACTTTCCCTACTGTTGCACTCTCTAGAATTGGAATAGTAATTTTTACCCCTAAGCTATCCAACACTTTCCCTACTGTTGCACTCTCTGGAGTTGGAATAGTAATTTTTACCACTACGCTATCCAACACTTTCCCTACTGTTGCACTCTCTGGAGTGGGAATAGTAATTTTTACCTCTACGCTATCCAACACTTCCCCTACTGTTGCACTCTCTGGAGTTGGAATGGTAATTTTTACACCTACTCTATCCAACACTTTCCCTACTGTTGCACTCACTGGAGTGGGAATAGTAATTTTAACCCTTTTGCTATCCAACACTTTCCCTTCTGTTGCACTCTCTGGAGTGGGAATAGTAATTTTTACCCCTACGCTATCCAACACTTTCCCTACTGTTGCACTCTATGGAGTGGGAATAGCAATTTTACCCCTACGCTATCCAACACTTTCCCTACTGTTGCACTCTCTGGAGTTGGAATAGTAATTTTTACCCCTACGCTATCCCACACTTTCTCTACTGTTGCACTGTTTGGAGTGGGAATAGTATTTTTTGTCTCCGCTATCCAATATTTTTCTGTATTGTTTTAGTTAATGTTGTGTATAATTTATTTTAAAAACATTAAAAATATTGTAGTTTTTAAATTTGTTATATATATTTTTTATATTTTTATTTATATTATTTTTGTATATGTTTATATGTATTTATAATTTATAAAATGTTTTTAACAATTGATAAGTTATTAAAATAATTATTTATGTATATTATTAAGTAAGTATATATATTATATTTAATATGTATATGTTTAATTTATTTTAACATTATATGTATTAGTTATTATTTTTAAACATTTTAAAGTATTTTTAACTATGTTTCTTTTAATTATATGTATTATTTACTTTATTTTACTTTTTTTTAACATTTAAAAAAACGATATTTTTACAACAATATTTTTGACATCGATATTTTTTTCGCGATATTTTTGTACTTACCATGATGTAGATAGGATGTCGATATTCTTGACTTCGATATTTTTGTCACGATATTTTTGTACATCGATATTTTTGTAATCGATATTTTGTCAGGGATTCGACTACACTATGCATGTTTACCTTTAGCTTTGACAAATGCACGTAAGTATCTCAGAGGGAACCGAGTTGTGCGCACAGCATAGGTTTCTGACATCAAGGTCAACACTGCCATCAGCTGAATGCATTCATGGAAATGATTCTTCCCTGCTATTGATTGGGTCAGAGGAAAAGATATCTTCTGAAGCAACTGTTTAATGGCTAGCCAGACTAAGATGGAGAGAGCGTGCCTTTAAATTATCTGGGATATCAGGGACATGTCTTGCATAGTGTGAAACATATAGCCAAAGCATGTAACCATAACCTTCTCTGGCTCTGTTAATTGACAAAAGATTAGGGTACAGATATACTAAGTCATTTAGCGGCCATAAACTCTGCATATTGCTAAATTACGGAATTTGTGACAGCTAAGGGCCTGATTTAGATCTTGCCGGACTGATTACTCCGTCACAACGGTGAAGGATATCCAGTCCGCCAAAATATAAATCCCATTATATCCTATGGGATTTATATTTCGGCTGACTGTATATCCGTCACAGTTTTGGCAGCGTAGCCCATCCCCCAAGATCTAAATCAGGCCCTAAATTCTCTTTTTTCTATGTTCCGAACACATTTTGTGATTATTGCAAAATGGATATAGAAATGATTACAGATTGGCAATTTGCAAGGGGTGTGCCTTAAACCTATGTATCAATGGTTAGCAACCATATTTCTGGCCAAAACCATTGATCAGTAACCAACTCCCAAGTTCGGGTGGAGCTGATTCACAAAGGGGAAAGAGGGGAAATGGGGATGATCACGGCCAAAAGGATGACTTTCTCACAAGTCCCATATAGACACTGGGGTCGATTCCGATCCCGGTCGGAGGCGCACCTAATACCATTTGGCCGGGAAAAAAGCCAGGCGAATGCCTGTTTCCCGACCGATTCGCACATACGTCTGAACAAGCAAGTACGATGCGCACAACTGCCCAAATCCCGACCCAGTCGTACTCACCCAATACAGGTCCTGTTCTCCGACCGAGGCGGATCCGGAAACGCAGAATCGAGTCGCACAGAAGCCAAAATGCAGCCCCGTCCGGCAGGACAAGTACGATGCGCTTTCCGTATGCGCCGAACCCGTCGCTACGCACGGCAAGTCAAAGCATCCGGGAGAGGCGCACATAAGCTCCGATTCGCGCCACAAGACGATCCACGGCTACGAGACGAACCCGCCTGCGACGAGGACGAGGCGAAGCAAAGAGAAAGACGAACGAGACGAACCAACCATGAATCCCATCGTGCCGATCCTACCAATATTCTACATCTATTACCGGAACAGGCTCGGACGCGTACGGCGCAGAAGGTAAGTCAGACACCAACCACAAAAACAAACTACACGTACCCGACATATCACACACACACAGAGGGATGCAGAAATTACTTGCAACAGCAGCACCATAGGGGCGGGATGGCCATCACCAATGCCACATATACACATAGGGGCCTGGATGCCCACCACCACTACCACCCCTACTCAGGGGGTGCCAGATGCCTACCACTACTACCACCTCTACCCATGGGGGCTGGATGCCCACCACCACTACCACCCCTACTCAGGGGTGCCAGATGCCTGTCACTACTACCACCTCTACCCATGGGGGCTGGATGCCCACCACCACTACCACCCCTACTCAGGGGGTGCCAGATGCCTACCATTACTACCACCTCTACCCATGGGGGCTGGATGCCCACCACCACTACCACCCCTACTCAGGGGTGCCAGATGCCTGTCACTACTACCACCTCTACCCATGGGGTGCTGGATGCCCACCACCACTACCACCCCTACTCAGGGGGTGCCAGATGCCTGTCACTACTACCACCTCTACCCCTGGGGGGCTGGATGCCTGTCACTACTACCACCTCTACCCCTGGGGGCTGGATGCCCACCACCACTACCACCCCTACTCAGGGGTGCCAGATGCCTACCACTACTACCACCTCTACCCATGGGGGCTGGATGCCCACCACCACTACCACCCCTACTCAGGGGGTGCCAGATGCCTACCACTACTACCACCTCTACCCATGGGGGCTGGATGCCTGTCACTACTACCACCTCTACCCATAGGGGGCTGGATGCCTACCACCACTACCACCCCTACTCAGGGGGTGCCAGATGCCTACCACTACCACCACCCCTACCCAGGGGGTGCTAGATGCCTGTCACTACTACCACCTCTACCCATGGGGGGCTGGATGCCCACCACCACTACCACCCCTACTCAGCGGGTGCCAGATGCCTGTCACTACTACCACCTCTACCCCTGGGGGACTGGATGCCCACCACCACTACCACCCCTACTCAGGGGGTGCCAGATGCCTGTCACTACTACCACCTCTACCCATGGGGGCAGGATGCCTGTCACTACTACCACCTCTACCCATGGGGGCTGGATGCCCACCACCACTACCACCCCTACTCAGGGGGTGCCAGATGCCTGTCACTACTACCACCTCTACCCATGGGGGGCTGGATGCCCACCACCACTACCGCCCCTACTCAGGGTGTGCCAGATGCCTGTCACTACTACCACCTCTACCCATGGGGGGCTGGATGCCCACCACCACTACCACCCCTACTCAGGGGGTGCCAGATGCCTACCACTACTTTCACCTATACCCATGGGGGCCTGGATGCCTGTCACTACTACCACCTCTACCCATGGGGGGCTGGATGCCTACCACCACTACCACCCCTACTCAGGGGTGCCAGATGCCTACCACTACCACCACCCCTACCCAGGGGTGCTAGATGCCTGTCACTACTACCACCTCTACCCATGGGGGCTGGATGCCCACCACCACTACCACCCCTACTCAGGGGGTGCCAGATGCCTGTCACTACTACCACCTCTACCCCTGGGGGGCTGGATGCCCACCACCACTACCACCCCTACTCAGGGGGTGCCAGATGCCTATCACTACTACCACCTCTACCCATGGGGGGCTGGATGCCCACCACCACTACCACCCCTACTCAGGGGGTGCCAGATGCCTACCACTACTACCACCTCTACCCATGGGGGGCTGGATGCCTGTCACTACTACCACCTCTACCCATGGGGGCTGGATGCCCACCACCACTACCACCCCTACTCAGGGGTGCCAGATGCCTGTCACTACTACCACCTCTACCCCTGGTGGGCTGGATGCCCACCACCACTACCACCCCTACTCAGGGGGTGCCAGATGCCTGTCACTACTACCACCTCTACCCATGGGGGCAGGATGCCTGTCACTACTACCACCTCTACCCATGGGGGGCTGGATGCCCACCACCACTACCACCCCTACTCAGGGGGTGCCAGATGCCTGTCACTACTACCACCTCTACCCATGGGGGCTGGATGCCCACCACCACTACCACCCCTACTCAGGGGGTGCCAGATGCCTGTCACTACTACCACCTCTACCCAAGGGGGCTGGATGCCCACCACCACTACCACCCCTACTCAGGGGTGCCAGATGCCTACCACTACTACCACCTCTACCCATGGGGGCTGGATGCCTGTCACTACTACCACCTCTACCCATGGGGGGCTGGATGCCCACCACCACTACCACCCCTACTCAGGGGGTGCCAGATGCCTGTCACTACTACCACCTCTACCCATGGGGGCTGGATGCCCACCACCACTACCACCCCTACTCAGGGGGTGGCAGATGCCTACCACTACTACCACCTCTACCCATGGGGGGCTGGATGCCTGTCACTACTACCACCTCTACCCATGGGGGGCAGGATGCCTACCACCAACAACACCCCCACTCACAGGATGGCTAATGCATGACACAACAAGCACACACCAACATAAGGAATGCAACAAAAAGACATCCCCCCCAACACCATGACAAGCGTGTGTAGACTGTGTCAAATGCCTACAACACTGAACATTACTTTGAACATACAATGTGACCCCCAATCACATGTGTCACACATAAATGTGTGTGGCCCCCACAATGCAAGCAGACCATGACCACTGTGGCAATGGGGTCTAAGCCCCCATCATCACAGTGACCAAAAGGTAAGTGTGTGCTCCATAGCTGAAGCACATTTTGAACATTGTGGCAATGGGGTCTAAGCCCCCATCATCACAGTGACCAAAAGGTAAGTGTGGGGTCCATAGCTGAAGCAAATTTTGCACATTGTGGCAATGGGGTCTAAGCCCCCATTATCACAGTGACCAAAAGGTAAGTGTGGGGTCCATAGCTGAAGCACATTTTGCACATTGTGGCAATGGGGTCTAAGCCACCATCATCACAGTGACCAATAGGTAAGTGTGTGCTCCATAGCTGAAGCACCTTTTGAACATTGTGGCAATGGGGTCTAAGCCCCCATCATCACAGTGACCAAAAGGTAAGTGTGGGGTCCATAGCTGAAGCACATTTTGCACATTGTGGCAATGGGGTCTAAGCCCCCATCATCACAGTGACCAAAAGGTAAGTGTGGGGTCCATAGCTGAAGCACATTTTGCACATTGTGGCAATGGGGTCTAAGCCCCCATCATCACAGTGACCAAAAGGTAAGTGTGGGGTCCATAGCTGAAGCACCTTTTGAACATTGTGGCAATGGGGTCTAAGCCCCCATCATCACAGTGACCAAAAGGTAAGTGTTGACATAGAAAAAGCTGCAACTGCCAAACTGCATGGATGATACCTGGTCACAGAACAACAAACACATCAGTGGCAAAGTAGTGCCTGTGTCCCATAGCAACATAGATTGGGTGAGGCAAACAGTGCAGTGCAAATAAGACATACCTTTGGCCATGTGCAGACAAACATCACCCATGGGGGCTGACACTGTCAACATCCATCAATGACACAATGACAGAAGTGACCATCATAATGCAGACCCACATATTCGCACCAATGGGCACACAAATGTAGATACCCTGTGGAGACTGTAGATGTGAGGTGAACAAATAACATACCATGGCAGCAATGGGACACACAAACAATGATCATTGTGCTGACTGATGACCTAGGAGTCCCAGGGACAGCAGGTCAAACCCACCAAACAACATACAGCCAATAGCACACTAAAGATATGCCAATGCAGTGGTGCAGATGCACAAACAGGCAGACCCACACTGCACAACAAACACAACAGGTGAGGGGGGGGTGCCAGTGTCCCCAGGCAACCACACAACACATGATGAGGCCTGAATACCAATTGCACAGATGCACATGCAGTGCCACACAAAAGTAACTCATGGATCCAAATCCCCTCTGTGGGCAATCAGGCATTGTTAGATGAGAGGGAGCACAAATTACACATGTCACACAAGCATGTAGGAACTGCAACTAACACAGCAAGAGTCAGACCCACCACAGCACTACCCCCAGGGACCCCATATTGTGCTGACACTAGCCTGCATGATAATCCCACTGTGATGACAATGTCAGATGTCGTTCACACTGTGAAACCCAGCCATGTGTCCTGAGCAACTAACTACCATCACACCTACACAAGCTCCAACCAATCAGCACGGCCTGCCAGCCAAGGCCAATATGGAGGTAGGGGTCTGGCCGTGCAACAACTCACTTTTGCACACACTCAACACCACACACCCTGATCTCCACCAATGTGCAGCAGTGAAGCTCACATGGACTGGTGAGATTGCACATGCACCCATGACAATACCAGGGGTGGTGGTGGGAACCAAGGTGCAGAAACCCATCACACATGGCCAGTCAACAAGACTTGTCAATGTCTGACACACAGCACAGTATGCTGTACATGGGCATGATGTGAAATCCACCACAATCAATGGGATCCTGGCCATAGTCACACACCAATGAAGAAGCCAAGGTGACACACGAAGAACACACGTACACAACTACCAACATTGCAGCTCTGACCCTGAGGAGTGGCAGCAGTCACACACAACGTGTCACAATCACTGTAAGCTAACACAAACTGTAAATCACATTACTCGTGTAAACAACAAGTGCCAAGGGAATCCTGAATGTGTCCCATCTGCGTTTGCCCACATCCCCAACACTGACAACAAAGACAACCTGGGATGACAACCTCATGAACATTAGTTTGCCATGCACCCACATCACAGAGAAACCAGGTCCAAGATGCTGGATGAACACAGAACAACTCAGCAAGCATCACAAACAGGAACATCCCTAGGGACACAGCCTGTGTAGGAAAAGGGAAGGGAACACCCACAGACATGCTTACACAACACAGGCCCACGCAATGTCACCAGATTACACACTGCCATGAGGGCACAACACTCCTGTGGAAGGTCCGCTGTGCCAAACCTTGTCTGTGCACGACCCAAACATGTCAGCAGAACACTCCGTCAGTGAGTCAACAACCACAACACACAGAAGGCTCTGCTCACATCAGCCTGGGTACGGGGGTGTCACGTCAGTCATCTGCACACACACCAAACACATGTCAAGCAAGTTGCACTGTATGCACAGATGAGTCCTTCGACATTGATGTGCAAAACTGCATGTCCAGTGGAGCTGGGCACACAGTCAGGGAAATAGGAACATTGAACAGTGCTAAGCCCACCAGATGTGCATCAGTGTAAGACAAAGATGTTCATTTACAAATGCAAAAGAGCATCCCTGTGTCAAATGCTGAACATTACACCCTCAGACTGTAGCAAAGGATGCCATAGATCCAGAATACAACAGGACACATGTTCCATGGACCACATGGAGTCCATCACTGCAACACTTCATCGTCCTGATGTGAACACTATTACAACTGCAATGCAGGATGCTACTCATCCACATCATGTACATCAAAAGATAACCCAAAAGTAAACAAAAAGAGGCTTTATTCAGCAAATGTCAGGGTAAAAACGGAAGTCCAAAAGAAACTAAGGCCAATGGCCAGTCCAAAATAACAGTACCAACGGGGTGAGAAGTGACAACTGGTCACACATTGCTTGCCTGCACTGGTACGGTTGGGGGACATCCCCCTTGGAGGGGCATACAAGGGGCAGGCCAGGCACCGCAGGGACAGGATCAGGGGATGGCAGAGTGAGGCAGTGAAGGGGTGGTGGGTGCAGGAGTGTCACCGGCAACTGCAGTGGAGGTGTCTGACTCAGGGGGGCCGGCACCACCGTGGTACACAAGTCAGTTGGTGTGGGTGCCGCAACCACTGCAGTGGGCTTGACTGATGTAGTGGACTGGGTACCCACTGCAGTGCCCGAGTCAGACGTGGTGGTTGTGGACTCCACTGCAGTGCATGACTCCAAGGAAGTGGAAGGGTGGGCAGATGAGGTGGGCAGGACAGAGGGGGGACCCGGTCACAACAACAGTGCCACTAACAGGCAGAGCGTCTGGGTTGGGGGTGGAAGAGCAAGTGGCAGGGGGAGGGCCTAAGCAGTCTGGGGATGCAGTATCGGTGTGTGGGGGAACCTGGGGCAGGGTGTGGCGGGGGAACCTGTGCAGTGGTGGCCTGGGGGATGGAGGAGAGAGACTGGGCGCTGGAGCTGCGTGGTGGTGGTGGTGGGGTCTTGCTCTTCCTGCTCCGGGGGACTTCCGAATGGGCTCCTGTGTCTGCCTGCGCCTGGGGGAGGGTGTCCGGGGGCGAGGGCACTCCTCTCTGTGTGGGTGGACTTCCTCTTCCCCTGGTGTGCTGGGTCAGCAGGAATGGTGGGGAAGAGGCCGAGGTCACACAGGAAGACCTGCTGTGTATGTGTGGTAGCAGGCGAGGCAAGGGAAGGGGTCTTGGAGGGAGAGGATTTGGAGGACTGCGGAGTGAATGTGGATGCCTGTGTGTGTGTGTGTTCCCCATCACCTGTGTCTGTGGTATCAGTCCCCTGAGGATGCTTGTGTGCACGTCTTGCCTTACTCTTGGGTGTGTCTGTGCTGCTTGTGTCTGTGTGTATGGATGACTGTGCAGGTGTGCATGTGCTTTGGACAGGTAGGGGGGCAGGAAGTGTGGATGGGGCAGAGGTGGGAGGGGTGAGGGACTGTTGTAGGAGGGACACTGCTGCCATCAGGGAGAAGTCCATGGACCTATTGCTCCTCTGTAGGGCAGACATACCCGTCGAGATGCCCTCCATGAACGACACCAGCTGTGTCAACAGAGTGGTGTGTGCATGGAGGACACTCAGCATTGCTGTCTGCCCTACATGGAGCTGCCGAAGGAGGTACACAGACTCCTCACTCAGGGCAGCAGGGGACACAGGGGCAGGGGCTGCAGTGCCTGGCACGAAGGAGACACGTTCCCGAGCACGGGAGCCTCCACGGACCTCAGGAATGGGAGCCGATGGGAGGGCGGTGGTGGTGGTGGTGGTGGCGGGGCCAGACAGACTAGCTGGCCTTTGGTGGCTGCCAAGACCCACCTCCACAAGGGAGTCATCCTCCGAGCTGCTGTGGTCCCCAGCTGAGGTGGATGGTGCTGAGGACTCCTCGTGTGGCTCCCCTCGCCCTCTGTGCCACTGGGTCCCTCTGACCACTCGTCCGATGCTGACCCAGTCTGGCTCCGCTGCTCCTCCTGGTCCGTGGAGCTGTCCCCTCCTGTGGCCGTGGATGTATCTGCAAACAATTAGGGAAACAGACAAACATCAGTCACCTGCACTGACCGCACACACCACAGTAAGTACAGTACATTACAGAGCAAGCCCTGGCATCCTTAGTTGAACATTGCCTAAAGTCCTCGCACAGATTCGGGGAAGCCAATTGTCAGTCTGATGGTCAACCATGGGACTCACACCCCTCCTGCCCTTGCACCCATCTGTCTGGTGCCTGTCTGATGGTAAGACCCCAGTGTGGACACATGCACCACCTACACAGTTGTTGGACATTGCAGGGAACACGGTGAAGCATGTGAACATGCACACATCACATCTCTTGCCACTGAGTCAGTGCAGGTGTCCGGATAAAGGGATGGCCAGATTAAAATTAGAAATGCATGTGATGCATACCAGCACCAGACACCATGATGCACCCATATCCGGATAGTCAATGCCACAATGGGGTGCATGTTGCACATGTACCTCCCCTGCAGGATCAGTCCCAGGAAGTTGAATGCCATGACACAGGAATGCATGCAAAGTCATACATTACTGTCTCAAGTCACATGGCCATGGCAGCCAGACAACAACAATCTGCACTGTGTCACAATCCGAGGGCATGGGGAATGCAAGTTATGTGACTGACAAGTGCACATGTCCATCCCCCAGAAACCACATCATCTGTACTACTATTTGACCACGTCATGCCAACTGGACATATGGGGGACATGAAACACAACTCCCTGAACATGAGCACCTCACAGTGTGCTGTGAATGAAAATACAGCTTCCTGAAAGTCACAGTCGCAAACACCTGTGTGCACAGTCAAGTGATCAGACACCTATAAGTCACAGAAGTATCGTCTATCATGGTCACATCTCAGATGGCATGCTGAGCCCCAAACGATGAACATACCAGTAGTCCTGACAACGAAGACACAGCACAATGAGACAGAGGCAGACACCTGAGGGTACATTTCACTGACCACGACATGCCAGATGATACACGGGAGTGGGAGTACAGAGTGTATTGTATGCACTGGAGTAGGCATGACTGTCCAGCGCCACCTGTAAGAGGGATGAGTCCTGGACAGTAGGCAGGTGGCTAAGCATGTGTGACACATTGGATACACATACTCCTGAGGCCCAAATATTGTTCCCACCAGCAGCATGGGTGTGTGCCACATTCCCCAGGGACATGTGGTGAGTCAGAGCAGCAAGCGGACCACATATCAAAGTTACACGCAGATCACATGTCAGAACTTAGGCACTGTGTAGGCAATTGACCCACCCATGAATCGCACAACATAGTCACGGGAACAAATGATGTCCCCCACCTTGAGCAAAGCAAAATGCAATGACACAGTCCCCAAATGACACAGTTTCCTGACTATAAGGGCCACACATATGCGTATCAGAGGAGAAGTGGGCATGTAACAAATGAGGGACATGGGTCCTGGACCACATGACTGATGTACTGTGGAAGTTTAACCAGGCCAGAGGAGGGCACATAGCATGTCAGACAAAGTGCACAGTGCAGTCATGGACTCACCCCTCCTTGCTGCTGTCTGTCCCTCAGCTGCCCATCCAGGTCAGGGAAGACCACTGCCAGGATCTGGAGCATGTGGGGGTCAGGGTCCGGTGTCCGCCCCTCCTGCGAGGAGGCGACAGCTTCAGCTGGACCCTTGCGATCCTCCGGGTCCAGCCACGAAGGTCCTGCCACCTCTTTTGGCAGTTGCGGATCCTGTGCCTTTAGACCCCCACGGATCTTACTTTCCGGGCGATGGTCAGCCAAATTTCCTGCTTCTGGTGGGCATCAACCTGTGAGGATGACAAAGTGAAAAGGCCATTACTACACATGCAACATATCCGTGCATCACACAGTTGGATATACATGTCTCAATTACAGGGGCATATGATGTACACAGGCAGTGCAACAATGGCTATGAACAGTTTGCCAGCAGTCACTACATGGTATCATTGCATGGGAAGTAAACCTAGTTGGAATGCACTGTTACTGCACTGTACCAGTTCAGTGCATGTAACTACACACTTTGGGGTGTGACAACTACTCAGTGGGCATGCTAGCCAGTGGTGTGCCCCATGAAAGTCCTGCTAGTCAGACAACATGCACAATTAGTGATGAAGTGGACAGCACACTCACCTGCTCCCCTGGTTTCCCATACAGCTTGCTGTACTGTGGAAGGAGGCTGTCCAGCAGGGCCTTGTTCTCCTCAAGGCTGAAGGCTGGGGCTCTCTCCACAGTATGTGCCATTGCAGGAGCCAGAGGATGCATAAACAGCAGCAGTGTTGGTGGCAGATGTCGTCCTGGAGCATGTAGTGCAGGCAAGTGAGCTCTCAGGGGAACAGCCAGCATTATATGTGTGCTGCAGAGGCAGATTCTGTCCCATGTGTCCAAAGTGATAGGTCCAAGTCGTTTGCATCTTCTAAATCTGACCAATCCATGGTATAGCAGCACTAATACACGCCCACAGCATCCTTCAAATCTTCAACTTCATGACACCCATGATTTTGCAACATTGTTGTGGCTGGCCAACTGAATTCACTGCATCAGACTCGTTGGAGCTTCGAAAACGCATCCGTTGCCATGTCAGGCCCCAGCCAATGTGTGCGCACCGATCGGTCCATTGCTGTACAACGCGTACCCGCGATACAACGCGTACCCGCTCACATTGAATGCAATGGGCCGGCCGGGCACACCGATCGGTCCATTGCTGTTCAACGCGTACCCGCGATACAACGCGTACCCGCTCACATACGATGCAATGGGCCGGCCGGGCACACCGATCGGTCCATTGCTGTTCAACGCGTACCCGCGATACAACGCGTACCCGCTCACATTGAATGCAATGGGCCGGCCGGGCATACCGATCGGTCCATTGCTGTGCAACGCGTACCAGGCATACAACGCGTACCCGCTCACATTGAATGCAATGGGCCGGCCGGGCACACCGATCGGTCCTTTGCTGTTCAACGCGTACCAGGCATACAACGCGTACCCGCTCACATACGATGCAATGGGCCGGCCGGGCACACCGATCGGTCCATTGCTGTGCAACGCGTACCAGGCATACAACGCGTACCCGCTCACATTGAATGCAATGGGCCGGCCGGGCACACCAATCGGTCCATTGCTGTTCAACGCGTACCCGCGATACAACGCGTACCCGCTCACATTGAATGCATTGGGCCGGCAGGGCACACCGATCGGTCCATTGCTGTTCAACGCGTACCAGGCATACAACGCGTACCTGCTCACATTGAATGCAATGGGCCGGCCGGGCACACCGATCGGTCCATTGCTGTTCAACGCGTACCAGGCATACAACGCGTACCCGCTCACATTGAATGCAATGGGCCGGCCGGGCACACCGATCGGTCCATTGCTGTACAACGCGTCCCTGGACAAGTCACTGGCATATGTCAGCATGCCTGTCACAGGTGAACATATGCCAGCCACATATACTTCCCAGGGAGTGAGGGGCACACCTACAACACCACAGCCTGTCCACACTGTATCCTGAGGCATGTAAGGCTGCATTACCTATTCCGTGTATGGGGGTGAACATGTTGTTCTGTGGGTGTCACTTCGGGGCAGCCACTCCCAGGCTGTGCACATGTTCATGGGGACAGGATCCTTGGTGTGTCGTGCACATGACCACTGTGATGTGCAACTGTTCATTCCTGAGCATGTGGCATGGTCACATTTCACGGTGGTGTATGTGTATGTCATGTCACATACCCCCTGAGTCCCATGTGGGAAGGTATGTACGTCCCAGGGGGACCCATTGGCACAATAGTGATGGTCCTCCACAGTCTGTGTGCATGTTGTGTTTACAATGTCTCTGATTCCATGTGCACAATGGTAGACAGTCTCCACATCCACGTTGTTTGTGCATGAACTTTGATGTTGTGCGTGTGTGTGTCACAGACGTCCATGTCTGTCCTGACGAGGCAACAGGGACCACTACCTGTGGGGGTCATGGTTGTTTTGCTGTGGTGTATTCATGATGCACCATGTCATGCCAGTGTCCATGTGGCAATACAGGGTCCATGGGAATCTACCTGTCGATGAGCTGTGATGCCTGGGGCACATCTGTCCACACATGTCACTGTGGGGTGTGTTTGGAACGTGGCAGCAGTAGATGGGAACTGTGACACGGCCTCATGATATCCCATGGCACAACATGGGACTTGTTAATGCCACTTGTTGAACTGTGATGTTAGATGTTGGCCATGTAGGTGCCATACATGTCCTTACGGAACTGCACACATCATGTACTTGTGTCTCATAATGATGTATCATGTGATATTGTGTATGGTCAATGCCACATATGTGGGGTGACTGACATTCTTTATTTCTTCAGCTATGCACTGCAGGGCACCAGCTGTCCATAGACCATTCCCTGACCTTGCATCCATGGTGGAACGGGACTGCATCCGACGGTACCGCTTCACCAGGCCGCTGATTGAGGAATTGACGGTGCGCTTGGCCCCACATTTGCAACCTGGCTGGACATACCCCACAGCGCTGACCCCCAAGGTGAAGGTGATGGCAGCCCTACACTTCTTTGCCACCGGTACCTTTCAACACACTGTGGCGTCTGCTGGTGGGATGTCACAGACCATGTTCAGCTGTGTGCTCCGCGATGTTTTGGAGGCTATGTTGAGATACCTGAACCAGTACATCTATTTCCCTAGACCTCAACAACTCACTGACGTGAAGAGTGACTTCTATGCCCTGGGGAGGATGCCGCATGTCATTGGCTCCATTGATGGGACACATGTGGCTTTGATACCACCACAGGCACATGAGCAGGCATACAGGAACCGCAAACATTACCATTCGGTCAATGCACTGGTGGTATGTCTTGCTGATATGAGCATCTCACACGTGTGTGCCCGTTTCCCCGGTTCTGCACACGATGCCTACGTGATGAGGAGTAGTCGCATCCCGAGGATGATGTCACAGATGCGGAACCAGCGTGCCTGGCTTGTCGGTGTGTACTGACTTTGTACCATTGTGTGTGTTCTGCGATGTAGTATTCCACCCTCTTTTCCAAATCAGCTAATGTGCAATTGTCCATATGTAGGTGACTCCGGATACCCCAACATGCCGTGGTTGCTGACGCCCCTCAGGAACCCTGCGACACCAGCCCAGATGCGCTACAATGAGGCACATGGTCGGACCAGGAGAGTCATTGAGCAGACATTTGGTCTCCTGAAGAGCCGCTTCCGCTGCCTGGACAGACAGGAGGGGCCCTCCCATATGCCCCAGCAAAGGTGTGCAAGATTGTCATCGTCTGCTGCATGCTACACAACCTGGCTGTGCGGAAGGAGTTGCCTCTCATCCTGGATGACGATGATCAACATCCGCCACCTGTGGAGGATCCTGGCCTGGACCACGATGCCAGTGATGATGATGATGATGATGGTGACGTCCGCACACAGCTCATCACCAACTTCTTCAGCTGAATGTGAGTATCCGGAGATGTCATGTCAATGATGTGAGTATGCATGATATGTGTTGGTGGTGCTCTGGTGCTGTTTGAGTGTGGCCATGTGCTACATGACTGTATGCGTGTAGCGATGTGTCCTTACAGGTAGTCTGTACTCCCCAACAGTGTTGACATGCTAACTTGGTTCTGGGTGGGTATCTTGTGACATGTATTGGGCATGAGTATTGCAGTTCTGTCCTGTTCTTCAGTGCTTTTGACTGTGTGTCATTTCTGTCCTTCACAGGGTACTTTCAGAGTTGTTTGGTCAACTGTGATCCCCCAACACCGTGATTAAACTTCCAGGGTGGTTGCTGTCGTGTCCCTACAGGTGATGTGCGCCACACCCATGGACTTCCTTCCTTCTACACTTGTTGACTGTGTGCCCACTGCCAGATGGGATTACCTTGCATCTGTAGTGGTTACAACATCTTGCAAATGTGTAATAAACCTGTGCTTCACTTTGTGATGTGCGTTGTATGTGGTCACACATCTGACTGACATTTGCTTACTGCACCAGTGGGCTAGTTGACAAAGACTGTGAATAGGTGTTGTGTCTGTGCATTGCACCGTATTTCCTGGTAACATCAGTGTAGGCGATGAGTCAGGTGGCCTTGGTGTGTATATGTTGTGTAGCCCTGGTGGTGTGTCTCCCTCATATTTGTCACATTGCCATGACTCACATGCCTGTGTTGTACTTGCTGTAGCAGTTAGCATGCACAGTGTAATTTCGCAGGTCATCATCTCCATGACAGAAACCACGTTGGAATCACGACAGAGGCAGGTATGGTGTATTAGTGTGTTTATTGTCATCCATGTGTGAGTATAGTGCACAGGATGGTGGGTGCTGTACATTGTGATTGTAATCCAAAGTTCCTAGATGATTTGTAAGTCCTGGTAGCAGAAATGTCCTGAGTAAAGTCCACAGTCATCTGATACATTGGTCCAACTTGTTCTCCCCATGTCATGTGGGGGAGTTGTGTTGCATTCAACAGGGTGAACAATTTGCGCACAAAGGTGATTATCCAGAACAGGTTTTGGCTTCCTGGGAGTTGCGCATGGCCATCGGCCTCTCAGATGCCCTTCCTCGGACGACCCATTTTCTTTGGGGGGGACCCTCAAGTGCAGGCTGCTGCGATGCAGGGGACTCTCCGCCAGAGTCATCCTCCCTCCCTGTGGCAGTTGCAGTTGTTTCAGCAACAGATGTTGTGGGCACACAGGGAGGTGTTGACATGTTGCTGCTCATCTGGCGGAGGCATTGTAATATGTCCCTATGCACCGCCGTCATCTCTTGCAGTGTGTCCCACTTGGACTCCGTGCGGGATATATGTAAGTCCAAGCGTGCATGATGGGCAGCCTGCTGCTGTCGTATGTCCCTGAGGATCCCCACTACCTGGCTGAGCTCTCCGGTGCTGGTCTGGTACGCATCGGCTATGCGTACCAGTTGTGGGTCATCATGCAGTCCAGACCCCTCTGCGAGCAGCGACCTATGTCTACCACCCCTCCCACCACCCCTGGCGACACGTGCAGTACCTGAGGTGGCACGCACAGGTGACCCTGGGCCCCCTTGGGGGTTGTTGGTGGTGTTGGTGTCCATAGCCCCATGTTGGGCAAGGGTCCGTGTGCTGGTGGTGGTGGTGGTCCTTGGTCTGTCCGTGTCGGCAGGGGTGGTTTGTGTGTTGTCAGTCGTTGGAGGGGTGGGTGCAGGGGGTGCAGCTGGTGGTCCTGCTGGTGCTGCATGATGACTCGCTCTGGAGGTGCCAGGTAGGTCTTCGTCATCCGAGGAGGGCAGAGGCTGTTCCACACCAGTGAGCTCCGTTTCCCCTGGATCCTGGGACAGGGACTCCTCAGCGACTGCTGCTGTGTCCCCATCATCACCTGTTTTTGGGAGACACACACAATGTATGTTATGTTTCTGCAGGCATCAATGGTTGACACACCTGACAGTTGTGACTGTACCTCTGGATGCGGGCCTGTACATTGCATTGTCCTAAGTTGTCACAGTCAGAGGTTGATATTGGTGTAGCACATTGTCCTGCATACTTTGAGCATTTCAATTTGAATGTTGGGGTGTGTACATGGTCTGCATTAGTTGTATTTGGTTGACATCGGGCCCTCCTTCTCCCCCCAGCCCAGTTATCCCACCATGAAGCATGCCACCCTTGCAGTGGGTTCAGGTTGACTCTCAGGATGTCAGTGAGTGGTGTCCTGCTGTTGGTGGTGCCCAGTTCCCAGAAGGGCCTTGTGCTCCCCACAGCAGTACCCAGTGTCAGCCATCTTGTCAGTTCTTTTCCACTCCCTGTGATGTGCGCATGGTTCAGGGTGGTGTTGATGGGACAGTTGTGGGGGTGACCAATATCTGTGACTGCCACTCCCATCATGCTATTGCCTCCACCCCCTTTCCCAGCATGCCCATGCTTCCTTCCTTTTGACTCTGCTTCCCTGTGGGGTTGTGTGCCTGTGCTGACAAGATGGCTGACAGTGTTATCCTGGGGTTAGTTTTGCTACAAGTCCCATGTGTGTCCCTGTGCTTCACACAGCATGACCCAGGGTTGTGGTTCTTTGTGGGATATTTGATTAGAGTGTGAGGCAATGCATTCTCCCAGGTGAGTTGTGTGGAGTTTGTGTTAGGGGTGTGTGTGAGTGGAGCTGCTGGTAACTATGGTCAGTGCTGTCAGTCCTCCTTCCCACCCAGCCAGATATCCCACCATGGAACGTGCTTCCATTGCAGGGAGTGCAAGTTGTCTTTTAGGATGTCAGTCAGTGGTGTCCTGCTGTTGGTTGGTGCACAGTTCCCAGCAGGGCCTTGTGCTCCCCACAGCAGTACCCAGTGTCAGCCATCTTGTCAGTTCTTTGCCACTCCCTGTGATGTGCGCATGGTTCAGAGTGGTGTTGATGGGACAGTTGTGAGGGTGAACAATATCTGTGACTACCACTCCCATCATGCTATTGCCTCCACCCCCCTTCCCAGCATGCCCATACTTCCTTCATTTTGAGTGTACTTCACTGTGTGTGAGTGTGACAGCAATGGCAAGATGGCTGACAGTGGTGTCCTGCTGTTGGTTGGTGCCTAGTTCCCAGCAGGGCCTTGTGCTCCCCACAACATAGCACCAGTGTCAGACATCTTTGATGTGGCTTTTCACTACCTGGTAGGTGTGCATGCTTTAGTGTGAGCTTGCTGGGCCATGCAGGTGGGGGATGTTGAGCTGTGACTACCACTCCCATCATGCTATTGCCTCCACCGCCCTTCCCAGCATGCCCATACTTCCTTCATTTTGAGTGTTCTTCACTGTGTGTGAGTGAGACAGCAATGGCAAGATGGCTGACAGTGGTGTCCTGCTGTTGATTGGTGCACAGTTGCCAGCAGGACCTTGTGCTCCCCACAGCAGTAGCCAGTGTCAGCCATCTTGTCAGTTGTTTTCCACTCCCTGTGATGTGAGCATGGTTCATGGTGGTGTTGATGTGCGCATTGTGAGGGTGGGCAATATCTGTGACTACGACTCCCATGATGCTATTGGCTACACTGACTTGCCCAGCATACACAGGATTCCTTCCTTTCAGTGGGCTTCACTGTGAGGTGGTGTTGTAGTGGTGGCTACATGTCTGGATGTGTTTGTTAGTTATATTTGTGCCACTGCCTAGCTGTAGTTGTAGTTGTGTTTGTACATGTGATGACACAGTTACATATCACTATGAGATGGCATGTGTTGTGTTTATCTGACTGACATACACATTTTGGGACGATTCTGTTTTGGTTGCTGTGTATTTGCTAAGGGTGCATGGTTTGACTCTCCCCTTGACAGTGATGTGTGTGTATTGTCGCACAATATTGTGTACATTTGATGTGTACTCACCAGGCTCTGGGATGTTTTCTAGTCCATATACGCTCACTGGTGGTAGGATAGCCCGCACCTTCTCCTCCCAGGGCCTGAGGTATACTGGTTTGGCAGGAGGGCCACTGCCGGTGTGTTGGCTCAAGAGGTAGTCCTTCTTCAACAGGTCCCTGACCCTCCTGCGCACATCATACCACCTGTTCTGGATGTCTCCCTTTGTGCGCAAACATGGTGATTGTGCGTTCACCCTGTCGATAATCCTCTCCCACATCTTGGTTTTCTGCGACATGGGTGTCTGTTGGACCAGTGTACCAAACAGCTGTGGCTCTACCCTGAGGATCTCATCTACCAGGACTTCCAATTCACTATCTAGGAACTTTTGATTCTTCTTTGGGGGCATGGTGATGGGTGGTGATGGTGAGTGATGTGTGTGTTGGTGTGCAAGTGAGGGTGTGTGAGTGTGTGTTTTGCTGGGTGTATGTGAGGGTGCTATTTGTTGAGGTGCTGCTGCTGTGTGGCTTGTGTGATGGATGAGCTGTGAGTGTGTGTGTGGTTGCTGTCTGTTGGTGTTGAGTGCTGGCAGGTAATTTGAATTTGCAAAGGTTCATGGTAGGGATTTGTGTCCAATAATAATGAGGCAGGTAATTCTGCCACCCCTTGGAGTTCCCTATTTTGCAAACCAACCTAGTGGTATGTTAAACGGCTCACAAATTCAGGTTGGA
The DNA here is from genome assembly GCA_963921515.1 of Calotriton arnoldi. Taxonomy (NCBI): domain Eukaryota; kingdom Metazoa; phylum Chordata; class Amphibia; order Caudata; family Salamandridae; genus Calotriton; species Calotriton arnoldi. Next base: position 148,923 of record CAWUFW010012593.1, read on the forward strand.
TTCGCAAAACGTTGTTGCTCAGTTTGCAACCACTTTTTGCAAATTTTAGCACTTATGGCTCCTAATTACATATGCAGGCAAGAAATGGTAGGCTAGTGAGATGTTTACATTAGTAACTGAACACATGCTCCACCAGAAGAAACCCTTGCTCAGTCATGGAGCGAATGACCTAGTACTAAAGTCCTAGGCTAATGCGCAAATGGGCAATCACATCTTTAATAAAATCTTTCTCTTGAAATAGTTTCTGGATGTTTCCCTTTCCAGGACCACTACACTGTTTACAGGTTTCCAGAGCAGTGTTAAGTTCAAATCTAGTTGTTAGAAATTGGGTTGTTGGTTGACTGGGATTTGAGCCCTCTTCAAGCAACAGCTGCAATCCCTTGCAGGGCGAACCACAAAAAGTCACCAAATTAACTTGTGCTTAACCCTGGGTAGCTTGGCACATAAAGCAGTCAGGCTTAACTTAGAGACAATCTGAAAAGTACATATGCAACACACAAACAGTAATGAAGTGAAAATACAACACAAGAAAAATCCAAAACCAAATTAGAAAAATATAGTAAATCTTCATTAATTATTTGACACCAAAATGAGAAAAACCCAAACAGTAGAACCGGAGTTTTGAATTGTTAAATTTTTTAGGAAAAGCTAGCACCTAAATGATCGAAGTGCCAACCGCAGACATCGAGTCGAGTGAGACTGGGTCAAAATAAAAAACTATGCCTGACCCGATGGAACGCGGTTCGAATACAAGAAGTGGATTGGGACCGGTCAGTGTTTACCTTCAGACTAAGAAAAGTTTCTGAGAAAAATGTTCTGAGAATGTAAAGTTCAGGGGGCAAGGATACAGGAGGTGTCCCAGAAGGGAACGTCGTTGTCAGATAGCCTTGGGTCGAGGCTGCAGTGAAGATTTCTATGTTTAGACTTAGTCATCGAAATGGAAGTCAAAAATCTCGAGCGGGATGAGGTAGATGCTGTAGCCGAAGAAAGTACCAAAAGGCCAAAAAACACTCTGGTGAAGGACTGCTGAAAGGATTATCTGTTGTGGAGCAGAACGTATTGGGAGAAGTCACAAAGTCAATCTGACTGGTGATGCACCTCAGGCGGATAAGCGAGAAGGTTGGTCCCAGTCTCCTCCTGGTACTCAGAGCAGTTTTTAGTCAAAAATGTTCCAAGCCCCCACTTTTGGATTTTGGCTATCTTGGTACCTTTAGCACCATTTTCAAGGGTCCAGGACTGGAGAGGCACCACTTGGAGGGTCAGGATCCACTCAGGAGGGGTCCAGGTGCTGGTTTAAGATGAAAGATGCCTTTTGTGTCCTTTTGGCCAGCAAACTATCCCTTGTGACTCTGGCAATCCTGGGACAGTTGGAGATCCAGACCTTCTACCCAGGCAGATGGTAACAGAGCAGCAGGACAACAGGGTAGCAATCCAAGAGTGCAGCAGTCTTTCAGAGCTGTAATGCAGCAGAGTGGCAGTCCTTCCAGCAGCACACCAGTCCTCCTTCTTGGCAGAGTATCCACAGGTTCAGAAGTGTACTGAAGAGTTGGTGTCTGAGGTCCTACATTTATACCCTGGTGCCCTGGTTCCGGAAGGTGAGGGAAGCTTCCAGACAGTGGCTTTGAAGTGCATGGAATTTCCTGCCTCCCCTGCTCTGGGTTCAAGCAGGCTGCAGTGACAATGTGGGGAAGTTAAGCCGTTTGCAAGTGGGGCTGTGCTCAGCTTCGCCCCCTCATCCTGCCAGCATATGGCCCATTCAGGCACACCTAATCCCTCTATTGTGTAACTGTCTGAGAGGAATTCACAAAGTCTATCTGTCAGTTACACCCAGTCATGTGACCCAGGTCAGGCGACAGGTACAAAAAGATAAGGAGAGAAAAATGGCAACTTTATAAAAGTGACATTTTCGAAATTGTAATTAAAAACCTGACTTTATCATTAAATAGGATATTTCACTGTAACTCTTAAGACACCAAACATGATAAAGCTACCTGCTCTCAATTCAAAATTGCAGCTTATTAAATTGAATAAAGAATCCCCAATGTTCTACTATGGCTGGGGTAGGCTTCACAATAGTGAAAAATTATTTGAGGAGTTTTTCATATCTAGGACATGTTAAACGTAAAGTACATCTCCAACATTTTAGAGCACCCTGCCCTATGAGCCTACCTTAGGGGTGACTTATATGTAATAAAAGGGGAGTTTTAGGCTCGGTAAGGGGTTTTTAATGCCAAGTCGACATGACTGTTTAAAACTGCATTGAGGCTGCAATGGCAGGCCTGGGACATATTTAATAAGCTACTTAAATGGGTGGCACAATAAGTGCTGTAGGCCCACTGGTAGCATTTAATTTACAGGCACTGGGTATATGTTATACCATTTTACAAGGGACTTACAAGTGAATTAAATATGCCAATTAGGTGTAAGCCAATCAAATCATGTTTAGGGGAGTGATCACATGCACTTTAGCACTGATTGGTATAGTGCACAGAGTCCTAAGGCTAACTAAAATAAATTCAGCAAAACATGAAGGGTAAACTGCAAAACGTTTGGGTGCAACCATGTAGAGAGGGCCAGGTCCAACTCATCGACCTTCCAGTCTAAAGCCAGGATAGTCTAATCAGTACCTTGATGGGCTTCCCTGCTTTGGTGATAGAATGTGAACACTAGCCCTCTACTGCAGAGGCCTGTGCCAATTCTGTGCCGCTCTGAATTCAGTTGGATCACCTGTCTACACTCTCCTGAGCCACTAAAATGACCCCTGGGGAACCCTTCTCCTCACCTGTGGACCCCCATCTGTGGAGTACCTAACCTTAATTTACTGACAGATGCATCCCAGTCGGCAGACCATACCATCATGGCCAACACCTCCCCGGGGTCTCTGACCTCTGAGCCCCAGCCCCAGATGTTAGGCACCCTTCTTCCACTCTCCATCCATCCAGTCCAGGAATCTGTACCCTTAGGCTGAAAAGGAGTCAGGGGTGAGTCTTTCCTCCCCCTGCCCCTCCATCTGGGCCTCTGTACCCTCTGTTTGGGAGTGGCGCACCCAGATGTTTGAACTTTGAGGATAGCCTGTGCAGCCGCACCATCAGCTCCCCTGACACCAGTGGAAACTAATTTTCCAGAAGGCAGTCGATGGGCATTCGAGGACCAACTATGACCCTCCTCTGTGTCACTTCCCCACCCCACTCCAGGGATACCAGGGCCATGGGGTAGACAAGGATCTTCCCTGTGACTGGGTTATCCTGCACATCTGACCTGTGTACTCCCCTGGGGAAACCAGCCTTTTCACTACCATAGTCCGGCTGACCCCAGTGTCACTCAGAGAAGTGACTGGGATAACATTCACATTGACCTGATGGAGATGAGGACTCACACCCACAGGGATCACCAGTCTACTCTCTGAGTCTATCTACCAATTAAGGGAGACTAGGGCATGTTCTACTACCTGCCCCTGGGGACTACCTCCCTACTTTTAAATATGTGCATTCATTGGATTATTGGATTATTAAAATCTTAGATTTATTTTTAATGCATGTTGTAATATTTCTTTTATTCTAATACTGTTTGTTTTTATAAACTGTGTTTAATTTTTAATAGTAAAAGTAAGGTGAGTATATATTGTTATGCATGTGAATCATTTTATGTTTGTTGTTTTAATGTGTTATTATTAATTTGTGCAGTTTGTTTATTTATTGTTCATATATATATATATATATATGTATATATATATATATTTATATATATAGATAGATATGTGTGTGTGTGAATATATATATATTTAACATAAGAAAACAAATTATAATGTAAAATATGTTTTCCTTATTTTTAGCAATATTATTGTAGTTGATATTGTGTGTTTCAATATTTTTGATATGGTGTATATATTTAAATAGAATACAATATTTTGTGTTTCGATACTTTTGTATTCGATATTGTTGTAATTAGATATTTTTTACAACAATCTTTTTCTCATTGATGTGTGTTTTATTTTTGGTTAAGTATAGTATGGCGATATTTTGCAGTCAATATCATTTTGACCATATTTTGGTGATTCAATATTGTTTTCCACAATATTCTGTCATGAAACCCTTACTAGTGGTGCTCACGTTGTTCTGTGTGTGGTAACTAGGTTAATACTGCTGTTTGGACTGTTATTACTCCAAGTTCTGGTAAAGTGGTCCTTGTTGCCTCTAGTCTTCTTTCAACTTTTTGCCCTCTCTTTAATCTCTGCTTCTCCCTCCATCCTCAGCTTGCTTTTTGAATTAATACTATGTAGGGGAAAATGTTATGCCCATTTGTCCTTCATCAAGTCTCCGTGGTAACAGTCTAAACCTTCTCATATGGCTCTGTGGTAGCTGGGTGGGCAAATTGTGTGCACCTGGAGCTGTCAGAGAGAAGCCAAAGCTTACATTGTGTGCTAACGTGTTGGGGTGTTTATGTCTTCACAGGATGGGAATGATGGTGATGATGGCATCATTGGTCTTGAAAGTGATCAGCAATATTCTGGTGGCCTGCAAGGTCAGACAATCGCGCAGCTGCCATTCTTGCAGGTGACACTGATGATACCAAAATTACCCACCAACACTAAAAACTATGTAATACAACTATAAAATAAACATCAGGAAATTAAAATATAACTATTAAAATTGCAAAAACAAACATCTAAAATCAAATAAATTGCTACCAATGGACTAGCACCACTCTCCAAAAAGGGGTGGAAAGATTGTTGAGGAAAAAGCAAAAAAAAAAGGAAACAAGAGGAAAGCAGGACAAAGCAGATGGGGGTACAAAGGGAAAGATGATAGGGTGAGATTGGAGTTAAATGGGAGAAGGAAAGTGTTGGACCTGACCCTCTTTGCAAGGTTACCCCCAAACGTTTTGTCTTCCTGCTCCATTTTGTTTTGCTGAATTCGTTTTTGCTGTCCTTCAGATTTTGTGCAGTTTACCACTGCTAACCAATGGAAAAGTGCTTATGCTCTCTCCCCTAGAAATGGGCAATTGGCATATTTAATTTTTGTAAGTCCATAGTAAAGTGGTATTACATGACTTTGCTGGACCTAGTCCAGTCCATTAAGCCACATTAATAAGAGAGCTAGACTACTAGCTTTCTGATATGTCCCAGAATACAGGGATTGGACATTTGCATAACATTTGGTCTAGCTACAAAGACATGAATCATAGAAAATAACCTTACATTCAAGATCCAGGCTGAGGAAGCCCTGGTTAAACAGAACCCAACAGAGAATCCCAGTATCGCTCTGAGATGATTAAGTTCCAGCTCGGAGTTCAGCGAGCTAATAGAGCAGAATCCAATCTACTACTGAAGGTAAGACAGATCCTTTATGATAAAGGGGGCAAAATGGGCACCTTGATGGATAGAAAATTGCACTTCCGAAATGCAAAAAAACGCACACCTGAGGTGAAGAGACCCATTGAGGCATTGACTAAGCAGGCCCATGATAAACAAGATGCATATAGAGATTTCTTCAAAGCATAGCAACCGGTCCAGCTCGGGATGTAAGAATATAAGAAAATGACCTTTCAGTTGACCTCCATGTCCTGGAAGCCATGGACAATCAGAACCCAACCCAGAAGACCCAGTATAGCTCAGCAATTATCAGGGTTCAGCCCAGAATCCAGTAAGCTAATAGTGCAGAATCCACACAATTGAAGGAAGGGCAGATTTTGTATGAAAAGGGGGTAATGTTGTTATCCTGGCTAGGAAATTGCACTTCCAAACAGCAAAAACACACATTCACAAATTGAAGAGACCCAACGAGACATGGAAAACACAGGAGCATGATAAACAAGATTCCAATAGAGATTTCTTCCAAGCCCTGTATGCTAAGGGAACAGAAAAAAGAGCTAACTTCAAGGCTTATCTGGAGGATTATGCCTGGTCAGCACTCTCATAAAAGAAGGAAGACTCCCTTGAGAATTCTATAAGTGTCTCAGAAATCCAAAAGGCCATAAAGTCAATGTAAAAAGGCAAAATCCAGGACTGGATGGTTTCCCAATGACTATCTACAAAACATTCCTCTTGAATTTGGGCAAGACACTGGTATCCCTCTTTAGCATCTTAGTATGTTCCTACTACAAATCCATATTTAACGCAGCTGACCTGATGTGCTGGGGGAGATTGTCCCAGGTGTAGGGTGCCATGTAAGAAAACACCCTACCTCCTGTGTTGCTCATATGGATATTGGGGATGTGGGTGAGTACAAGTGATGCAGAGCGGAGGTTCATGATTGGTTGGCGGAAGCATAGATGGTGTGTGAGCTAGATGGGTCCCTGGTAGTATAGTACCTAGTAGGTGTGGCTGAGCATCTTGAACTGCTAGTGTGTCTGAATGGTGAGGCAATGTAATTTTCAGAGGTGGTTTGTGATGTGTGTAGGCTGAGTAATAATCTGGCAGTAATTGGAAAGTTTGCCTCTTGTGTAGAAGGTGGGCACTGATGCTATAGTAGAGGGCATTGGTGTATAACAATCAACATGTGATGATGGGCTGGGTGATGGTCGTACAGGGGTCAGGAGAGAGCCGTATGAAGAAATGACTAACCATGCAAATAAAGTGAAATTAGGTGGAAGTGATCGTGGCAATTTGAAGTCTCATGGTGACATAGGTGTTCAGGATGATGGGCAGATATCTGTGGTGGTTAGAGGGTGAGGGATTTAGGCCTAGTCATGTGGACAACCAGGGTGAGTTCATGTTGCAGAATGTCAACACTTCTATCTTGTCAGGTTGAGTATGAGCAACAAATCTCACATACAGGTAGTCATGTTGGTCAATAGCAAAATGTAACTACTGTTGGTGGTATTGGTGTCTCCTGAGAGTTATAGCATGATCTGGGTGTCATCGGTGTAAGAAATTATGTACAGTCTCTGGGTTTGAATGATGATTGCCAGTGGAGTCATGTACATGTCCAAGAGAGTGGGGCGGAGGGAGGAGATTTGCCCGACTCTGCAGATGATCTCCTTGGGTTCTGAAGGAATCTAGTGAGCATGAGCTGTTGCATACTACCAATTATGAAGGACGCAATCCACTTCAGATATACTCCTTAGTTCTTAGTGTTGTGGAGTCTGGAGATGACTCTGAGTGTGCTGGAAAACTACAGTATTCTCCAGAAAAATTTGGATTATGGCATGCACAAGTTTTTACCCTAACATGCAGTGCAGCAAGGTGACTTGCCATGTAGTTTTGTGTGGATGTTCGTGAAATATGAATCCTAGGGTGCAATAATGCACAAATTGCATGCAAGACAGTACAGCAAGACAGATTGGTGTGTAGTGCTGTGTTATAGGCAGAGTGTAGGACAGTGCGAGGTATAATAAATTAAGACATGTCTTGGCTAGTGCTGGGCCACAAACAGATGGCTAGAGCAAATTCCCCACCCTTGCTATGTGGTGCAATGGTCTCCGCAGTGGTGCTAAGAAGCAAAATTTGCATTGGTGCAGGCAGTCAGCAGCAATGTACCATAGCAGGTAAAACGTGGCCCATTCCTGCACTCACTCTTCTTTCAGGCAGAGCAGAGCAACAAGCTGCCTAGCTGGGTTGTGTTGTGTGCAACTACACAAATAGTCCTCCTAGTGAATACTGAGGTTGTATGAACAACGTACATGTATTGCCATTTGAAACCAACAATAGTACAATATGGCCATATAGATTAGAAACATATGTTCCACATATCCCTTTGTATTTGAAAGTGAAGAAAAATACTGTCTGAATGTCACAGAAATCACTCATGTCATATTCAATCATGGAATTTATGTAATATATATATATTTTTTTTCCAGAGGGACAAACAACACCTCCTGAAGATCAACCTGTCCATGATGCCCAACCTGTTGAGGACCCCATCATGCCCCCATGAATGAAGATACCTTCATACAGCTTCTGGACACTTTTGATACTTCTCCTCCAGAACTGGCAAGGGAAGATGTTGTTGGGTCTCCAGATGAACCAACACATACCGGACATGGACCTATTATCCTAGGACATTACAGATGAGGACTCTGAGGACTCCTCAAGTTTATTTTCAACGGTGAGTGGTAGAAATCCAGCAGCGAATGGCTGATGAGGTCCGTTTGGGGATGGAGACCATAGGGGGCACTCTTGAAGGAGTCCATACGTGTTTTAGCCTTAATAAGGGGTTGTTAAAGGCTATCACAGATACCTACTCTTGGACCCATGGGATTCATGAGTCCCTAGCTGACACTGCAGGCGTTATGATGCAGAAGGAACAACACCAGCCTTCTACATCTGACACCAGTGACATTTTCAGACAGATGGGCTCCATTAATACATCCATCAAGCCCTGGAGGCCAAGCTTGACTCCTTCATAGCATCAACAAGTGCCCTCAATAGCAGCGTTGTAGCTTTGTTAGCTAACTTGTAAACCCTTGTCAGGGACTACCATGCTGCCTTACTGGCACTGACAAATGTTGTTGGGAACATGGGAGTCACATCTTCTGGCATTGATGTGTGTGTTCCTGAGGCTAGAAATATCTCCCAGCTGCCTCCCATCCAGACAACACAACATTCAGAGAAGGCAGAACATGCATCACAGGGGAAAGATGTAGAGTTCCCCAGTTTCCGATGAAGTACGTCCAAATAAACATTTGTGAATGCAACCTGGCAGTTTTCGTATCTGTACTGTGTAGGATATCATACCACCCTCTTTGGAACTCAGGGCAGTACTCTTTGTGCAGTACTTAATTTCATCCACTTGTGACCCTAAATACTTTGCAACACTAGATAATGGCTATGTTTTCCTCCTCATTGATCTCACTACACACATGTACATGTGTTGTAACATGTGTAAACTCATGTCTTTTTACAAGCAATACCTAATTATTTGACATATGTGTTTGTAAACATTTCTAAAACTAAAAATATTCAAGTGTTGTAATGTGAAGATGGGAACTTCTGGAAGAAGATAAATATGATTTCAGAAAGCATCATAGGCAATGCCACTGTTTTGAAGCTGAAGAAGAGTCAACTCAACTTAATTGCACATGCTGTTTTTGTATGTACACCTACACCAATCACATCTATTGCAATGCTATGAAGAGCAATGTGCACCTTATCAATGTAAAGTCAGAGTGTATCAACAAGATGCGTTTTTTGATAGGCAAACAGTGAAAAGGTTCTTGCAAAGTACACACAGACTTACCACATATAAATGGGATGTGTGAGGCATGTGAGGACATGTGAGGACAAAACACTGTAACAAATTTCCACATACATATTGCAATGTAAAGATACATTTGTTATATTTTTCTAATATTTCCTTGCATATGGGTATTACTTTATCTCCTTTTTCTTTTTCTTCATGTCATTTCTTATTTAGGGTGTTTATAATTTTGAAATTGTTTTGTAAATAGTGTATTTTTGAGCAAATTGCTTCTTGAACTATTGTTAGTATTATTCACTGACTGCCCCTGGTTCAGGTGTGTTGGGCTGCCCCTGTGGTTGGTAATGATTTAAGTACAGCTGGTTAGCTGTGAGGGGTCCTTCTGGCCTCGACATTTTGCCTAAGTAATTATGGATAATGCCGATGCCCCTACCTATTCGGAGGAGTATATTTCCAGGATTAAGAGTGGTCCATCACTGTTGGGTTCAACAGTGGTGGAACCAATTGTGAATGAATCACAAGCACTACTTGATGAATTGGAGCAATGCCGTAAGAAACATATACGTACAACTTTGCATGCCTTGATGATGACCGAATACCTTAAAAAAGATGTAATACCGGTAGGCTTACAAGTACGTAATGTCCCGGTAATCTTTATAAATGATCCGAAATTTAGGAAAGGTTTTAGTCACATAGGAGTGACGTGCTCTCGCCATTGGCTTGTCCATGGCATTGACACTGCGTTGGAGCACAGTAAAAAAGAAATGGAAATTATTGCTGATTTGGAGAAACGTTTAACGGAAAGTAACGTGGTTGCTGATGCTAAAGCAGCCCTTGAGAAGGTTACTAAAACCATCGCTGAATTTGAAAAGATTGAACGTAACAAGAAAACGAACAAAATACAAAAGGATATAGCTAATTTTGACCAAACCAAGTTTCACCCATATTTGTTAGACAAATTTTATTCTCAGCCAAGACAACAATACACTGAGAATTATCCGACATGGGGCCGTTTCAAAAGAAATACTGCTATCACTTTCTCTGACTCTTCAGCTAGTTCAGCTGATGATTCCGATACAAGCACAAATTCTCGACTAGGCCCCTCCAACTCTGGCTATACACCTTTTTTAGAACAGCAGGGACGGGGGAGGGGAAAGTGAAAACCAGACCTACTCAACAAAACTGGAATTTTCAAGCAGGGGAGAGACAGACACGCAGGAAGTTTTACAAGTGGGGGCCTCCGCAGTCGAACTCTCTGATTCTACCATCATATCTGATACTATCCCAATCTTTAATTTATCCAATCATTTGCTATCCTCGGCTGAGGTTTCCCTTTTGACTAAAGGTTTAAGCTTTGTTCCAACAGAGAAAACTTGTTTGTTTGAGACTCAATTGGAATTGCTTCAATTTTTTTCGGAAATTACGTTTGAAAGCATTCTTTATGAACAAAATTACGAATGAGGTCTTTAATCCTTCTGGATTACGGCCTCCGTCTGTTTTTAATCCTCCCACAAATAAAATGCCCATTGAATTGTTGGCGTTTGAGTCAGTGGTTTTAAAAGAAGTTTCAGCTCTGAATAAAGTTTTTGAATATATCCCCTATAATATTTCCCTGATGGAGCGACAAGCTTTGAAAACGCTCAAGCAGAATCAGGAAGTTATTATAAAACCCGCGGATAAGGGTGGGGGGATTGTTGTACAATCCATGGACAAATATAAATTGGAAGTCAAACGACAACTTGACAATGTGAATCACTATCAGGTTCTGAGAACTAATCCCTTATTTGAAATTCAGAAATTGGTTGGTACAGTGACATCGATTGCCAAATCCGAAGGGTATCTTAGTGATAAAGAATTTTCCTTTCTTAATTCCAAAACTCCAAGGACTCCTGTTCTTTATACCCTTCCGAAAGTCCATAAGGATTTGGTGAATCCACCTGGCCGACCCATAGTCTCTGGCTGTGGGTCGGTCTTGGAACCACTTTGCAAATACATTGACATTTTTCTTAAGGATTTTGCAACTTTTACTCGCAGTTATGTGCGTGATAGTGGTGACATTATTTCACAACTGGAAGTAATGCAATTTTGCCCCGATTCTGAATTGTTGGTATGTTTGGACCTTGAGTCCTTATATACCAACATTCCTCAATTGGAAGGCATTGAGGTGATCAGACAAGTCTTGGATACACGTCCGGCTCCGGTGTTGGTTCCCACTGATGTTATTGTGGAACTTTTGACAATTTCACTAACACGGAATTACTTTGAGTTTGATGGACAATATTATTTACAGTTGAAGGGCACTTCTATGGGGGCTTCTTATGCCCCCAATTTTGCTATATTGTTTGTGGATAATTTTGAACAGACTTTTATTTATGACTCTAGTAAAAATCCTTTTTTTGATAGCGTACGCCATTGGCGACGCTATATTGATGATATTTTTTTCATTTGGACTGGTACAAGTTCAGATCTATCTTTATTTTTAAGGTGGCTCAATTCGTGTTCTTCTGATTTGAAGTTCACCTCTAATTCTAGCAAAGTTCAGGTTGATTTTTTGGACTTAACAATTTTTCCCCATGAAAGCAGACTGACGACGAAGCTATTTACTAAACCTACAGCACGTAATACATTGCTGGAATATTCAAGTAACCATCCGAGAGGTTTGAGGGATGGATTGCCCTTTGGGCAGTTTCTGCGTATTCGCAGAAATTGTTTCTTTAAGGAGGACTATTTTTGTGAGGCAGAAATTTTGGCAGAAAAACTCAGGCTACGTGGTTATCCAAAGAAATTGATCAAGAGGTCCATGAAAAGAGCATGGTATAATCATCGTGAGTTTTTGCTAACTCCTAAGATAAAAAAACAAACCAATCGTATCCCATGTGTTACCACCTTTGGGACAAAAAGTAATGCAATTTCAGCCATTATTAAAAAACATTGGCCATTGGTTATTTCGACTGGAATCACACAGGAACAACCCCTATTTTCCTACAAAAGGGGTAAAAATCTCAGAGACCATTTGGTCCGTGCTGTACTACCCCGAACTGAACCTCCCAATTTGACATCTATTTGGGGTCTGAATAAACTTGTAGGACATTATAAATGTGGGGGATGTCTCATGTGTGGTTCCAGCCTGAATACTAAACAATTTGTCCATGGAAATATTTGTCATGATTTGCGAGATTATACCAATTGCAACACACATAATGTTGTGTATGCAATTTGGTGTTCATGTGACCTCATTTATGTGGGGCAGACGACTCAAAAGATAAAAACTCGTCTTGGGCAGCATAAAAGTCGAATTCGCTGCAAAACTGAGAATGCACCTTTGGTGTCCCATTTTTTGGAATATAATCATGCCCCGACCGATATGCGGTGGCAGGTTATTGAGGTGATACGGATTCCTCCAAGGGGAGGGAGTATTACTAATATTCTGAATAAAAGTGAATGTCGATGGATACTCCGTTGTGACAGTATTAACAAAGGCCTTAATTCCATGGAGGAATGTCATAATGTCATTCTGTAAGATTTAGTTGAAGGATTGAGAAGGAACTATGTATTGTCTGCTTGGTAGTGTGGGTACTTTGTGTATCGCAAATTGAACCACTATATAGCAGATTAGTCTATCTTTATTGGTTCATCTTTTATTAAAAATCTAACATGTATGAACATAAAATTGAATACAGTGATCTGTGTTTCTGTGATTATGAATTCTGTCTTTATACAATAACTGCAATTGTGTAATTATATATGTAGTATGACTGTGTACTGTATTTAAGATGAAGAAGAATTTGGGTTTGGTTATGTAGATAAACCATCATTCTTAATGAAACTGAAATTGTTTTTTCGTGATGTTATCATAATGTGAATGTTTGTTATTGTATCAAACTAATGTCATTACAAAGTGAATCTTTACCAATGTATTAATTTAGTTTAATGTGAATCACTTTGTTGGTATGGACATAATTCAATTATGGTTTGCCATCTAAATTGCGAGGGGCATTTCATTTTATTGTTGTAACTGAGCTGCTTTTCTAAAGAAAATTCTTTTTTCTTCTCTTTTTCTCCCCTTTTTCTTTCTCTTTTTTTGATTCATTTTTTGTAGTAGATATGTACATAGTATTTGTTTTCATCTGCATTTGGTGTTAGAGTTGGATGTAGACTATGGCCCGTCATTCTATTAGGGTATTGATGTTTAAATCGAGCAAATTGCCTGTAAACACGCACTTGGTCATTAGTTATACATTTTGACCTTATAAAGATGGCGCCCGTTGCTAAACTCGTGAAACACATTATAGTCCGCAATCGGTACTGGTATGGACTATGTTCCGTCATTCTAGTAGGGTATTGTTGTTTAAATCGAGCAAATTGTCTGTAAACACTAACCCTGGGCGAAGTACTACGCTACGCTCGCGTAGTTTGCAAAGTTTGCGCTACTTCGCACAACGCGAATTGCACGTAGCACAGTGCAAACACGCGTAGCGCAGCGTAGCGTAGTGCAGCGGTCATTTTTTGCTTGCTCGCGGTCCTCAACGTCAAGTTGGCGACCGCGAGCAAGCAAAATGACATCCCGGCGAGACTTTTTCTCGTTCGCGATCAGCAACATCAAGTTGCCGATCGCGAGCGTGGAAAATAAACCTCCCGGCGAGATTCTCAACGCGGGGAGGTCAGGTTTCTCACTGCGAGTGGTCGCGTATGCTCGCGACCGCTCGCGATGAGAAACTACCAGTCCGCGTTGAGAAAGCTGCCGCTCGAGTAAAAATCTACTCGAGCGGCAGTAAGAGACAGCTCGCACTGTGCAAGATGCCGTTTTCAATGATTGCACAGTGCGGACAAGCATCCGGCACTGTGCAATCATTGCGAACAGCGCACTACGCAGTTCGCGTAGTGCTATGCGTAGCTCGCGTAGTGCGAACTGCACTTCACGTAGCTTCGCGTAGCGCTACTTCGCGAACTACGCCCAGGCTTAGTAAACACGCACTTGGTCAATAGTTATATATTTTGACCTCACAAAGATGGCGCCCGGGGTTAAACCTGTGAAATACACTACAGTCCGTAATCGATATCGGTATGGACTCTATATGGTTGTAACACAGTGATATGATTTGGGTGTGCCTCTAAGGAGTTTAGTTTATTTTTAGATGAGGCATGGTTAATTTATCAAAATACTGTTGTCACAATAAGTAAATCTCCTTGGACGATGGATATTTATCCATACGGTTGGACCACTCTAAGATGGCGCCCGTTGGTGTTTGCTGTCAAGATCAGGTTACATTTGACAGTCCGTCATTAGTGTTTTTTGAACTAATTGCGCGGTCTTTAAACGCTATTTATAGCATTTGCAGTAAGCACGGAACGGCTTTCGGAATTTGCTACCGCAGGAGGGACGTTCCGGGTAAGTTGAGGCGTGCAGCATTTGTTTCGAGTTTTAGGTCTACAGTAGCTTAAGTATGGAATGGCCTCCGGATTTGGCTGCCGCAGTATGGACGTTTTTAGTAAGTTGAGTTGTGCAGCATTTGTTTTGGTTTTAGGTTTAAATTAGTAAACGGACTTTTTGTAAACTTTTTGTAAGCTGCCTTTACAGCTAATGGTGGCTGTGTGGTATATGGTTCGGATAATAGTGTGTTTATGCACCTGTTTGAACCTGTGTATACTACATTTTTTCATCGCCCAGTGGTTGGAGGGAGACGTGGTAATGCTATCGGGCTCGGGCAGTTGTGTTCTCGTAGGAGTAGAGCCTTTATGAATTTGGGAAATGGATATGAGATATGCTAGCCAAGACGGTATTTTACCGTCGGTTTGGGAATTTGGTGATGTTTGTTCTGTGTCCCTGTATGGATTGTTTGACATACTATATATACACGCCCCATTACATATAGATGTTTGTGACTGGCATTATACATCAGAAATTTAGGTTCTACCTCTGCATACTTAGGATATGTTCTCTTGTCCCTTCATTTCTCTAGTCCTCTGTGACGTTGAAGTGCATTGGTGATTTGTTCGCCTGCTTACTGGCATGATCTGCTAAATTGTGTGGACAAAGATTGCCAGTCTGAAAGTTTATATTCATGGACGGTTCTACATCGTGCCCGCCCATTGTCTACTTTAAGTAAGTGACTGATTAATCAGGATGGTTTGTTTGAGTTCTTTGATTGATACGTAGAACTCATTTTTATAAAGATTTATCTTTTTCATTCTAGTGTGAAATATTGTTCCAATCCATGCAAGTAATACAGGGTTGGACTATTTCTTGAAATAGGTGATTTTTATATTTACTATTGATCGTTTGGTGATGGTAATTTCTTAATTTTCTTTAGGGTGTGGGAAACAGTTTCTTACTTCTGGTCTTTATTACTTTGTCTTTCACGAGTGCCTTTGGTGTTAATTTCTTCTTTCTTTTTTCTGGTTTTTCCCCCCCTTTCTTTGATAGAGGGAGTGTAATTTTTTGTAATTTTTTTTTAAAGGTGACCCATATGTTTTTTATACTATACAGAATTTTGGATGCTCAAACGAATTTTCAGTCCTGATGATGACCGTGTAATTTTACAGTGGTCGAAACGCCGTCGACGTATATGTGGCCATAAAATTGATGAAGGACACATTATTTTGTTATATGTTGTTTCTTTCTCCTTTGTGACGTGTATTTTTTCGTCTGCCACGTGTCTGGTTTGTAATATATATTGTTTGTGTACCAGCACACTGTATTGAGTGTCATTGTTTTAACTGTTTTAGTATTCATTAAACGTAATAAATTTGTTATATTTTTCTAATATTTCCTTGCATATGGGTATTACTTTATCTCCTTTTTCTTTTTCTTCATGTCATTTCTTATTTAGGGTGTTTATAATTTTGAAATTGTTTTGTAAATAGTGTATTTTTGAGCAAATTGCTTCTTGAACTATTGTTAGTATTATTCACTGACTGCCCCTGGTTCAGGTGTGTTGGGCTGCCCCTGTGGTTGGTAATGATTTAAGTACAGCTGGTTAGCTGTGAGGGCTCCTTCTGGCCTCAACATTTTGCCTAAGTAATTATGGATAATGCCGATGCCCCTACCTATTCGGAGGAGTATATTTCCAGGATTAAGAGTGGTCCATCACTGTTGGGTTCAACAGTGGTGGAACCAATTGTGAATGAATCACAAGCACTACTTGATGAATTGGAGCAATGCCGTAAGAAACATATACGTACAACTTTGCATGCCTTGATGATGACCGAATACCTTAAAAAAGATGTGATACCGGTAGGCTTACAAGTACGTAATGTCCCGGTAATCTTTATAAATGATCCGAAATTTAGGAAAGGTTTTAGTCACATAGGAGTGACGTGCTCTCGCCAATGGCTTGTCCATGGCATTGACACTGCGTTGGAGCACAGTAAAAAAGAAATGGAAATTATTGCTGATTTGGAGAAACGTTTAACGGAAAGTAACGTGGTTGCTGATGCTAAAGCAGCCCTTGAGAAGGTTACTAAAACCATAGCGGAATTTGAAAAGATTGAACGTAACAAGAAAACGAACAAAATACAAAAGGATATAGCTAATTTTGACCAAACCAAGTTTCACCCATATTTGTTAGACGAATTTTATTCTCAGCCAAGACAACAATACACTGAGAATTATCCGACATGGGGCCGTTTCAAAAGAAATACTGCTATCACTTTCTCTGACTCTTCAGCTAGTTCAGCTGATGATTCCGATACAAGCACAAATTCTCGACTAGGCCCCTCCAACTCTGGCTATACACCTTTTTTAGAACAGCGGGGACGGGGGAGGGGGAAAGTGAAAACCAGACCTCCTCAACAACACTGGAATTTTCAAGCAGGGGAGAGACAGACACGCAGGAAGTTTTACAAGTGGGGGCCTCCGCAGTAGAACTCTCTGATTCTACCATCATATCTGATACTATCCCAATCTTTAATTTATCCAATCATTTGCTATCCTCGGCTGAGGTTTCCCTTTTGACTAAAGGTTTAAGCTTTGTTCCAACAGAGAAAACTTGTTTGTTTGAGACTCAATTGGAATTGCTTCAATTTTTTCGGAAATTACGTTTGAAAGCATTCTTTATGAACAAAATTACGAATGAGGTCTTTAATCCTTCTGGATTACGGCCTCCGTCTGTTTTTAATCCTCCCACAAATAAAATGCCCATTGAATTGTTGGCGTTTGAGTCAGTGGTTTTAAAAGAAGTTTCAGCTCTGAATAAAGTTTTTGAATATATCCCCTATAATATTTCCCTGATGGAGGGACAAGCTTTGAAAACGCTCAAGCAGAATCAGGAAGTTATTATAAAACCCGCGGATAAGGGTGGGGGATTGTTGTACAATCCATGGACAAATATAAATTGGAAGTCAAACGACAACTTGACAATGTGAATCACTATCAGGTTCTGAGAACTAATCCCTTATTTGAAATTCAGAAATTGGTTGGTACAGTGACATCGATTGCCAAATCCGAAGGGTATCTTTGATAAAGAATTTTCCTTTCTTAATTCCAAAACTCCAAGGACTCCTGTTCTTTATACCCTTCCGAAAGTCCATAAGGATTTGGTGAATCCACCTGGCCGACCCATAGTCTCTGGCTGTGGGTCGGTCTTGGAACCACTTTGCAAATACATTGACATTTTTCTTAAGGATTTTGCAACTTGTACTCGCAGTTATGTGCGTGATAGTGGTGACATTATTTCACAACTGGAAGTAATGCAATTTTGCCCCGATTCTGAATTGTTGGTATGTTTGGACCTTGAGTCCTTACATACCAACATTCCTCAATTGTAAGGCATTGAGGTGATCAGAAAAGTCTTGGATACACGTCCGGCTCCGGTGTTGGTTCCCACTGATTTTATTGTGGAACTTTTGACAATTTCACTAACACGGAATTACTTTGAGTTTGACGGACAATATTATTTACAGGTGAAGGGCACTTCTATGGGGGCTTCTTATGCCCCCAATTTTGCTATATTGTTTGTGGATAATTTTGAACAGACTTTTATTTATGACTCTAGTAAAAATCCTTTTTTGATAGCGTACGCCATTGGCGACGCTATATTGATGATATTTTTTTCATTTGG
Source organism: Calotriton arnoldi (assembly GCA_963921515.1). Classification (NCBI taxonomy): domain Eukaryota; kingdom Metazoa; phylum Chordata; class Amphibia; order Caudata; family Salamandridae; genus Calotriton; species Calotriton arnoldi. The sequence continues at coordinate 167,119 of CAWUFW010012593.1, forward strand.
ACTGGTACAAGTTCAGATCTATCTTTATTTTTAAGGTGGCTCAATTCGTGTTCTTCTGATTTGAAGTTCACCTCTAATTCTAGCAAAGTTCAGGTTGATTTTTTGGACTTAACAATTTTTCCCCATGAAAGCAGACTGACGACGAAGCTATTTACTAAACCTACAGCACGTAATACATTGCTGGAATATTCAAGTAACCATCCGAGAGGTTTGAGGGATGGATTGCCCTTTGGGCAGTTTCTGCGTATTCGCAGAAATTGTTTCTTTAAGGAGGACTATTTTTGTGAGGCAGAAATTTTGGCAGAAAAACTCAGGCTACGTGGTTATCCAAGGAAATTGATCAAGAGGTCCATGAAAAGAGCATGGTATAATCATCGTGAGTTTTTGCTAACTCCTAAGATAAAAAAACAAACCAATCGTATCCCATGTGTTACCACCTTTGGGACAAAAAGTAATGCAATTTCAGCCATTATTAAAAAACATTGGCCATTGGTTATATCGACTGGAATCACACAGGAACAACCCCTATTTTCCTACAAAAGGGGTAAAAATCTCAGAGACCATTTGGTCCGTGCTGTAGTACCCCAAACTGAACCTCCCAATTTGACATCTATTTGGGGTCTGAATAAACTTGTAGGACATTATAAATGTGGGGGATGTCTCATGTGTGGTTCCAGCCTGAATACTAAACAATTTGTCCATGGAAATATTTGTCATGATTTGCGAGATTATACCAATTGCAACACACATAATGTTGTGTATGCAATTTGGTGTCCATGTGACCTCATTTATGTGGGGCAGACGACTCAAAAGATAAAAACTCGTCTTGGGCAGCATAAAAGTCGAATTCGCTGCAAAACTGAGAATGCACCTTTGGTGTCCCATTTTTTGGAATATAATCAGGCCCCGACCGATATGCGGTGGCAGGTTATTGAGGTGATACGGATTCCTCCAAGGGGAAGGAGTATTACTAATATTCTGAATAAAAGTGAATGTCGATGGATACTCCGTTGTGACAGTATTAACAAAGGCCTTAATTCCATGGAGGAATGTCATAATGTCATTCTGTAAGATTTAGTTGAAGGATTGAGAAGGAACTATGTATTGTCTGCTTGGTAGTGTGGGTACTTTGTGTATCGCAAATTGAACCACTATATAGCAGATTAGTCTATCTTTATTGGTTCATCTTTTATTAAAAATCTAACATGTATGAACATAAAATTGAATACAGTGATCTGTGTTTCTGTGATTATGAATTCTGTCTTTATACAATAACTGCAATTGTGTAATTATATATGTAGTATGACTGTGTACTGTATTTAAGATGAAGAAGAATTTGGGTTTGGTTATGTAGATAAACTCTCATTCTTAATGAAACTGAAATTGTTTTTTTGTGATGTTATCATAATGTGAATGTTTGTCATTGTATAAAACTAATGTCATTACAAAGTGAATCTTTACCAATGTATTAATTTAGTTTAATGTGAATCACTTTGTTGGTATGGACATAATTCAATTATGGTTTGCCATCTAAATTGCGAGGGGCATTTCATTTTATTGTTGTAACTGAGCTGCTTTTCTAAAGAAAATTCTTTTTTCTTCTCTTTTTCTCCCCTTTTTCTTTCTCTTTTTTTGATTCATTTTTTGTAGTAGATATGTACATAGTATTTGTTTTCATCTGCATTTGGTGTTAGAGTTGGATGTAGACTATGGCCCGTCATTCTATTAGGGTATTGATGTTTAAATCGAGCAAATTGCCTGTAAACACGCACTTGGTCATTAGTTATACATTTTGACCTTATAAAGATGGCGCCCGTTGCTAAACTCGTGAAACACATTATAGTCCGCAATCGGTACTGGTATGGACTCTGTTCCGTCATTCTAGTAGGGTATTGTTGTTTAAATCGAGCAAATTGTCTGTAAACACGCACTTGGTCAATAGTTATATATTTTGACCTCACAAAGATGGCGCCCGGGGTTAAACCTGTGAAATACACTACAGTCCGTAATCGATATCGGTATGGACTCTATATGGTTGTAACACAGTGATATGATTTGGGTGTGCCTCTAAGGAGTTTATTTTATTTTCAGATGAGGCATGGTTAATTTATCAAAATACTGTTGTCACAATAAGTAAATCTCCTTGGATGATGGATATTTATCCATACGGTTGGACCACTCTAAGATGGCGCCCGTTGGTGTTTGCTGTCAAAATCAGGTTACATTTGACAGTCCGTCATTAGTGTTTTTTTAACTAATTGCGCGGTCTTTAAACGCTATTTATAGCGTTTGCAGTAAGCACGGAACGGCTTTCGGAATTTGCTACCGCAGGAGGGACGTTCCGGGTAAGTTGAGGCGTGCAGCATTTGTTTCGAGTTTTAGGTCTACAGTAGCTTAAGTATGGATTGGCCTCCGGATTTGGCTGCCGCAGTATGGACGTTTTTAGTAAGTTGAGTTGTGCAGCATTTGTTTTGGTTTTAGGTTTAAATTAGTTTAAACGGACTTTTTGTAAACTTTTGGTGGCTGTGTGGTATATGGTTCGGGTAATAGTGTGTTTATGCAGCTGTTTGAACCTGTGTATACTAAATTTTTTCATCGCCCAGTGGTTGGAGGGAGACGTGGTAATGCTATCGGGCTCAGGCAGTTGTGTTCTCGTAGGAGTAGAGCCTTTATGAATTTGGGAAATGGATATGAGATATGCTAGCCAAGACGGTATTTTACCGTCGGTTTGGGAATTTGGTGATGTTTGTTCTGTGTCCCTGTATGGATTGTTTGACATACTATATATACACGCCCCATTACATATAGATGTTTGTGACTGGCATTATACATCAGAAATTTAGGTTCTACCTCTGCATACTTAGGATATGTTCTCTTGTCCCTTCATTTCTCTAGTCCTCTGTGGCGTTGAAGTGCATTGGTGATTTGTTCGCCTGCTTACTGGCATGATCTGCTAAATTGTGTGGACAAAGATTGCCAGTCTGAAAGTTTATATTCATGGACGGTTCTACATCGTGCCCGCCCATTGTCTACTTTAAGTAAGTGACTGATTAATCAGGATGGTTTGTTTGAGTTCTTTGATTGATACGTAGAACTCATTTTTATAAAGATTTATCTTTTTCATTCTAGTGTGAAATATTGTTCCAATCCATGCAAGTAATACAGGGTTGGACTATTTCTTGAAATAGGTGATTTTTATATTTACTATTGATCGTTTGGTGATGGTAATTTCTTAATTTTCTTTAGGGTGTGGGAAACAGTTTCTTACTTCTGGTCTTTATTACTTTGTCTTTCACGAGTGCCTTTGGTGTTAATTTCTTCTTTCTTTTTTCTGGTTTTTCCCCCCCTTTCTTTGATAGAGGGAGTGTAATTTAAAAAAAAAAAAAATTTAAAGGTGACCCATATGTTTTTTATACTATACAGAATTTTGGACGCTCAAACGAATTTTCAGTCCTGATGATGACCGTGTAATTTTACAGTGGTCGAAACGCCGTCGACGTATATGTGGCCATAAAATTGATGAAGGACACATTATTTTGTTATATGTTGTTTCTTTCTCCTTTGTGACGTGTATTTTTTCGTCTGCCACGTGTCTGGTTTGTAATATATATTGTTTGTGTACCAGCACACTGTATTGAGTGTCATTGTTTTAACTGTTTTAGTATTCATTAAATGTAATAAATTTGTTATATTTTTCTAATATTTCCTTGCATATGGGTATTACTTTATCTCCTTTTTCTTTTTCTTCATGTCATTTCTTATTTAGGGTGTTTATAATTTTGAAATTGTTTTGTAAATAGTGTATTTTTGAGCAAATTGCTTCTTGAACTATTGTTAGTATTATTCACTGACTGCCCCTGGTTCAGGTGTGTTGGGCTGCCCCTGTGGTTGCAGTCTGTGTGCGAGCGCAGCCACGGAGCAGTAATCAGCAGTCAAATGTCAAATCCCACACTTACCTGCCATCTCCCTTTCAAACAGGACCCTGCATTGAGGAGCCTACCTGTGTTGTGCTTTGTGTAAAATAAAATACTGAGCCCAACTTAAAATGTTGAAACTATGGAAATGGTTCCATACATAATTCACATGTGAGAAAGCCTGAGAACAATGTACTCATGACAAGTTGAACATCATGTACTCACCTGACACAATAGTACCAACTCATGCCAAATATTATTCAACTAGAGAACAATAAATATTTTATTAAAATAAAAAAACCTTATTTCTGAGAACACTAACTAACCCTAATTTACCTGCACTAACTATCCTTAAAACTTACCTATACTTCCTAATCTAAAACTTAAGTTATCTTAACCACTATTGACACATGACAAGTTAAACATCGACCTCCACCCCCTAATACACATAGCTCAGTACAATACAAACATCAACTACATCCTGAACATATACTAACTATACATAGTGACCTAAACAAATATAATTTTTTACTTAAAAACCTAACATAACAAAAGATTACTAAAAAACTACTACATGAAAATGACTTACTTATCTGAAACTAACCTACACTAATCCTAAACCTACACTATACCTATAACTATGTCCACTAAAATAACTATATAAAATGTTGAATAAAAAAGGAAGGGGATGTTTATGAGAGAGGTCATATTTGTGCCGCACTCCCATCAGTGTCTCATGGCACTTTTCTAGAAGCTCCCCCTGACGCTTCTGCTCCTTCTCCAACTTCCCAATCCTTTTATCCACTTTCCGCATTCTCCTTGCTGGCAGAAAGTTGAATCTGTCCCGTGCAGAACCTCCTACTTGGCCTTGCCCTGCGGCTTGCTGCTGCTGTGCTCCTGAGTGTCCAGGGGCGGGGTGGGATGTGCCTGGCTGCTGACTTCCACGATGGGTAGCTATAGTGGAGGTGGTCGTTGGTGCCTGTGTGGACGAGGGTCTCTTCCAAATACCAGCAGGCTTTGCCTTGTAAAACATGCAACCTGTGTTGCAGAAGGCATGGCCAGTCTTCCTCAGGCAGGAATAGCGTGCCCGTCTCATGACAAAGCTTTGTGCTATTTTTTCTGCCACTTTGTGAACCACACCATAAAGTCCTGTAGTGTCTGCAGTGTTCATAAGTATTGATATGGCATCCAGTTTCCAGTTCAATATATTGAGAGACAATAAGTATTATCTTTCCTCCATGTTGCTGTTTTGTGCTTCTTTTTGTTTTATAGGTATCAGGCAAAATGCATGAATGAATGTAGTCTTCACCACACACACTATAACTTAACACGTACATCACAAATTGCATAGGTATACAATTCCAGCTGTGGGATAGTGTCCCTCTGTTTAGAGTACCCACAGCGATTTGTACTGAGGTCTTGAGGAAAGTCATCAGACCCGGTCTAGGCTTAAGTGGCTGAAACGTGTAGACCGTTCTTGCTGGCGAGGTAGAGTACTCTTAATTTTATCCCCATTTGACATTCCTCCTGTTTTCAAACTTATACAAGTAGTTATAAACTGAATAAAATATTTACTCAGTGACTTGAGCTAGTTTTACATTTCCTAAACAGATCCCAATGGAAATTCCTTTTAGAAGAGCTCCCTCCGTCAGGGGATTGAGCCCACTCAGATACAGTAGGTGCTCTGGGAGAGGACTTGATGATGAAGCATACCACTGGAGTATTCTAGTGAGTGAGAGTGACAGTTCTAAAATGGATTCCCAGGTCAGTAGAGATGTCACCCTGGCTCCACTCCCTGAGTCTATTTTGGCCCCAGGAACCCCTTCACCTGGTCATTTGAGATATGATCAGTGATGTCATAAATGATGTCATAATGATGTAATATGTGAACTCTTAAGCTGTGCATGTTATAGCGATCTCTGCTTATTATAACAAGTGAATTTCTGATTTTCTTTTTTTAGTTCAAAATGTTAATGTTGTCACTGACATATTCCCCTAACAATAACATTACCTTAACCTTTGGTTTTTTCAGTGAATGATAGAGAGATAGATAGAGAGAGAGAGAGAGAGAGAGAGAGATAGATAGATAGATAGATAGATAGATAGATAGATAGATAGATAGATACCAGGATGGATACATAGATGCATAGCTATATAGATAGAGATTTATGACGGTGTCACAATGATTGGATGATGTCATCAGTAGTGTCATTAATTATGTTTTTTAACATGTCATCAGTGATGTCATCACTAATGTCATTTAACATGTCATGAGTTAATATGTGAGTTCATAAGCAGTGCATAGTGGCGGCACAGTTATTGTTAGCTCAGTAAACTAGAACTGGTGAACATCAGTGTTTGATTTGTTTTTAACAATAGTTTTTATAATATTACATGGCCTTACTATAACATCACTTTAAACTTTGTTTTGTTCCTCAGAATTTCTAGTTTTCTCTTTAATCCCTTTACTGCCAGGCCTTTTCCCTGCCGTGTGCTAAGCCCTTTTTGTCCACATAAGGTATCCATGCCCAATTTGCGGCCTTTTTTTCCAACATCCTGGGGTTTCTAAAGGTACCCAGGGTTTGTGGACTCCCCTGGAGGGGACCGAGCAATTAACCAAAATACAGCTACATTTCGGGTTTTTTGAGAGACAAGTGCTGCAGAAGAAAGCCTCTGTTTTTTTCCCTACAAATGGATTCAACGAAGGGTTTGCCGTGCTAAAATCAGCATCTTCCCAGCTTTCAGTTTTGGCATTTTACTGGGACAGAGCCAATGTCCCCTAATTTGTTTGTATGTTCAACCTCCTTCCAGTTAGTGGTAGAATTGGCTTTGAAGCCCACGGTGAATCCCGGAAAGTTATAGATTTCTGAAAAGTAGACAAAATTCTGAATTTAGGAAGGGCTCACATGTGTAGATTCTTTAAGGTTTTCCTGGGCACTTGGCAGGATGGGGGCTCCCACCCCAGGACCCGCTGGAGCCCTGCCCCATTCCATGCTTCTGAACCCATATAAGCAGGGAAAGCCTCCCCAGGCCCATGGGACCCCCGCCCCATGCCGGTTGTGACGCGGCGGGCTGGTTGAAGGAGCCCCGGACCAGGGCGCTCATTCAATTGCCCAGCAAGGGGCCCCGTTCTGATCCTCTGAAACCGGCACGCAGGGGCAGCATCCCCTTTACAACACCGCGGACCGGAAAAGGGAACCCTGGGCTCTGGTGGGCTCACACACCCAGGCCTGCTGGCTTCCTGACCCTGCTGAGCCCTGTCCTGTGGCTCGGAAGCCCTCACTGGGGCCACGGCCAGGTGTTTCCAACAAAGCAGCCTACAGTCGCCAAATAGGCCCAACCATGCCTGATCGACCAGAGTCCGATCTGGACCTTCCCCAGGCAGGCCCACTGTCCATGACCACGGAGCCCATTTCCCCCCGCCACACGCTTTGTGGGATGGAGGGCCAGCGCATGGAGCCCGAGCCCCGCCAGAGCACTGACAAAGGGCATGACCACAGCCTCCCTCCCTGCTGGAGAAGGGGGAGAGGGCTTCCCGGGCCTGCGGCTTCCTCTTTGCCAGGCCCTACTCATTCTTCGGAGAACACTATGCCTTGGGCCGGGCCTGCCGATGGTAACTCCTGGTTGGTGCACAACATCGACAGTCACTGCCATTCGAGCTAAGGCCCAGGCATCTGCTGAAGGGTTCTCAGAGCTCTCCCTGGCTCGTGTTCCAGCCTGGCGGCACAGGGGGTGCGCTGGGCCTTCATGAAGGGCTGGTCTCCGCTCTTTACCCCAAACACAGTACTGGATCAAGAAAGTCCTCTCCAGGCCTGCAGACACCCTGCCCTGGGCACTGTCATCACCCTACCATGGGTTTAGGGTGCTGCCTTGGGAGGGTGCCTTCCACTTTCTTGGAACCTGGGGAGCCAAGGAGGGTTAAGCCCAGGCCACATCCTCTCCCTGTGGACCTGACTGGGAAGCCCATTTTCTTTGACTTTAAGCCCCCATAAAGTGGGCACTTACAGAACCCTGGGGGGAGGACAAAAGTTGCAGTTAGTCTGGCCAGCTGGCTGGCCGTCCATCTGGTCACGCAGCAAGACGATCAGATGGCGCAAGATGACCCGATGACCAGATGGCCCAGGATGACCAGACCCAGGACCCAGTGACAAAGCAGTCCAATTATGACAAGAGTAGTCATGCACTCTGAGGCCGATGCTCAGGAGGCCGCTTCCCAGGGCTGCTTGCCTTCCAGCGACTTGTGCACGGGGGTCTGGCCATCTGGTCTCCCCGCAAAGGAAACATGCCCTCATCCCTGCACCCAGTGGTGCAGGGAAAGGAGGGGAAGGCCCCTGTGCTGGTCAGCACGTGGTGGAGGCAGCCTTCCACATGCCCACATTTCCCTCCTCAGCATCCCTCCTGCTGGCCTGGTGGCAGAGGGACCCACCCCCAGGTGTGGTGGAGGTGGTCCTGCAGGCACCTACGGACAGAGACAAAAGCTTGGCACAACTTATGAAACCCTGACCCAGAATCAGGCCATCTACGAATTATTTAGCACCGGGTGTCCCACTAACATGCAGTGCACTAAGAGCAATGGAGGTGGCCCCCTTCCATCCTTGCTCCATTCAAGGCTTGCCCTCTGGGAGTCAACTGCCCCAATTCGAAGAGCGTTATCAGGCGCTCAGCCCGGGAGCCCACCTTTTCTGCCCCACAGGCAAGGGGGGCTCCAAAAGTGACAGGAGCAGCCAGCCCCACCGGTGTTGGGCACAAGTCTTCAAACCCTCAGCATGGCCACACAGGACCGGGACAAACCGGGTACCTGGCAACAGTTGAGGGTCGCCCCACCTGCACATCAGCCATCCACCACCAAGCTCGACTCCTGTGGCATCAGGAGTCCCCGGCTTGGGCGGGAGCCCCAAGCTATCCCGGCAGGCTGGTGGGTAGCCCATCCCTTGCCCTGGTTGGAGGCGCCAGAAGGGAAGAGTTAGATGGCTCCCCATCCTGCACTCCTCCCACCGAGAGGAGCCAGGTTCCATCACAGGCCCGGCTCCTTCTCTTCCAGGCTGCCCTGCTGCTCGAGAAGGGCCACTCCTCTGTCGCCCAAAACCCACCAGGCTGGGAATGGGCATGGGAGGGTCCGGGGTGGCAGGGCCTTCAGGGGTGGTCCCAGCCTGGGGAGGCACTGCCATTCGGTTTCCCCAATGCGGGGTCATGCTGGCTGAGTGTGGGTTCAGTCTTGGGAGAGCCTACTGCTGTGCCCCTACCAGAGGGGCAGGTGCCAGGGTTTCCGCCCCTGTCCCCAGAGCCTCACACGTTCATCAGTCAGTACCTCCCCAGTGGAGGAGCCTACCCCACACCCACTCCGCACCCAAGTACCGCAGTGGCCACAGACCGCTCCACCTGGCAAGGCGCATGAAGGCAGGCCCTGTGCCTACAGTGTGCATGTTCCATCTGGAAGGCAGCCGAGGGTTTCAGGCTGGCACCATCTGCCATTCGTGCCGCTCCGCCGTTATTGATACTTCTGCAGGTTCACCTGTGGAAACCTTGTTACGACTTTTACTTCCTCTAGATAGTCAAGTTTGGTCATTTTCTCGGTGTTCCACCAGGGAATTTGCCGACCCCGGTGGGGCCTCTCCGAGGACCTCACTAAACCATCCAATTGGTAGTGGAGACTGTCTGTGTGTACAAAGGGGAGGAACTTAATCAACATGAGGTTCTGAACCACACTTACTGGAAATTCCTCGTTCATGGTAAATAATTTCAATCCCCAATCCCTATCATGAACAGGGTTCCGTGGGTTACCCGCACCTGTCAGCGAAAGGTAGACACACACTGATCCGTCCCGTGTAGCGCATGTGCAGCCACGGACATCTAAGGACATCACAGACCTGTTATTGCTCAATCTCGTGGAGCTGAATGCCACTTGTCCCTCTAAGAAGTTGGACACCGACCGCTGGGTGTCGCGTAACTAGTTAGCAAGGAGGAGTCTCGTTTGTTATTGGAAATATTCAGACAAATTGCTCCACCATCTAAGAACGGCCATGCACCACCACCCACAGAATCGAGAAAGAGCTATCAATCTGTCAGTCCTTCCCGTTTACCCGGTTTGGGTGAGGTTTCCTATGTTAAATCAAATTAAGCCGCATGCTCCACTCTTGGTGATGCCCTTCTGCCAATTCCTTTAAGTTTCCACTTTGCAAACATACTCCCCCCGGAACCAAAAGACTTTGGTTTCCCGGAAACTGCTCAGCGGGTCATGGGAATAACTCCGCAGGATCACTAGACGGCATTGTTTGTAGTCGGAACTACGACAGTATCTGATTGTCTTCAAACCTCCGACTTTCATTCTTGATTAATGAAAACTTTCTTGGCAAATGCTTTCACTTTTGTACGTCTTGCGCCAGTTCAAGAATTTCCCCTCTAGCGGCACAATATGAATGCCCCCGGCCGTCCCTCTTAATCATGGCCCCAGTTCCGAAAACCAACAAAATAGAACCAGAGTCCTATTCCACTATTCTTGGCTGAAGTGTTCAGGCGGCTGGCCTGTTTTGAACACTAATTTTTTCAAAGTAAACGCTTCCGACCCCCAGGATACTCAGTCAAGAGTATCAAGGGGGTGCCGAGAGGCAGGGGCTTCTAGGACAGGCTCGATCCCAAGATCCAACTACAAGGTTTTTAACTGCAGCAACTTTAATATATGCTATTGGAGCTGGAATTACCGTGGCTGCTGGCACCAGACTTCCCCTCCAATGGATCCTCATTAAAGCATTTAAAGTGTACTCATTTCAATTACAGAGCCTCAAAAGAGTCCTGTATTGTCATTTTTCGTCACTACCTCCCCGAGTCGGGAGTGGGTAATTTGTGCGGCTGCTTCCTTCCTTGGATGTGGTAGCCATTTCTCAGGCTCTCTCTCCGGATTCGAACCCTGATTCCAAGTTACCCATGGTCACCATGGTAGGCACAGAAAGTACCATTGAAAGTTGGTAGGGCAGACATCCGAATGCATTATCGTTGTCACGGGAACGTGCAATCTGCCCGCAGTTATCTAGAGTCACCAAAGTGGCTGGGCAATTCGTAGAGTGCACTATCACCCGGGAGGGTATCCTGGCACTGAGTAGGTGTGAGTCCAGCCACACCTTGGGTCTCCTTGAAAATCCAGATCTTCAGCTTCTTATTGAATTCAAGAAGTGAGGAAGAGGCTCTTATGTCTAGCAGCAGGTCACTCCACACTTTATGAAAGATGCAGGAGAAGGCTCAACACAGGATCTGGATTTCCATATGTGTGGGATGTGTTCAAGTAGGAGTCCGGACGAGCAGATATGTCTGGAATGTGTGTCTGGAATGTGAGAAAGCAGATGCGATTGTTGAGGTATTCTCGGCCAGTTATATGTAGTACCTTGAAAGAGTGGGTGAGGAGTTTGAATTATGCTTGTTTGTGAATGGGAAGCCAGTGGAGCTCCTTCAGGTGGGCTGGGATTTGATTGTAGCATCGGAGGTGAGGGTGATTCTGGATGCTGAGTTCTGAATGGTCAACAGCCTTTTGGTGAGATTTTTGTTGATCGCGGCATAGAGGGTGTTCCAGTAGTCCAGTTTGCTTGCGACCAAAGCGTACGTGACAGTTTTCCGGGTGCTGATTGGGAGCCATTTAAAAATCTTCCTCTTCCTAACAATGAAAAAGTGCAAATCTGTATTGTAATTTGTAATGCCTTTCCTCATACTTGCAATATGAAGAACATTCCTATTTGTGTTCTAAATACATGATTTAAAAAAATAATTTAGAAAAGATTCTCTTGGAATATGTACTTAGGATGTTATATGGAATATATTTAAAATGTTGGTCTTTTTAAGTTGCAGCATACTTCCAATATATTGTGCTATGATATTCATAGTAACCATGCTGTAGTAGATAGTGTTTTGGTATTCCTGGAACACTGAACAGAAGTTACAGTAATTTCAACCAATTGTTAAAATGCTCACTGTACTTTTGAAAAAAGCTTTACTCTGCGAGTGCAGAAATCATATAAAATCTTTCATAAGTGATGTCACCTTAAAACTTAGAGAACCTGCAATTTCTGCACCTTCTAAGTCCATGAATCTTTACCACTGTATTAGAATGAAGCATCATACAAAACGAGCATCATTGCATTTGATGTTCAGCCAATAAAGAGAGGTTTGGTGACGTTTCAAAAGTTTATTTTCTCTTTAAAACATTAGTCGGTAATTTTGTTCTGTTAAGATAGATCCAATTACAGAAAGTATCAAAAATAAGCTTGGTTAGAACAAGCATAAAAAAATCAGTGTGTTTCATTCAGAATTTTAGTCCCTATTCTAAACTAAAAGGATCTATCCTAACATTACCTGGAGCAATAAAGAGTTCCCTTTGGAAAAGAGCAAGTAAATTCAGGAGCAAAGTCAGATAACTAAAAAAGTAGAACTCCCCATAATGGTAGTTCCGGAGACTCAGCCAAATTCTCCAAACAGCTGCGGCAGCAACTGTTAAGACAGGTAGAAGGAAAGAACCACAGCCATAGCTATGATTGACATAGGGATGGAAAGTCTACTCACTTAAATAAATAAATCCGTATTTGTAAAGCGCAAAATACTCACCCTTACGGGTCTCAAGGCGCTGGGGGCCGTCGTGGAAATTAAGTGAGCTATTGCCCAGAGTCACGTGGTGCTGAGCTGAGCTGCCACCAGAGCCGGGGATCGAACCGTGAGCCCTGTGCTCCGAAGTCAGCTGCCCTGGCCGCTGCACCACACCTTAGAGAAAGGATAATAAAAGCAAATCACCATTAGCAATAGCTTAGGGTAATTCCAGCTAGCACCATAAAGTGCTATGGGTCATGGCAAGGCAGGAGCGCATAGAATGCCTTTACTCTCTATTTAGGAGCACATACTATATAGAAAAGCCAATAAACATGCTGCAAAAACAGGCAAATATGTCATCAACGTCCAATGAAGGAAGATCTTCCGATAGTCTGTCGTCTTCATCCTCGATTCCCATGGTAAGCATCCATGTCATCATGAAGTCACTCAGATGTGGCTACAGCTTATTACAAAAAGATACATCTAGGAAGGGTCTCATGAGAACCTTTTTGCAAGCCTACTCTATTAGCTATTTAGTGTCCCATTGTGTAACAATGAGCTGTTCTTTGAAATGAAACATTTGAATCTGGTATAAGCTGGTTGGATCACGAAACTAAGCTACAGCAATCCATTTCTTTTATTATTATGCTTGTTCATTATGAATGTTCATTGTGAATGTGTGGCAGAGGAAACAATCTAAATACAGTTAAATCAAATGGTGTGAAGAAAAAATACAAATTTCAGGAAACAGCATTTTTCACAAAGTCAGGTTCTTTAGTTCAGTTATAATGTTAGATCATCTTTTGCGAAACACGTTTATATTCTTAAAAGGGACAGAGGAGAATAAAAGAATAGTGAGGCCTAGCAGTGTAAGAACTATAGAAATAAGAGCTGTCTGCAGAAATATGCAGTATTTTCACTTTTGCACGTTTAATGAAGGCACACTTTCCTAACTCCTTTTCTATTACACATTTTTATGTTAACGTTAAGGCACATTTCTATATTAATGGGTGGAAAACTTTTCATTAGCTTTTTCAACTTCCTCACTCTGACAGGGTGCAGAACTCTATGCCTTAGGATAAATATATCCTTGTCAAGTTAATTTCTGATAGGCCTGGAGGCAGATGAGCTCTTACTAGATCTGATCCTCAGAGCTGTTATTGTCATTTGAGACTTCTAGACAGTGCTTTAGTGTCCTTATTTATACCTGCAGCTTCTTTTCAAATAAGACATGGTTTACTAACAGTGGAGGTGTTGTCTGTGAAGAGATAATTATTGCAATGCAATGTTATAAAATACCTTCTAAAATTATGTACATGCTTTTTTAATATTCAGAATAGTAGAAAATGTATGCATTCTAATTGGTGCATTCTTTGGAATTAGCTATTCCTGGAATAATGAATGTGTGAATTGTCACCATTCTCCAAATGTCCTGCGCAGATGTTTCGTAATTGGATGTTCGTATCATACAGATTATTAATGATTTTTACCTGCGGCAACATAAGCCACATTGATGTAACTATAATATTTTACCATCACTGTTCTAATAGGATTGCTGACAAATGATACCGCACCAAGATGGCAACAATATGTATTGTGGCATGCATTAAAAAGTCCTTCATTTATGTTTATGTATTTTTGCTTTAAGCACCGTCGTCTTACGGCGCACCTGATTACATTGAGAAAGGCGACTGCCAAACCGCGTCTGTTGCTGATTCTGCAGGAGTTCGTAATACATTTTCAAGAACTCACCCCCGCGAGTGCCTTTCCTTGTTTTAATGAGACAGGGTAACGGTGCTTTTATATGAAAATGCGGGTACTCCCCAGCAACGAAATGGCACCCACCCGCAATTGCACAGTCAAAGGTAGTAGGAGCAAATATGTGTATATATATATATATATATATATATATATATATATATATATTCACTGAAAAAACCATAGGTTTCAGGGACGTTATAGTTACAAATTAGCATTTAAAAAACCTTTGAAATTCACTGAAAAAACCATAGGTTTTAGGGACAGTTATAGTTAGTTGGACATTGCACTCGTACAAAACCTGTGAAATTCCCCCGTTATAGTTAGTCCAGCTAACTATAACTCGAGCCCCCACAATGCACTGCTGATGACGTCACATATTACATCACTCATGACATGGTCAGTGACATCACTGATGATATCACTGATGACATCTCAAATGACATCACTGATGACATCACTGATGACATCATCCAGTGACTGTGTGTTTCTGTAAAGTTTAAATATTTTTAATATATATAGGAAAAGACGTATTGAAGAATGAGTGGGTGTGTAAGTGTCTGTATGGATGATTTAGTAGGTGCGTAACTGACTCTATAAGTGAGTGATTTAACGTATCTTACTGAATGCATGGGTTAGTGACTAAACTGGGTGAATGTCTGTATCCGTCTGTCTGTTGCTGTGTAAGTGGCTGCATGTGTTTGTGAATAGCTACATGAGTGTCTATATGAGTTATTGAATGCTTGTCTGAGTATCTGTATGGGTGCCTGAGTGTTTGTGTGGGAGGGGTGTGTGCAACTCTGTGCATAGATGTGTGAGTGGGTGATTCACTGGGTGGATGGTTTCAAGAGTGCAACTGTGATAGACTGTATGGGTGGGTAAGTGTGTGTAAGAGTGTGTTAGTGAGTGAATGTATGTCCCAGTGGTACATGTGTGAGTAACTACATATGTGAAAGGCAGTATATATGTGTGTTGGAGTATATAAATAGCTATAAGCGAGAGTGAGTGATTGTGATAGTGGCTGTATGGATGAGTGTGTGCTTGTATCAGTGATTGTATAAGAGCGTAAGAATGTGCTACTTTTTGTATGAGTAAGTGAGCTGGTGTGTGTATAACTGTATAGGTGAGTAAATGGTAGTGTGTTTAATTATTTGCATGACTGACTAGGTGTGTGAGTACCTCTATGGATGAGTGGCGGTGTTTGAGTGTCTATATAGGAGTATGAGTGCATATGATAGTCCTGTACTGAGTGACCGTAAGTATGAGTGACTGTACGGGTGAGTGAGTGGATGTGTGCGTAGACCTAAGAATCAGTGAGTGGGTATGTAGTTATTGGTGTTGGAGTGTCTATGGTTTTGCGAATGGCAGTCTGTAATTTAGAGTGGGTGTATCAAAGGTTATATTAGAGTGTGAGGAGGTGCATCAGATTATCACGTGGATGATGTCATCAGTGATGTCATTTGAGATGTCATCAGTGATGTCATCAGTGATGTCACTGACCATGTCATGAGTGATGTAATATGTGACGTCATCAGCAGTGCATTGCGGGGCGCGAGTTATAGTTAGCTGGACTAACTATAACGGGGGAATTTCACGGGTTTTGTACGAGTGCAATGTCCAACTAACTATAACTGTCCCTAAAACCTATGGTTTTTTCAGTGAATTTCAAAGGTTTTTTAAATGCTAATTTGTAACTATAACGTCCCTGAAACCTATGGTTTTTTCAGTGAATTTCAAAGGTTTTTTAAATGCTAATTTGTAACTATAACATGTCTGAAACCTACAGTTTTTTCAGTTAATTTCAAAGGTTTTGTAAATGACAATTTTTAAATGTATTAATTGTTATATAAATTTTTTTCATACTGATTTCCAAATTTTTTAGAAACAATTTTTTTTACATATTTTATTTTTTAAATTACATTGTAATTACATTATACATTACATTACAAAAAATACTTTCTCAGAATGAATTACTTTAGTTTAATTACTTTGCACATAGGCAATAGACTTTTAAGTACAGTAGTTACAGTTGCTGCAATGGGCAACACATTTTCAAACACAATGCAACATTCAGCTCAATGTGAATTTCTAGTTAAATGCAATTAGTTACTTTATGGATTACTTTTCTAACCACATTACTGGATCCTAGATTCAGTCCTGGGACATCTCCTGTAAACAGTTGAGTAAAAGCGTTTTGGTTACAGTCGTGATTTTTAAGGAATATTATTGTACTTTAAAAGTTCACACTAGAAACTTTTTCTCATAGAATCACCAATGTTATCCTATGGAAGGAAATTCACTTAGAAGTTAAAAACTGTTATCGTTACTTTTTCTTACTCAGTGTTGGATCCTGGATCCAGCACTGGTGCATCTCCTGTAAACAGTTGAAAGAATGCGTTTAAGTCATACAGGCGATTTTTTAGGAATATTTGTAGTTTGTGAAAATCGACACTTTGAAACTTTTCTGCTGAAAACCAGACAATGGATTCCTATGGAAGGAAATTCAAGTTACTGGTAAGTACGGTTAAAATTACTTTTGAGGATCAGTACTGGGCTGAAAGATGCAGCACTGAGGTCTCTCCTGATAACAGGTGAGTAAATCGGAATTCGTATTTCGGCTGATTTTAGAGGACTATTTTAAAGTTCCAAAACTCCACACTTAGAAGAATTTCCAAGTGAAACCAGTCAATGTTAGCCTATGGAAGGAAATTCAAGTTACTGGTAAGTACGGTTAAAATTACTTTTCAGGACCAGTACTGGGCTGAAAGATGCAGCACTGAGGTCTCTCCTGATAACAGGTGAGTAAATCAGAATTCGGATTTCGGCTGATTTTAGAGGAATATTTGTATGTTTCAAAAATCAACACTTAGAAACTTTGTCAGCAAAAAGCAGGCAATGATATCCTATGGAAGGAAATTCAAGTTACTGGTAAGTACGGTTAAAATTACTTTTGAGGATCAGTACTGGGCTAAAAGATGCAGCACTGGGTTCTCTCCTGATAACAGGTGAGTAAATCGGAATTCGTATTTCGGCTGATTTTAGAGGAATATTTTAAAGTTCCAAAACTCCACACTTAGAAGAATTTCCAAGTGAAACCAGTCAATGTTAGCCTATGAAGGAAATTCAAGTTACCGGTAAGTACGGTTAAAATTACTTTTGAGGATCAGTACTGGGCTGAAAGATGCAGCACTGAGGTCTCTCCTGATAACAGGTGAGTAAATCGGAATTCGTATTTCGGCTGATTTTAGAGGAATATTTTAAAGTTCCAAAACTCCACACTTAGAAGAATTTCCAAGTGAAACCAGTCAATGTTAGCCTATGAAGGAAATTCAAGTTACCGGTAAGTACGGTTAAAATTACTTTTCAGGACCAGTACTGGGCTGAAAGATGCAGCACTGAGGTCTCTCCTGATAACAGGTGAGTAAATCAGAATTCGGATTTCGGCTGATTTTAGAGGAATATTTGTATGTTTCAAAAATCAACACTTAGAAACTTTTTCAGCAAAAAGCAGGCAATGATATCCTATGGAAGGAAATTCAAGTTACTGGTAAGTACGGTTAAAATTACTTTTGAGGATCAGTACTGGGCTGAAAGATGCAGCACTGAGGTCTCTCCTGATAACAGGTGAGTAAATCGGAATTCGTAGTTCGGCTGATTTTAGAGGAATATTTTAAAGTTCCAAAACTCCACACTTAGAAGAATTTCCAAGTGAAACCAGTCAATGTTAGCCTATGAAGGAAATTCAAGTTACCGGTAAGTACGGTTAAAATTACTTTTGAGGATCAGTACTGGGCTGAAAGATGCAGCACTGAGGTCTCTCCTGATAACAGGTGAGTAAATCGGAATTCGTATTTCGGCTGATTTTAGAGGAATATTTTAAAGTTCCAAAACTCCACACTTAGAAGAATTTCCAAGTGAAACTAGTCAATGTTAGCCTATGAAGGAAATTTAAGTTACCGGTAAGTACGGTTAAAATTACTTTTGAGGATCAGTACTGGGCTGAAAGATGCAGCACTGAGGTCTCTCCTGATAACAGGTGAGTAAATCGGAATTCGGATTTCGGCTGATTTTAGAGGAATATTTGTATGTTTCAAAAATCAACACTTAGAAACTTTTTCAGCAAAAAGCAGGCAATGATATCCTATGGAAGGAAATTCAAGTTACTGGTAAGTACGGTTAAAATTACTTTTGAGGATCAGTACTGGGCTGAAAGATGCAGCACTGAGGTCTCTCCTGATAACAGGTGAGTAAATCAAAATTCGTATTTCGGCTGATTTTAGAGGAATATTTTAAAGTTCCAAAACTCCACACTTAGAAGAATTTCCAAGTGAAACTAGTCAATGTTAGCCTATGAAGGAAATTCAAGTTACCGGTAAGTACGGTTAAAATTACTTTTGAGGATCAGTACTGGGCTGAAAGATGCAGCACTGAGGTCTCTCCTGATAACAGGTGAGTAAATCGGAATTCGGATTTCGGCTGATTTTAGAGGAATATTTGTATGTTTCAAAAATCAACACTTAGAAACTTTTTCAGCAAAAAGCAGGCAATGATATCCTATGGAAGGAAATTCAAGTTACTGGTAAGTACGGTTAAAATTACTTTTGAGGATCAGTACTGGGCTGAAAGATGCAGCACTGAGGTCTCTCCTGATAACAGGTGAGTAAATCGGAATTCGTATTTCGGCTGATTTTAGAGGAATATTTTAAAGTTCCAAAACTCCACACTTAGAAGAATTTCCAAGTGAAACCAGTCAATGTTAGCCTATGAAGGAAATTCAAGTTACCGGTAAGTACGGTTAAAATTACTTTTGAGGATCAGTACTGGGCTGAAAGATGCAGCACTGAGGTCTCTCCTGATAACAGGTGAGTAAATCGGAATTCGGATTTCGGCTGATTTTAGAGGAATATATGTATGTTTCAAAAATCAACACTTAGAAACTTTTTCAGCAAAAAGCAGGCAATGATATCCTATGGAAGGAAATTCAAGTTACTGGTAAGTACGGTTAAAATTACTTTTGAGGATCAGTACTGGGCTGAAAGATGCAGCACTGAGGTCTCTCCTGATAACAGGTGAGTAAATCGGAATTCGTATTTCGGCTGATTTTAGAGGAATATTTTAAAGTTCCAAAACTCCACACTTAGAAGAATTTCCAAGTGAAACCAGTCAATGTTAGCCTATGAAGGAAATTCAAGTTACCGGTAAGTACGGTTAAAATTACTTTTGAGGATCAGTACTGGGCTGAAAGATGCAGCACTGAGGTCTCTCCTGATAACAGGTGAGTAAATCGGAATTCGTATTTCGGCTGATTTTAGAGGAATATTTGCACAATGGTGAAGGGAGGGGCGGGGCCTGAGGTGACATCTGTGCAAACGCGCCCCGTGGCGCGTTTTAAGTTGGGGGATTAAGTCCCCTTGAATCATGAGGGTCCCTACGGGCCAACTAGCCCACCAGGAACCTCCAGTATGCGCCAGGGGCTGCGTTGCAGAGACATGTACAGAGGCCACACCCTTTTACACCTCTCTGCAACGCAGCTCTGTGGCGCTTTTTGGACGTACCTGTTGGGCTAGTTGGCCCCCAGGGACCCTCAGGATTGAAGGGGATTTAATTCCCCATCTTAAAACGCGCCACGGGGCATGTTTGCACACATGTCACCTGAAGCCCCGCCCCCTCCCTTCACCACTGTGCAAACGCGCCCCGTGGCGCGTTTTAAGTCGGGGGATTAACTCCCCTTGAATCCTGAGGGTCCCTGGAGTCTAACTAGCCCACCATGTTCCTCCAAAAGCGCCACAGAGCTGCGTTGCAGAGAGGTGTAAAAGGGGCGTGGCCTCTGTACACCTCTCTGCAAGGCAGCCCCTGGCGCATACTGGAGGTTCCTGGTGGACTAGTTGGCCCCCAGGGACCCCCAGTATTCAAGGGGAATTCGTTCCCCTCTGCAAACGCGCCAGGGGCGCGTTTGCAGAGTGGTGAAGGAAGGAGGCGGGGCCTGCGGGCCCAATCGTTTTTTTTTTTGTTTTTTTTTCCTGAAGGGGGGCCGTGTGGCCCCCCTTCCTTTTTCCTATTTTTAGGCCCTGGGGACCCCATCCCCCAGGGCCTTACCCCTTTTTTTTTAATAAATTTTTTTTTTTTTAAACGGGAAGGGTGCCGCGTGGCCCCCCTTCCCTGGGCCTGTATTGGCCCCGGGGACCCCATCCCCCGGGGCATGGCCTCTTTTTGTTTTTATTTGGAGGGGGGCTGCGTGGCCCCCCTCCTCAGGCCATTTAAGGCCCCAGGGACCCCATCCCCCGGGGCCGGCCTTGCACTTTTTTTTTTTTCCCCCATTTTTGTTACTTTGGGGAGGGGGGCTGCGTGGCCCCCCTCCGTGGTCTCTTATGGCCCCGGGGACCCCATCCCCCGGGGCCTGGCCTCTCATTGGGGACTGTGGGGGGGTCCCCAAGCCCCCCACAGTCCCGCCGGCTCCCCGTGTCCTACGGGAGCCGGCATTGCTTTTACACATGGGGAGCAGCTAACATGCTGCTCCCCATGTGGAAAAGCAATCGGCTTTGGATATTGGAAGAGAGAGCAGGTTTCCTGCTCTCTCTTCCAATAGCCAAAGCAAGTTTGCAATGACAGGACGGGAGCCGCGAGGCTCCCGTCCTGTCATTGCAAACAGCAGTGTCCCGGGGGTAGGCACCCCGGGACACTGCAGGAGCCGGCCCTGGGGGGTGGCGGTCCCCAGGGCCACCACAGGCTCCAGGAGGGGGGCCGCGCGGCCCCCCTCCCTACATCGAGAAAGCCCCAGGGAGGTGGTGGTCCCCGGGGCTTGGGGGTCCAAAACGGACCCCCATTTTTATTTTTATTAGTGCCCCGGGGAGGTGGTGGTCCCCGGGGCGTGTGGGGGGGCTGGAGCCCCCCCACACAGGTTTTTCAAATATAAAAAAAGAAGCCCCGGGGAGGTGGTGGTCCCCGGGGCTGCGGGAGGGCTCAGAGCCCTCCCGCACCATTATCCATAAAGCCCCGGGGGGTGGTGGTCCCCGGGGCTTGGGGGGCCCTTAGAGGCCCCCCACACATAAAATTAACCCCCCCCCAGCATGCCCCCGGGACTTGGCCCACCCGGGGGCCAATTAACATCGAAGCGCGGGAGACCGCGCTTCGATTTTTTTTTTTTTCGGCAGGGTTCGCGCTCCCTGAGCGCATCCTGCTGATTTTTAAAAAAAAAAAATATATATATTTTTGCCCAGGGGGTCCTTGTGGGACCCCCTGAGCAGACCTAGGGGGTCAGGGTGTTTCTACCCTGCCCCCTTTGTGCGCTTTGCGCACTTGAGGGACAAAATGGCTGCCAACACTTCCTGATTTGGAGTGTTGACAGCCAATTAACATAAAGCTCGTGCTCGGGAGGATCCGCGGCCCTAGATATACCTATCTTTTTTTCTTTTGATTTTCTCAGCAACTACTGAACGGATTTACACCATTTAACAAAAGGGTTCTTTCTGAACCAAGAACTACCTCTTTGCCAAATTTGGTGTAATTCCGTTCAGCAGTTCGGGCTGTAGCCGTGTCTAAAGTTTCCTATGGAAAATTGCATGGGGAAAACGCGTTTTGGGACCCCCTTTTTTCTCGGCCCCCGCTTGACGAATCCCCCGAGACTTTCAGGGTAGGAGCGGACCGGAGCGGGCCACAAAGTTTGAAAATTTTGCGAAGATACGTCAACCGGCAAGAGAGATATTTCAAATAGAATGTCGCGGATTTCCTATGGATAATAGGTTGTAACTATAACTATCTACTGGCGACCGCCAGTAGATAATATATATATATATATATATATATATATGTGTGTGTGTGTGTGTGTGTGTGTGTGTGTGTGTGTGTGTGTGTGTGTGTAAAAAACACTTAGGGCATGATTACAATGGTGGCGGTCGGACCGCCGACAGGCCGTCGGTGGATGTCTGACCGTCGATAGCCCTTCAGTCCGACCACTGTATTCTTATACTGGTGGTCCAACCCTAAGCTGTCTGAAGCAAGACCGCTGGCTCCATCAGGATCATAGATCCCGACAGGGAGGCGGTCAGAGCAGTGTCCCTGAATGGCGGAGGTGCTGAGGCAGGCACCACCGTAGGGATTGCAGTATCCCTTTCAGACAGCCTTTTCATGGTGGGAATCCCTCCATGGAAAGGTTGTCGGAAAGGGATATCGGGGGCCCCAAACAGGGCCCCCGTCCATCGTGGGCCCCTGAAAAGCGGCCCTGGGGGCACATGTAGTGTCCCCAGTCACCTCTGTGCACCATGTGCCATGCACGATGTTGTGCATGGTACACAGTACACAGACATGCAGGAGGTGCATGCATGGCATTGGCATTTGCTGTGGCCCTTTCCCATGGCCGCAGCATGCCCCACTGTGCTTCTGACCGCCAGCCCAGCAGTTGCATCACAATACAGCGGTTGGACCGCTCGCAAGCTTTTCGGCAGTCTCCTGACACAACAGCAGCCGGCAGATTGACCGACCAGCATCACAATGATGACTTTAATACTTAAAACACTTAGGGCCTGATTAGGAGTTTGGCGGTCTAACAGCGGGCCGCCACGCCAGTTCCCCACTCCAAGACTACCAAGCCCATAGTCAGTCCACCCGCTCGATCACAAGTTGTAATCCTGGCGGGCGATCCTGCAGTGGGTGGTCCCACGGTGGTGCCTTTCTAGGGCTCAAAGGAGAGCCATTGAAAGGCAGCGTCACCGTAAGTGCTGCAGCATGTTCCTGCACAGGGAAAATGTACCATGTTGTGTATTACTTTCTGTGCAGGAACGGGGGGTGCAAAATGCAGGGGGGCACAACATGTGCCTCACTGCATGCACCCCTGTGCACAGAGGCTACATGGGGTTACATCGCCGCCACCTTTTAATGGCGGGGCTCACCGCCATGGAATGGGTCCTGGTGGCCAACTCATTATATGGTTGGAGGTGTGGCATTGGCACCGCCAGCATATTGCAGTCTCTGACTGCTGCATCACCACCGTGGGATCCATGATTCCCGGCGGTGGCGACTGTCCTGTGGCAGTCTGACCACCAAACTCAAAATACTACAGTTGCACCCCCGGTGCTGCAGTTGCGGCACCACCACCACGGGCTCGGCGGTCCCATGGACCGCCAAACTCGTAATCGGGCCCTTAATACTTACATATACTTAGCTTTAAAACTTTAACAACATTTGTTGTAATTGCGTGCTTGGTAAAGGCACATTAGTTGTAAAAACATGCATGGTAGAGACTTGAGGGGTAGTGTTGCATGCGTGGTAAAGCCTGCGTGGTAATGGCATGCAGGGTTCCAGCTTCGTTGTAAAGGCTGTTTACCATTGATGAGTACTCACATATGTAAGCAGCTACACATGTAGATAATTTCAATTAAGCATTTATAATGGCTTGGCAACGTGCTTTTGCACCAGCTTACTTTTTTTCTCAGTTTGATTTGGGGAATCGCCTTCCTTTAAAAAAACACCAAATTCTGACTATGAGGCAAAACTGCACAATCTGTCTTATTAATGGAAATTATGTCTGATTTTCTTCCTTTAATTAAAGGTTATGAACGCCTTTTTATAAAAGCTATCTAACTTAATGTATCAACACCGTACTAATTTGTTTTTCCATCAATTTAAGCAATTTATTTTGAAATGAATCAATATAAACAAAAATAAAAAATGTGGAATTGTGGAGCATTTAGGTAGACATTCCCACTGAAAAAATAGAAGGAGAAATTGAATTTCGAGTTGCCTTGTTCAATTTTACAGTAATCTTCCTGCACAGATGGTTCCTTCTAATTCAGGCATTACAAGCCACTGGGAACAAAATTAATTCGTGTAAAGGTATAACAAAATATATGACCCCTGGACAAGTAATTGATTATCTTAAAGAAGGCAGAAATAATTGGAAAAAGTGGAAACTGATTTCAAAGCGAAGATGAACATTCCCTGTTCTGAGAGTCTGCTTTTAGTGACTACTCTGATAAAATAATTTATTTTCACAGTTATAATTAAATGGCCAGGGCCACTTTTCACCTTTTGAATTACTTCATGCACTTGTGAGTCTAGAAATGACCTATTTTGCTGTTCTTACTTACACAGCCTGAGATCAGAATTGCATTTAATGTGTGAGGCACTGTGGAAGAGCGATTTGTAAAAAAAAATAGTATCTGTAAAAATAACGGTTTAAGATCAATAGCTTTAATTGGCCAGATTTTGGAGTGAGAAATGAGGTAAACAAACTGACAGTTAATTCACATAAAAACTAAAAATGTTTATTGGTTTACTCTGGACTTTACATTGTAAAACCTCGTACATTGGGGATCAGGAAACATTGGAAACCACTGTGGCAAAATATATTGATCAACGGAGAGTGAGTTACAGACTTCATGAAGGAAATGTCTGAAAATTAATAACACACACGTGTAATAAAGGAATTTGGATTAATTACAACAGTGAGGACTATTTTGTTTTGTATACAATTTCATTTTTGACACTGGATTCCTCTGGAAACGAGAGATCCGTCAAATGCAGATTCTTAGTCAAACAATAAATTCAAATGGAAAAGCAGAGAAGGTGGCTCTTACAATTACTAATAAAACCCTGCCTCTGAACAATGAAGATGAAATACATCTGCTTTCATCCATTTATTTGATGTATATACACCTTAAGAACAGCTGGAAATATAGACGCCGCGCTGTGATTTAGCACTGTTAGCGTGTTTCGTGGTGAAAAATCCACGCGAAAGGCCTCATGCAGTGCGCAAGAACGCACGCCCATTTTGTTGCCGCTAGAGTAGAAAGTGTACTCAAGAAGCAGCCCTCTGAGAGCAACCGCGCCCATGACCACCAGTGTTAGAAAACCTCGCCATAAGTCCTCCTAGCAACTGGAAATCATGCTCGGAGATGCCAACTCTCGCACACCTTCTCGCTTGCTCACCAGCTCACATTTTTGGAGCATCGCAAGAGAAACATTTCCACCACACTGCGATTGGTGGAATTTGGCTGGACCTCCATGTTACAAGAGTAATGCAGAGTCGCCAAACTGCTCCGTTCCTTGAGTGGAATGAAATTTTATGCCCGGGTCTAGTACTTACCTGAAATCATAGCCATTATGTTGAAGGCCATCATCGTAAAATGCTATGTTTTAAGAGTTCCCTTTGCTTGGTGAGCTGGTGTGTTTTTTCTCGCTTTCGATTTAGTTTGCACCCTACCTCTCTGCATTGTGCTCCTTTCTGGTTTTTGCTGCACGCTCTGTTTTCTTCTGTAATTGTCGTCATGTTAGTTCTTGCTCTGTCCCCTTCTCTGTTTATGTTTTCTGCAGACTCTTGGTTCCTCTTCAAAGCTGTCTGAGCTTTTTCTCACACCACAGCACCCACCTGGCCTTTGGAACCTGATATTTTTGTTTATTTCCTTGGTACTGTGTCCTGAGACATATGTTCACAATTAGGTATGTGTTACTTGCTGAAACCATCCAGGTTTTTAGAGTAGTATTTGAGACTTCCGTAAGACCCATTCTATCCCTCATTTTTCTTACATTGTTCCCAATTTTTTTTAATTTGACCCGTCTATCAGCTCAGAATCTGTGAGAAATTGGGTTGTTAGTTGACTGGGGTGTGAGCCCCTGTCCAGCAACAGCCACAATCCCTTGTGAGGTGAACCTAAAAAATTCACTAAGTTAACCTGGGTAGATTGGCACAAAAGGCAGTCAGTCTTAACTTAAAGGCAATATGTAAAGTATTTATGGAGCACACAAACAGTAATAAAGTAAAAACACAAAACAAGAAAAATCCCAAACAAGTCAGGAAAATAGAGTAAATTTGAATAAATTATTTGACACTAAAAAATGACAAAAATCCAATCAGTAGAACTGGAGTTATGTTTTTTTTTTAAAGTCTTTAGTGAAAATAGCACCAAAAAACACTAAGAGCCAACTATAGAGATCTGGTCACGCTGGACAGCGTCCAAGTCACAAGTTCAGGCCGACCACGATGTAGCTCAGATCGGCTACAGTGACCAAATTAGTCCAGCTAAAGGTTTTACCTTCTCTAATCAGCGGCACGAGTCTCATGAGGAGGAGAGGGCTTCAAGGAGCTGGGAGAGCATTGCAGGAGTCTGCCAGAGTAGCGCGAGGAGCAGGATGGGAGTTGCTGGAGTTGTGCACTGGCAGTCCCTGTGAGTGGTCGATGCTGTAATGCAAAGAGGCAACTACCGCAGCATCACATGAATGACAGCATGAACAGCAAGGTTCTTGCATGAACGGGCCTGTTCGTGGTTGTGAAGAGCTAAAAACAACTGCAATACAGATCTCTGAGTCCACACATAGGGTCCAGGACCTGAGGGCCATCACCTGGGGTTCCAGGTGCTGGAGCAGGATTTTGGGGAACCTTTTATGTCCTTGAGGCTCAGATAAGGAGGCCAGAAGACTAGCCCTTGGAGTCATCTGGTGGCCCTGGTTTCAAGATGAATTTGCATGCCCAATTCTCTTCTTCCAGGCAAGAGGGCATCAGGGCAGCAGTACAGCAAAGCTGCAGTCCAGCAGAGCAGTAATCCAGCAGAGTAGCAGTCCTTTCATCCGCACATCAGTCCTTCCTCCTGGCAGAGTCCACAGGTCCAGAAGTGTGCTGAAGAGTTGGTGCCTGAGGTTCCCTTTTTATACCCTGGTGTCCACTTTCTGGAAGGTGGGAGAAGCTTCTAGACAGCGGCTTTGAAGTACATGGAATTGGCTCAAAGCTGGCTGCAGTGACAATGTGGAGTTGTTAGGTCCTTTGTGTTAGGGCAGAACACTCCATAATTCAGTTGGAAGTGGGGCTGTGCTCAGTTCCAACCCCTCATCCTTTCAGCAGATGGCCCATTAAGGCACACCTAATCCCTCTATCCTGTGACTGTCTGAGAGAAATTCACTAAGTCTGCCAGTTACACATAGTCATGTGACCCATGCAGGCTACAGGAACAAAAGGGCTATTGGCAGGAAAAGGCCAATTTTCTAAAAGTGCCATTTTCAAAATTGTAGTAAAAAATACGTATTTTCAGTACTATTCCAAAGACACCAAACATGACCTAGCAACCTGCTATTACATTTGAAACAGCTTGTTAAATGTAATACAGAATCCCCAATGTTATCCTATAGGAGTGGTAGACCTCACAGTAGTGACAAATTAAGGTAGGAGTATTTCACTAACAGGACATGTAAAATTTAAAAGTACATGTCCAACCTTTAAATTACACAGCACTCTGCCCTGTGGCCTAACTAGGGCCTACCACAGGGGTGTTGTATATGTAATAAAAGGAAAGTTTAAGGCTTGTCAAGGGGGTTTTAATGTCAAGTCGACACAGCAGTTTATAACTGCATTCAGGCTGCAGTGGCAGGCCTGGGTCATGTTCTAAGGTACTGCTTGAGGGGGTGGCAGAATAAGTGCGGCAGGTCCACTGGCAGCATTTAATTTTCAGGCCCCAGGTATGTGGCATACCAATCTCCAAGGGACTTCCAAATAAATTAAATATACTAAGCAGGTGTAAACCAATTCTACCATGTTTAAAGGAGAGATAACATACACCTTAGCACTGATTAGCAGTGGTCAAAGTGCACACAGTCCTAAGGCAAAGAAAACAAATTCAGCAAAAGGAGGAGGCCAGGTAAAATGTTTTGAGGTGACCCTGCATATAGGGTCAGGTCCAACAGTATCTAATTCTTTGCTAGGCATTCGGGTCTTGAAGAGACTGCACGGTTGAGACGCAGAGTAGCCAAAACATTGTATACAGGTCAATATTTATTAATCAAAAGGAGAAGAATTTTGGAGATAATTGATTTATTAATTTTAATGTCATAAAGATGTGTTTATTCTGAGACTAGAATATGTATTCGCATAAACAGAATTGACTAAGGGCCTTATCACGAGTTTGGCAGTACTCGTATCGGCCTGCCACTGCTGCGCTGACAGGAGGACTGCCAAGTCTGTTGTGAGTCTGCCCACTGGATTGCAAGTGTAATCCATGGCAGGCAGGTGGTGCTGTGGCGGTGTCACAGCAGTGGGCTATTAGGCTCATGGGAGAGCCTTAACAGCAGACTGCCGCCGTGACAGTGCCTGCAGCAGGTTCCAACACAATGTGGAATGCATGCCACACCATGCAGGAATGAGGGGTGCAATTCCAGGGGTGCACAACATGTGTCCCCCTGCATGCACCCCAGGCTCAGAAGCAGCAGGGGGCCCTGTTAGGGTCCCCTTACTTCCATGTCAGCCACCCTTTTCATGGTGGGCTCACCGCCATGAAAAGGGCAGTGGAAATGAAAGTCGGAATATGCTTGGCGGTGGTGCAGCAGCACTGCCAGGATATTCCTGGCCATTTCCAGTCCGCTGGTGCAGCAGGATCCTTGATCCCGGCGGAGCCGGCAATCCGACCGCCACACTCGTAATATGGGGGGCGGACCACCAGTGTGGCGGTGGTCAGACTGCCATCACGAGTAGCCGTACTCTGAATAAGTCCCTAAGTAAAATGTGTAAATGATGATGTGGTTGCCTGATTACTCTGGACATCTTTTTAAAAATAGAACAGGACATGCTTTACATTTAGGGGCCGATTCCGATGTAGGACAGACCAGAGTCCGTTTGACATCGGGTGGGAACTGTAACCGAATGACCTCCTGTCGTCGCTTACATCCCTGGAAGTAGGATGTGACCGAACCCTGTTCGGTCGGATGCCTATACCTTTCAATGGGAGCATGCATTCCAACAGTTCAGAGGTGCAAATCATCCCTGCACACCGTGGCAGGCACCCCAAGGTGCCTGCCACTGGGTGCAGGGATCAACAGAGGGGCACCCTAGGTCCCCCCTAGGCTGCCATTCGCTGGCCTTGCACCCATGGGGGCCCTGCTGGTGGCCCCCAAAGCTCTTTCCCAATGCCTGTCTGTGCCGGAAAGCCGGCACAAAAAGGCAGTGGGAAACTGCCATCATACTCCCTCGGCCGGAAAGAGCCAGCCGGGGGAGTACTGAAGGATTTCCCAATGGCAGACAGGAGCCATTGGGAAATCCGAGCCATTCCGATGGGCTTGGTTGGAAAGGAATCCGAACAGGCAAGTCCGATGCAGTTGGAACGGCTCCGACCGACGGTCGGAGCCGTTCCTTACAGCATCGGAATCGGCCCCTTAGAATTGTAAATTGGCTGCCAGGGCATCGACCCACTCCCTCCCTTTATCACTACTGCTCAGCATATTACAGCGTTTATATGCAAACAAACAATCTCACAGATCTATAATTTGCATGTAAAAGCTGTAATATTACCTCGCCAACAGAAGAGAACTCCACTGATTGTGTTGCGCATGTGTCAGACATGGGCTGTTACAGCCCGGCTTCATACATAAACAACACATGTCTGACATGCTGCACTAGCTTCACGCAGTGCAGCCTGTAAGATAATGGAGCTTCAGGGCTTGTCAGTCATCAGAAGCTGAAATCGGGGAAAAAGGTCTACCCCGGTACCTTCAACCCTATTCCATCATCTGAGTGGGTGGAAACTGGTAGTTCTGCCTCTGGCTGCTGGAGACAGACCAAGGAGTCGGAAGTCATGGGCCAGCCACAGGTCAGTTTTTGTGTTAAAAATTTGATTGGTAGGAGTTCATGTGTATGTATGTGTGTATGCCTGCAACTGTATGTGTATACACGTCTGCTTGTGTGCGATGTGAATGGCAAGGCCTGGGGCAAAGTGCTGGATAGTGATTTTGGGCCCACCACTTTCATAATCCACCAGCCATCACTGTGACTGAATATGTTTATTGAGGGCTCTAAAGGAAAATTGAGTCCCTATAAATTAAAAAGTCTATTGGAAGAGGGGTATCAAGTTTCTATATTAAAGCAGCTATACAGCAAAGATACTCTTCTTTATCAGGTCACCCAGTGTTTATTTTGTAAAAAAATAAAAAACAAGTGCCAGGGCCCTCATTAGGAGGCCACGCAGCTTGCACCACCCATTACCACTTCCAGTGCTGCAAATGACCATACCTACACAACTATCAATCATCACACTGCTACAAGTGTGAGAATTCAGACTGTTCGAGGCTCCTGAGGCTATAAGAATAGCTTGGGTGGCAGGTTTTAGTTGTTTTTAATGTATATTGAATTAATAAGCAACTGTTGTTCTGCTCAGCTCTAAATTACACAAACAGCGCCACCATGTGACAGCTATCATAAGTGCCCATATTGACAACTGAGTGCCGGTGCCAAGTATCAGAAACCACCGGCTCTAATTTAGCACTGAGGTCACCTAACAGCAAATCATTTAAAGCCATACAGTGGAGTGGCGGGTGGCAAATACCACTGTGATTGTCAGGCACAAGATGTGATGAGGGACAGATAAAGGGTTCGGGCATGCTAGCAGGAGGTTTGAGTGCCCAACTCCAAGAGGACCACAGGGATCAGTCCTCATATTGTGTTTTTGCTTTTTTAAATACTTTAATATATATGTTTTTATGCAGAAATGTTTGCTCTTGTCAGCACCAGTAATGCATATTAGTTGGGTTTAATTAACTATGTGGAAATCACATTGTTTGGCATGCAGCACTTTAAAAATCTGTGTTTTGCTGCGATTGAATGAGATCCCTTTTTCTCCCTTAAAATGGGTAAACATTAGCTTCACTGAATGGTTACTTTGAAAATAGTTGCTACAAAGTCAATAGGAATCTCATAGACAGGTAAGACTTCTAAAATTGTGTTACCCTCCCTTATTCCCTGCGCCATCACTCAATGTGAGACAGACTGCATAACTAGGTAAGTGCCAATGCCCAGCTCCTGGCCCACCCTTTCAATGTACAAACTAATGGTCCTTTAATCTGACTGGTGCAAGTGACGTGAACCAAAATTACAGCTCACAGAAAGCATTAGGCTGCTAAATGTAGCCCAGGATCAGAACATTGTGTATCTGTTGACTTGGAAACTGAAACCATAAGAGTGTAACAGGGATTTGCAGCCCCACAGGTCTGATCAGCTTGATCAAACAAAATCAAAGTGTGAAGGCTATGTTAAATCACAGGCAGCTGAAGTCAAAGTAAAGAGAATGCAGCCGGGCAAGTGCTTACATTTAGATTCATCAAGGTCTGCGTGTGGACAGGAGCTAGATTCTAGTGACTTTTTTTATCATGATTTAGAAGAAATGTGATTTTATTGCATGTTATCCATCATCAGGAGTCAGCCTATTAGTGAAAACCTTGGTCACTAAAGAAGTAATTTTTACTAGTTGTACAAGATAATACATTATTTTTAAAACTCATAAATAGCAATAAAAATCAAATAAATATAATTTACAATACATATTTACAATTTACATATACACTCAAAATTATAAACATAAAACTATATAAAATAAATCATTTAGAAAAATATGAGCAACATTTAAAAACATATAAGAAGTCAATAAAAGACAACAGGTAAAAACTATATTGAATCACAATTAAAAATAAAAATACATAAATAATTAGATAAATTAACTCTGCATAAAGTACAGTATTTTAAATGTCTTTAACAACTTTACTAATAAAATAAACATTACAAACCCTACAAATTGTTAATATGGAACTAATATTTAAAACAAATATATATATATATATACATATATATATGCACATATATATCTACATATATATATGTAGATATATATATATGTATATATATATATATTACCTACTGGCGGTCGCCAGTAGGTAGTTATAGTTAGGACCTAGTTTCCATAGGAAAAGCGTTTTTTTATTTGCCAATAACTTTGGCGCCGTTTGATGAATCTTCACGAAATTTTCAAAACTAGTGGGGCGCTCCGGTCAGCTCCTGTCTTGAAAGTTTCGGAGTGATTTGTCAAGCGGGGTTCGAGAAAAAAGGGGGGTCCCAAAACGTGTTTTCCCCATGTAATTTTCCATAGGAAACTTTAGACAAAGCTACAGCCCAAACTACTGAACGGAATTACACAAAATTTGGCAAAAAGATAGATCTTGGTTCGGAAAGATCCCTTTTTGTTAAATGGTGTAAATTCGTTCATTAGTTCTTGAGAAATTAGGAAAAGAAAAAGTTTCGATATCTATGGCCGCGGTTGATTCGTGAAGCCTCCCGAGCACGAGCTTCATTCTTATTAGCTGCCAACACTCCAAACCAGGAACTGTTGGCAGCCATTTTGTGACTCGGTAGAACCGAGCCAGAAGGAAACTGTGGAAAAAAGGATGAAAAACAAGAAAAGGGGGCAGGGTAGGAACACCCTGACCCCCTAGGCCTGCTCTGGGGGTCCCACAAGGACCCCCATGGCCCTTTTTTTTTTTTTTTTTTAAATTGAAATCGCGCAGGGTGCGCGACTCCGGGCGAAAAAAACAAACAAACAGAGTGTGGGGTTATTAAATAAGGGGTGGCGGGCTCGGGGGCTCCCCCAAGCCCCGGGGACCACCACCTCCCCGGGGCACTAAAAATTGAAATTCGGGGGTCTGTTATGGACCCCCAATCCCCGGGGACCACCACCTCCCCGGGGCTTTGAAATGGTAGGGAGGGGGGCCGCACGGCCCCCCTCCTGGAGCCCTTCATGGCCCTGGGGACCGCCACCTCCTGCAGTGTCCTGGGGTGCCCACCCCCGGGACACTGCTGTTTGCAATGACAGGGCGGGAGCCGTGCGGTTCCCGCCCTGTCATTGCAAACTCTGCTTTGCTTGATTGAAGCGAGAGAAGGGAAACCTGCTCTTGCTTCAATGAAGCAAAGCAGGATTGCTTTTCCACAAGGGGAGCTGCATGTCAGCAGCTCCCCTTGTGGAGAAGCAATGCCGGCTCCCACAGGAGGCGGGGAGCCGGCGGGACGATGGGGGCATTGGGGCTCCCCCCACGGTCCCCAACCATGAGGCCAGGCCCCGGGGGATGGGGTCCCTAGGGCCCAAAATGGCCCTGGAGGGGGCTCGCGCGGTCCCCCCCCACTTTTTTAAAATAAAAATAACTAGATTTGGGCATGCCCCGGGGGATGGGGTCCCCGGGGCGAATATAAATTAGTGGTGTGAACGCGATGGGTGCGCGGCTCCTTTAGTCAGACAGGGTGCACGACTCCAAGCAAAAATAATTAAGATTTTTTTAAAATAAACCTAGGTTATATGTTGGGTTATTGGGTGGCTCTAAAAATAGCCCTTGTTTTCATTGGGAGATTGTTGTAGCTACATGTAAGTGCGGATGCAGAGCTTCAGGTTGTTGAGAAACACTCTGTTCCCTTGATCAGTGAAGTGTACTCCATCACTTCTGTAGATGCCATCCATATAGAAACGTAGATTGTTGTTATAGATTGAGCCCATCCTATGGTCTCTGAGGTAAGCAGAAACAGCTTTATTGACATTTTTTCTAGCTTTTTCAATCTGAGGACAAAATTGATTGGACCACTTCCATTTCTGTCTTTGGCATATGTTAGAGTATACAAAGACAGTTTGGGGAAAAGTAACATCAATTCTGCAAAGGTGTCCTTCATTAGCATTTCCAGACCTACCCCAGTCAATGTGCCTAGGTCATTGCCACCACAGTGCACGATCATGAGGTCAGGGGTTGGAGATGCAAAAAGGTTTTAACCAAAGGCATCAATTGGTGCCACTTTAATCCTCTCTGTCCAATCCATTTAATGTCTACATTTTGCAAAGCTAGGTTTTTGTCAATACCTATGTGTTCAGCATACCTTTTGCACCAGAAAACATAGCTGTGCCCAACAATCCACACAGAAAGCATCTTGAAGGGATGTCTGTAGGTAATCAAAAGATGTCTGTAGCTGAGGTAGTCAGTTGTTAGAATGAGAGGTATCTAAAATGGTGGAGAAGATGCTGTTTTTAAGAAAGAAGAGAATTCATTGGCTGTTTAAGAACATTGTACATTCAAAAATAGGGTGCATTTAAGTTTGTTTAAAAAGCAAGTTTCTTATTGGTTAGTAAAAATGTTTGAAAGATACAGTAGAAAGGATAAGGTCACGTTTTGCAAAGCCAACCACACCTGCTGTTTCCATTTGCAACATTGTATGGTGACCTTGAAAATATGGTGAACTTGTGACCTGTCAGTTAAGTTGAATGTTGCATGACCTGTTGCTATGGAAACTGGCATTAAGCAGAAGGGGTGAAGAAGTCAGTTGATAAGGGTTATTATCTGTAACCAATGGAAATGTGTTTTACAATTTGAAAAACTCTGGGAAGCAATTTCATTTGTTGCTTATGTGTATTTGTATGGAAAAAGAGAGGAAAACCTTGCCATTACTGGTTTTACCTTGCTGAGTCTGATGCATTATATTGACTGTGTGTAAAAGAAAATCCTGTCTGAGTGTGTGAGATTTTTCATTCAACACATTTATTTGCAAGGTGAGTTATACATTTTTGAGGTTTATTTAAAAAAGATTAGACATTATTCTAATACTGTGTTGTTTGAAATATATTATTAAATGTAGAGATGTATATTGGAATTAGTTTCATTGTACTTGAATATTGTTTAAAAAAGAGTCTGTACAGTAACGTGTATTTTTTAAGATGATTACTGATGTTATTAATTAAGCTTGTTTTTTAAGTCTGTTCAAAGGTATAGTTGAATGATGCCGTATATTTCTAGATAGTTGGTTGAAGATGCAGTACAAATGTGTAGTTTGAAAGATGTTCATATAAGGTGTAGTTTATTAGCCTTCATTTTTTCTTCTCTCTACAAAGGTATAGTTGAATGATACTGCATAATTATAGATACTTTGGTAAAGATGCAGCATAACTGTGTTTTTGAAAGATGATCATATAAGGTGTTAGTAATTAGGTCTCTGTTATTAGTTTGTACAGAAGGTAAAGTTAAATGATGCCATATATTTTAAGATAGAATGGTGAAATAAGGTGCTGTTAATTAGGCTTCTTTTTGTAGTCTGAGCAAAGGTATAGTTGAATGATGCCACATAATTTTAGATACAAAGGTGAAGATGTACAATAAAAGTGTGGTTTTAAAAATGCTCATAAAAGGTGTTGTTAATTAGCCTTCTTTCTTAAGTCTGTTGAGAGGTATAGTTTAATGATGTCGCATATTTGTAGATTGAATGGTGAAGATGTAGCTCAAAAGTAAACCACCACATATTACCCTTGCAGGCATGTTGTACTTATCTACTTTACTAGATAGTATGTAATGACTCATCTATGTGTTCAGATTCTATTTATACAGTTGTATGTATGCTTAGTGAACTATTGAGAGGTGCCTGACCGATTACAGGAGTGCAAAGGTAGTGAATATGTGATTTTAAAACTACATGAGTAATGATTGACTGATTCCATATTCTACAATCACCCAGTTAGTATCCAAGCACTACCCATGCACTCATGCAATGACACAGGTACTAACACATGCACTGGTAGAATCCCCTGAGCGCTACCTATGCAGTCCAGTAATCTCCCTGTCACTACCTATGCACTCCTCCAATCACCCAGCCAGCCCCATGTCCTTATCCAATCAGTCCATCAAAACCCAAGCACTTATAAATTCACTATGAAGTCTCCTTGCAGTACTCTAATCATCCAGTCACTACCCATGTACTCATGCAATGACCCAGGCACTACCTCATGCAGTGCTACAATCCCCAGAGCACTACCTATGCACCCCAGCAATCCCCCTGTCACTCCCTGTGCACTCTTCCAATCACCCAGCCAGCACCATATACATATCTAATCACTGTGCCAATACCCAAGCACTTATAAATTCACCACGCACTCTCTTTGCAGTAGTCTAATCATCCAGTCACTACCCATGCACTCATGCAATGACCAAGGCACTAACTCATGCACTGCTACAATCCCCTGAGCACTACCCATGCAGTCCAGAAATCACCCTGTCACTGTTTGTGTACTCCTCCAATCACCCAGCCAGCACCATGTACTTATCCAATCACTGCGCCAATACGCAAGCACTTATAAATTCACTCAGGCTCTTTCCTTGCAGTACTCTAATCATCCAGTCAGTACCCATGAACTCATGCAATGACCCAGGCACTAACACATGCACTGCTACAATCACATGTGCACTACCCATGCAGTCCTCTAGCCACCTACACACTTCTCATTCGCTCCTTCAATTCCCAATGTAGTACCCATGCAGTCCACTAATCACCCTGTCACTCCCCGTGCACTCCTCCAGTCACCCAGCCAGTACCATGTACTAATCCAATCACTACGCCAATACCCAAGCACTTATAAATTCACTATGCACTCTCCTTGCAGTACTCTAATCATTCAGTCACTACCCATGTACTCATGCAATGACCCAGGCACTAACACATGCAGTGCTACAATAACATGTGCACTACCTATGCAGTCCTCTAACCACCTACACACTGCTCATTCGTACCTTAATTTTCCCAGGTACTAACCATGCACTCCAGCAACCACACTGTCACTCCCCGTGCACTCCTCCAGTCACCCAGCCAGTACCATGTATTAATCCAATCACTCCGCCAATACCCAAGCACTTATAAATTCACTCAGGCACTCTCCTTGCAGTACTCTAATCATTCAGTCACTACCCATGTACTCATGCAATGACCCAGGCACTAACACATGCACTGCTGCAATCCCCTGTGCACTGCCCATGCAGTCCTCTAACCACCTACACACTTCTCATTCGCTCCTTCAATTCCCCAGGTAGTACCCATGCAGTCCAGCAATCATCCTGTCACTCCCTGTGCACTCCTCCACTCACCCAGCCACTACCATGTACCAATCCAATCCCTCCGCCAATACCCAAGCACTTATAAATTCACTCAGGCACTCTCCTTGCAGTACTCTAATCATCCAGTCACTACCCATGTACTCATGCAATGACCCAGGCACTAACACATGCAGTGCTACAATAACATGTGCACTACCTATGCAGTCCTCTAACCACCTACACACTGCTCATTCGTACCTTAATTTTCCCAGGTACTAACCATGCACTCCAGCAACCACACTGTCACTCCCCGTGCACTCCTCCAGTCACCCAGCCAGTACCATGTATTAATCCAATCACTCCGCCAATACCCAAGCACTTATAAATTCACTCAGGCACTCTCCTTGCAGTACTCTAATCATTCAGTCACTACCCATGTACTCATGCAATGACCCAGGCACTAACACATGCACTGCTGCAATCCCCTGTGCACTGCCCATGCAGTCCTCTAACCACCTACACACTTCTCATTCGCTCCTTCAATTCCCCAGGTAGTACCCATGCAGTCCAGCAATCATCCTGTCACTCCCCGTGCACTCCTCCACTCACCCAGCCACTACCATGTACCAATCCAATCCCTCCGCCAATACCCAAGCACTTATAAATTCACTCAGGCACTCTCCTTGCAGTACTCTAATCATCCAGTCACTACCCATGTACTCATGCAATGACCCAATCACTAACACATGAACTGCTGCAATCCCCTGTGCACTACCCATGCAGTCCTCTAACCACTTACACACTTCTCATTCGCTCCTTCAATTCCCCAGGTAGTACCCATGCAGTCCAGCAATCACCCTGTCACTCCCTGTGCACTCCTCCAATCACTCAGCCAGTACCATGTACTTATCCAAACACTCCGCCAATACCCAAGCACTTATAAATTCACCATGCACTCTCCTTGCAGTACTCTAATCATCCAGTCACTACACATGTACTCATGCGATTACCCAAGCACTAACACATGCACTGCTACAATCCCCTGTGCACTACCCATTCAGTCCTCTAACCACCTACACACTGCTCATTCGCACCTTCATTTTCCCAGGTACTACCCATGGACTCCAGCAATCACACTGTCACTCCCCGTGCACTCCTGCAGTCACCCAGCCAGTACCATGTACTAATCCAATCACTCCGCCAATACCCAATCATTTATAAATTCACTCAGGCACTCTCCTTGCAGTAATCTAATCATTCAGTCAGTACCCATGTACTCATGCAATGATCCAGGCACTAACACATGCACTGCTACAATCCCCTGTGCACTACCCATGCAGTCCTCTAACCACCTACACACTTCTCATTCGCTCCTTCAATTCCCCTGGTAGTACCCATGCAGTCCAGCAATCACCCTGTCACTCCCCATGCACTCCTTCAGTCACCCAGCCACTACCATGTACTAATCCAAACACTCTGCCAATACCCAAGCACTTATAAATTCACCATGCACTCTCCTTGTAGTACTCTAATCATCTAGTCACTACCCATGTTCTCATGCAATGACCCAGTCACTAACACATGCACTGCTGCAATCCCCTATGCACTACCCATGCAGTCCTCTAACCACTCACACACTTCTCATTCGCTCCTTCAATTCCCTAGGTAGTACCCATGCACTCCAGCAATCACACTGTCACTCCCCGTGCACTCCTCCAGTCACCCAGCCAGTACCATGTACTAATTCAATCACTCCGCCAATACGCAAGCACTTATAAATTCACTCAGGCACTCTCCTTGCAGTACTCTAATCATCCAGTCACTACCCATGTACTCATGCAATGACCCAGGCACTAACACATGCAGTGCTACAATCACATGTGCACTACCCATGCAGTCCTCTAACCACCTACACACTGCTCATTTGCACCTTCATTTTCCCAGGTACTACCCATGCACTCCAGCAATCACACTGTCACTTCCTGTGCACTCCTCCAGTCACCCAGCCAGTACCATGTACTAATCCAATAACTCCGCCAATACCCAAGCACTTATAAATTCACTCAGGCACTCTCCTTGCAGTACTCTAATCATTCAGTCAGTACCCATGTACTCATGCAATGACCCAGGCACTAACACATGCACTGCTACAATCCAATGTGCACTACCCATGCAGTCCTATAACCACGTACACACTTCTCATTTGCTCCTTCAATTCCCCAGGTAGTACCCATGCAGTCCAGCAGTCTCCCTGTCACTCCCTGTGCACTCCTCCAGTCACCCAGTCACTACCATGTACTTATCCAAACACTCTGCCAATACCCAAGCACTTATAAATTCACCATGCACTCTCCTTGCAGTACTCTAATCATCCAGTCACTACCCATGTACTCATGCAATGACCCAGTCACAAACACATGCACTGCTGCAATCCCCTATGCACTACCCATGCAGTCCTCTAACCACTTACACACTTCTCATTCGCTCCTTCAATTCCCCAGGTAGTACCCATGCACTCCAGCAATCACCCTGTCACTCCCCGTGCACTCCTCCAGTCACCCAGCCAGTACCATGTACTAATCCAATCACTCCGCCAATACGCAAGCACTTATAAATTCACTCAGGCACTCTCCTTGCAGTACTCTAATCATTCAGTCAGTAGCCATGTACTCATGCAATGATCCAGGCACTAACACATGCAGTGCTACAATCACATGTGCACTACCCATGCAGTCCTCTAACCATCTACACACTTCTCATTCGCTCCTTCAATTCCCTAGGTAGTACCCATGCACTCCAGCAATCACACTGTCACTCCCCGTGCACTCCTCCAGTCACCCAGCCAGTACCATGTACTAATCCAATCACTCCGCCAATACGCAAGCACTTATAAATTCACTCAGGCACTCTCCTTGCAGTACTCTAATCATCCAGTCACTACCCATGTACTCATGCAATGACCCAGGCACTAACACATGCAGTGCTACAATCACATGTGCACTACCCATGCAGTCCTCTAACCACCTACACACTGCTCATTCGCACCTTCATTTTCCCAGGTACTACCCATGCACTCCAGCAATCACACTGTCACTCCCTGTGCACTCCTCCAGTCACCCAGCCAGTACCATGTACTAATCCAATAACTCCGCCAATACCCAAGCACTTATAAATTCACTCAGGCACTCTCCTTGCAGTACTCTAATCATTCAGTCAGTACCCATGTACTCATGCAATGACCCAGGCACTAACACATGCACTGCTACAATCCCCTGTGCACTACCCATGCAGTCCTATAACCACGTACACACTTCTCATTTGCTCCTTCAATTCCCCAGGTAGTACCCATGCAGTCCAGCAATCACCCTGTCACTCCCCGTGCACTCCTCCAGTCACCCAGTCACTACCATGTACTAATCCAAACACTCTGCCAATACCCAAGCACTTATAAATTCACCATGCACTCTCCTTGCAGTACTCTAATCATCCAGTCACTACCCATGTACTCATGCAATGACCCAGTCATTAACACATGCACTGCTGCAATCCCCTATGCACTACCCATGCAGTCCTCTAACCACTTACACACTTCTCATTCGCTCCTTCAATTCCCCAGGTAGTACCCATGCACTCCAGCAATCACCCTGTCACTCCCCGTGCACTCCTCCAGTCACCCAGCCAGTACCATGTACTAATCCAATCACTCCGCCAATACGCAAGCACTTATAAATTCACTCAGGCACTCTCCTTGCAGTACTCTAATCATTCAGTCAGTAGCCATGTACTCATGCAATGATCCAGGCACTAACACATGCAGTGCTACAATCACATGTGCACTACCCATGCAGTCCTCTAACCATCTACACACTTCTCATTCGCTCCTTCAATTCCCTAGGTAGTACCCATGCACTCCAGCAATCACACTGTCACTCCCCGTGCACTGTTATGTTATGTTATGTTAAGGATATTTATTAAGCGCTCGATTACCCGAGGGTGTCCTGGCGCTAGTTACCACTCCCCCAGCCAAAGCAAGAAAAAGAAGGTTATTTGTCAAACAGCCATGTCTTCAGGCCCCTCCTGAAGACCAGCAGGTCTGTTGTATTTCTGAGATAGACTGGAAGATCATTCCAGGCCCTGGCTGCCCCCGCAATAAAGCCTCGGTCGCCCCACCTCACCCTTTTTGTAGCTGGAACTTTGACCAACCTGGCCCCAGATGACCGTAAGTTTCTATTTGGTAAATACCACTTAAACTGTTGTTGTAGGTAAGCTGGTCCTCTTCCCTGAAGTGCTTTGAAAACCATGCACAGGGATTTAAAACGCACACGGTTCCTCACCGGGAGCCAATGTAGTTTTCTGATTTCGTTGGAGATAGGGGCAAACTTAGGTGTCCCCGTGAGTAGCCTTGCAGCGGCATTCTGAAGCCTCTGTAATTTATTCATAGAGCGTTCCATAATGTTAAGGTAGAGGCTATTACAGTAATCAAGCCTTGACAGGACTAGCGCAGAGACCACCGTTTGCCTTCTGTCGAGTGGCAAAAATGGTAATATTTTTTTACTGTTCTGATTACAAATGCTGTGGAAGAGGCAACAGCATTGACTTGGTCCGCAAAGTTCAGATTCTCATCAACTATCACCCCCAAGTTTTTTGCCTTCTTCACGGGAGCAGGGAGGGGACCCATAGATGATGGCCACCAAGTCGGGGTCCAGAAGTTGACATCATTTCCGAAAAGTACCACTTCCGTCTTCCCTGCATTCAATTTGAGGCAGTTACCTCCAGTCACCCAGCCAGTACCATGTACTAATCCAATCACTCCGCCAATACGCAAGCACTTATAAATTCACTCAGGCACTCTCCTTGCAGTACTCTAATCATCCAGTCACTACCCATGTACTCATGCAATGACCCAGGCACTAACACATGCAGTGCTACAATCACATGTG
Source organism: Calotriton arnoldi (assembly GCA_963921515.1). Classification (NCBI taxonomy): domain Eukaryota; kingdom Metazoa; phylum Chordata; class Amphibia; order Caudata; family Salamandridae; genus Calotriton; species Calotriton arnoldi. The sequence continues at coordinate 208,916 of CAWUFW010012593.1, forward strand.
CACTACTCATGCAGTCCTCTAACCACCTACACACTGCTCATTCGCACCTTCATTTTCCCAGGTACTACCCATGCACTCCAGCAATCACACTGTCACTCCCTGTGCACTCCTCCAGTCACCCAGCCAGTACCATGTACTAATCCAATAACTCCGCCAATACCCAAGCACTTATAAATTCACTCAGGCACTCTCCTTGCAGTACTCTAATCATTCAGTCAGTACCCATGTACTCATGCAATGACCCAGGCACTAACACATGCACTGCTACAATCCCCTGTGCACTACCCATGCAGTCCTATAACCACGTACACACTTCTCATTTGCTCCTTCAATTCCCCAGGTAGTACCCATGCAGTCCAGCAATCACCCTGTCACTCCCCGTGCACTCCTCCAGTCACCCAGTCACTACCATGTACTAATCCAAACACTCTGCCAATACCCAAGCACTTATAAATTCACCATGCACTCTCCTTGCAGTACTCTAATCATCCAGTCACTACCCATGTACTCATGCAATGACCCAGTCACTAACACATGCACTGCTGCAATCCCCTATGCACTACCCATGCAGTCCTCTAACCACTTACACACTTCTCATTCGCTCCTTCAATTCCCCAGGTAGTACCCATGCACTCCAGCAATCACCCTGTCACTCCCCGTGCACTCCTCCAGTCACCCAGCCAGTACCATGTACTAATCCAATCACTCCGCCAATATGCAAGCACTTATAAATTCACTCAGGCACTCTCCTTGCAGTAATCTAATCATTCAGTCAGTACCCATGTACTCATGCAATGATCCAGGCACTAACACATGCACTGCTACAATCCCCTGTGCACTACCCATGCAGTCCTCTAACCACCTACACACTTCTCATTCGCTCCTTCAATTCCCCTGGTAGTACCCATGCAGTCCAGCAATCACCCTGTCACTCCCCATGCACTCCTTCAATCACCCAGCCACTACCATGTACTAATCCAAACACTCTGCCAATACCCAAGCACTTATAAATTCACCATGCACTCTCCTTGTAGTACTCTAATCATCTAGTCACTACCCATGTTCTCATGCAATGACCCAGTCACTAACACATGCACTGCTGCAATCCCCTATGCACTACCCATGCAGTCCTCTAACCACTCACACACTTCTCATTCGCTCCTTCAATTCCCTAGGTAGTACCCATGCACTCCAGCAATCACACTGTCACTCCCCGTGCACTCCTCCAGTCACCCAGCCAGTACCATGTACTAATCCAATCACTCCGCCAATACGCAAGCACTTATAAATTCACTCAGGCACTCTCCTTGCAGTACTCTAATCATCCAGTCACTACCCATGTACTCATGCAATGACCCAGGCACTAACACATGCAGTGCTACAATCACATGTGCACTACCCATGCAGTTCTCTAACCACCTACACACTGCTCATTCGCACCTTCATTTTCCCAGGTACTACCCATGCACTCCAGCAATCACACTGTCACTTCCTGTGCACTCCTCCAGTCACCCAGCCAGTACCATATACTAATCCAATAACTCCGCCAATACCCAAGCACTTATAAATTCACTCAGGCACTCTCCTTGCAGTACTCTAATCATTCAGTCAGTACCCATGTACTCATGCAATGACCCAGGCACTAACACATGCACTGCTACAATCCCCTGTGCACTACCCATGCAGTCCTATAACCACGTACACACTTCTCATTTGCTCCTTCAATTCCCCAGGTAGTACCCATGCAGTCCAGCAATCACCCTGTCACTCCCTGTGCACTCCTCCAGTCACCCAGTCACTACCATGTACTAATCCAAACACTCTGCCAATACCCAAGCACTTATAAATTCACCATGCACTCTCCTTGCAGTACTCTAATCATCCAGTCACTACCCATGTACTCATGCAATGACCCAGTCACAAACACATGCACTGCTGCAATCCCCTATGCACTACCCATGCAGTCCTCTAACCACTTACACACTTCTCATTCGCTCCTTCAATTCCCCAGGTAGTACCCATGCACTCCAGCAATCACCCTGTCACTCCCCGTGCACTCCTCCAGTCACCCAGCCAGTACCATGTACTAATCCAATCACTCCGCCAATACGCAAGCACTTATAAATTCACTCAGGCACTCTCCTTGCAGTACTCTAATCATTCAGTCAGTAGCCATGTACACATGCAATGATCCAGGCACTAACACATGCAGTGCTACAATCACATGTGCACTACCCATGCAGTCCTCTAACCATCTACACACTTCTCATTCGCTCCTTCAATTCCCTAGGTAGTACCCATGCACTCCAGCAATCACACTGTCACTCCCCGTGCACTCCTCCAGTCACCCAGCCAGTACCATGTACTAATCCAATCACTCCGCCAATACGCAAGCACTTATAAATTCACTCAGGCACTCTCCTTGCAGTACTCTAATCATCCAGTCACTACCCATGTACTCATGCAATGACCCAGGCACTAACACATGCAGTGCTACAATCACATGTGCACTACCCATGCAGTCCTCTAACCACCTACACACTGCTCATTCGCATCTTCATTTTCCCAGGTACTACCCATGCACTCCAGCAATCACACTGTCACTCCCTGTGCACTCCTCCAGTCACCCAGCCAGTACCATGTACTAATCCAATAACTCCGCCAATACCCAAGCACTTATAAATTCACTCAGGCACTCTCCTTGCAGTACTCTAATCATTCAGTCAGTACCCATGTACTCATGCAATGACCCAGGCACTAACACATGCACTGCTACAATACCCTGTGCACTACCCATGCAGTCCTATAACCACGTACACACTTCTCATTTGCTCCTTCAATTCCCCAGGTAGTACCCATGCAGTCCAGCAATCACCCTGTCACTCCCCGTGCACTCCTCCAGTCACCCAGTCACTACCATGTACTAATCCAAACACTCTGCCAATACCCAAGCACTTATAAATTCACCATGCACTCTCCTTGCAGTACTCTAATCATCCAGTCACTACCCATGTACTCATGCAATGACCCAGTCACTAACACATGCACTGCTGCAATCCCCTATGCACTACCCATGCAGTCCTCTAACCACTTACACACTTCTCATTCGCTCCTTCAATTCCCCAGGTAGTACCCATGCACTCCAGCAATCACCCTGTCACTCCCTGTGCACTCCTCCAGTCACCCAGCCAGTAGCATGTACTAATCCAATCACTCCGCCAATACGCAAGCACTTATAAATTCACTCAGGCACTCTCCTTGCAGTACTCTAATCATCCAGTCACTACCCATGTACTCATGCAATGACCCAGGCACTAACACATGCAGCGCTACAATCACATGTGCACTACCCATGCAGTCCTCTAACCACCTACACACTGCTCATTCGCACCTTCATTTTCCCAGGTACTACCCATGCACTCCAGCAATCACACTGTCACTCCCCGTGCACTCCTCCAGTCACCCAGCCAGTACCATCATGTTCTAATCCAATTACTCCGCCAATACCCAAGCACTTATAAATTCACTCAGGCACTCTCCTTGCAGTACTCTAATCATCCAGTCACTACCCATGTACTCATGCAATGACCCAGGCACTAACACATGCAGTGCTACAATCACATGTGCACTACCCATGCAGTCCTCTAACCACCTACACACTGCTCATTCGCACCTTCATTTTCCCAGGTACTACCCATGCACTCCAGCAATCACACTGTCACTCCCTGTGCACTCCTCCAGTCACCCAGCCAGTACCATCATGTTCTAATCCAATCACTCCGCCAATACCCAAGCACTTATAAATTCACTCAGGCACTCTCCTTGCAGTACTCTAATCATTCAGTCAGTAGCCATGTACTCATGCAATGATCCAGGCACTAACACATGCACTGCTACAATCCCCTGTGCACTACCCATGCAGTCCTCTAACCATCTACACACTTCTCATTCGCTCCTTCAATTCCCCTGGTAGTACCCATGCAGTCCAGCAACCCCCCTGTCACTACCCATGCACTGCTGTAATCACCCAGCCAGCATCATGTACTTATCCAATCACTGCGCCAATACCCAAGCACTTATAAATTCACCATGCACTCTCTTTGCAGTACTCTAATCATCCAGTCACTACCCATGTACTCATGCAATGACCCAGGCACTAACTCATGCAGTGCTACAATACCCAGACTACTACCCATGCAGTTCAGCAATCCCCCTGTCACTCCCTGTGCACTCTTTCAATCACCCAGCCAGCACCATGTACTTATCCAATCACTCCGCCAAAACCCAAGCACTTATAAATTCATCACGCCTCTCCTTGAAGCACTCTAATCATCCAGTCACTAGTCATGTACTCATGCAATGACCCAGGCACTAACACATGCACTGCTACGATCCCCTGAGCACTACCTATGCAGTCCAGTAATCTCCCTGTCACTACCTACGCACTCCTCCAATCACCCAGGCAGCCCCATGTCCTTATCCAATCACTCCGCCAAAACACAAGCACTGATAAATTCACCATGCACTCTCCTTGCAGTACTCTAATCATCCAGTCACTACCCATGTGCTCATGCAATAACCCAGGCACTAACATATGCACTGCTACAATCCCCTGAGCACTACCCATGCAGTCCTCTAACCACCTACACACTACTGATTCACTCCTTTAATTACTCAGGTAGTACCCATGCAGTCCAACAATCACCCTGTCACTACCCATGCACTGTTGTAATCACCCAGCTAGCACCATGTACTTATCCAATCACTCCACCAAAACCCAAGCACTTATAAATTCACCATGCACTCTCCTTGCAGTACTCTAATTATCCAGTCACTACCCATGTACTCATGCAATGACCCAGGCACTAACTCATGTAGTGCTACAATCCCCAGAGCACTACCCATGCAGTCCAACAATACCCCTGTCACTCCCTGTGCATTCTTCCAATCACCCAGCGAGCACCATGTACTTATCTAATCACTCCGCCAAAACTCAAGCACTTATAAATTCACCATGCACTCTCCTTGCAGCACTCTAATCATCCAGTCACTACCCATATACTCATGCAATGACCCAGGCACTAACACATGCACTGGTATAATCCCCTGAGCATTACCTATGCAGTCCAGTAATCTCCTTGTCAGTACCTATGCACTCCTCCAATCACCCAGCCAGCCCCATGTCCTTATCCAATCACTCCGCCAAAACCCAAGTACTTATAAATTCAACATGCACTCTCTTTGCAGTACTCTAATCATCCAGTCAGTACCCATGTACTCATGCAATGACCCAGGCACTAACCATGCACTGCTACAATCACCTGTGCACTACCCATGCAGTCCTCTAACCACCTAAACACTACTCATTCACTTCTCAAATTACCCAGGTAGTACCCATGTAGTGCAGCAAACCCTATGTGATTTCAAAACAAAGCATTTAATTGGTTTTTATGTAGAATGTGTTTGTTTAGTAATAGAATAGTATATTTCTATATAGTTATATTAATAATATTACAGATATTCTTCATCATCATTAAAAAAGACTTACCATGACCAAAAAAACAGAAAAGAGAAAAGAAGAAAAGAAACAATACTATTTAAAGAAAAGACATCAGCAAGAATTAGATGAACTACAACATGTACAACAAGTGAGTAAAATAAACAACTTAGAAAATGGACAACGTGTATGACTGCTGTCATGGACATAGAAAGAAGCCTATGTTCCAGTTATTCCTAATGTGAATACCACTCGCATATTCTACTTGAGCCACCACAATTTCAAAATGAATATAAAATTAATAATAACAATAGCTGCACCAGTGTGCATACATATTATATCTTCATATGCATTAAAGTACTATGATTATTCAAAATCAAGGTAAAATGAATTAATGCATTCAGACCACCGTGTCGGCATTAGTGACATTGGTAAACATAATGGCTTCACAGAATCACTAAGTTTAGAACTCATCATCGCACCATTGTGCAATTTAAAAAAGTACAAAGACCCAAACATTTGCAGAGTTAAGGGACATGATGGCAGGGGTAGTACAATGCATACAAAATCAATTGATCCTCCCGCCGGAGCTCCTCCCCCAAGGATTGATCAGTCCCTAGAATTGTCTACGGGGCTGTATATGCCACAAATCTATTCCTGGCATTTTCTGAAACCCTACTTCTCATTCATGTGGGTCAAGTGACCATATCGATTGCAGTATCCTCAGATAAAAGAGAGAGGAAGGGGGCTTTCCTTCACATTGAAATCATCTACAATACTCAATATAAAACTAAAAACTAAATAAAAATCTGCCTACCCCTAATTCCCAACTTCACTCCAAAACAGCAACCTATATTATACTCAAAATTAAGACAAAGATGTGAGTGGGGACACTGTGCACATGTGAGATAGGAATAGTCTAAATAAGGGACTATGGATAAAACCCACAGCGTGTCTATTCCACTTGGGACTCTATCGTAGCTGTAATTACCCACAGATAAATGCTTCCCAACCTTCAAAGGAGAATGGGTTGTCTTCACTCGACTTCCACTGAATGTTACAAACTGGATATACTGAAAGGTGGCAGGAGGGATCCCACCAGAAAATAGTAGGTGCAGAGAAAACATGGATCATGTGGGAAGTCCTACATAAAGAACTGGTACTCATCGAATGTGAACAAAATTTTTCTCATCCTCATTCAGGCCAAAAAGGAGACTTGCTGCTGGGAAGAAAAATGTGGTTGGATTCCAGGATCTGCAGTTGCCTCTCTCTGTCTCCCCCTCTTGGGATCAGGGTGTTTCTGTCAACACCAAGAAAAGATAAAGTATCAGAATCCTTGTTATGACATTTTTTCTAGTGCCAGACAATAATGTATACACAAAAATCACTGTTACAATTAATGAATTTTCTGTTCTCAGCTGTTTTCCCAGTTGACAAAGGGAATGTTCTCCTGTTCTTGCTATTTTTACAAGCCTTGCACTGGCCACACTTAAAGAAACTCTGCAACCACCCTTCCTGTTTTCTAGTGCCCCTGTAGCCCACCCTTCCTGTTTTCTAGTGCCCATGTAGCTAATAACCAGCATGTCCTTTAAGGTCCTTGACTTTCGGTAGGTGACCAAAGGATAGGGCATGACATGTCCCCCTATGATCGGGTCATTCTTAACCAGATGCCAGTGTTTTCTAAGCACATTCTTGAAGGAGGCTGATTCTGTGTTAAAGGTAGTGATCAGCCTGGGTTGGTTATTCTCCTTAGTAATCTTCTGTTTTTTCACCAATAAACTAGCCCTTGGGAGATTTGCTGCCTTCGTACCTGCTGTCTCCAGTACTCTGTTTGGGTAGCCCCTATCTCGAAACATCCCGACCATCCTACATTTCTCCTCTTCATATGCCTGCTTTGTGCTACAACTGCACTTAGCTCTGATAAATTCCACATACAGAATACTCCACTTCAGTTTCTACGGTTGTGACTGTCAGTGTGCAGGATACTACTGCCTGAAGTTGCTTTCCTGTGCAAGTTAGTCTGTCTGGTGTTATTCTCTATTCTGACATATACATCTAAGAAATCCATCTCTTCCTGATTAGTTTTTTGCGTAAAACGCACATTTTTCCCATTATCAGATATTAGTGTGAAGAATCTGTCCAACTCTTCCTTTGGGCCGGCCCAGATCATAAAAATATCATCTATGAACCTCATCCAGAATGCAATGTACTGGGTGAGTTGCTCCTTCTCCTCTACCTATACATGGTGCTCCTCCTACCAGTCCATAAAAACACAGGCATAGCTCTGTGAAAAGCAGCTACCCATGGGCGTGCTAAATATTTATTTTATTTTATTTATTTGAAAAGTTTTATATAGCGCTGGCTAGACCCGGAGGTATCAGAGCGCTTTACATGAGGATACATATAGTTACAAAGTTACATCCGGACGTTTTCTTTGTAACTGAACATTGGATCAGCTGTAGCAAAACTGAGCTTTTTTGGTGAGCATTTAATCAAAGCAACAGTTTTATTTACCTGTCTATACCACTTATCCTCAAAAGGGAAAAAATATCCTCTTGGTAGAAGGTAAGCATATCAATCAGCGTCATCAAGTGTTCATAAAGAAAGATGAATTTGTCCCTGATTTTTTTTTTACATGCCCTGATTCCCAATGTGCGTTCAATTCAAATGAATTAATTGTCCCCATGCAACTGTCCACATTGCCTATACAAGGCTCAATGTTGCAAAGATAAATGTATTGAGAAAAAAATAATATATATATATATATATATATATGTATATTTATTTAATAAGCTCTTATAAGTGTGAGGTACTGTGTTATGTTACCAGGCTATGTGAATTTATGACCGTTCTAAGATGGCCGAACTGGCATGCCTGTATTGTTTTCATTTTATAGAGATAGTCCGTCTATTGTAACGTTGACGATGGGTGGTGGTGTTTTTTATAAATAATAAACTAGTTAAAAGCAATGCTGACATTGATAAAGGCCGCGAAGGCCGAAACGCGTTTGTCAGCTATGGTGGAATAAAAATAAAAGTCTTTTTATGGACTCCGGAGTGCGCTAAATTCTTGGTTCGTCAGGGTTTGGTTTTGCATATTCACGCGGGATCGTCTCCGCGAGGTAGCGGCACCAATCAAAATAGTGAGCGGCAGTGTTGGCGCACAGAGGAAACGTATATATATATATATATATATATATATATATATATATATATATATATATATACTTATACTGGGTGCTCCCTTGTGTCTGGACAAAGCTATACCTCTCTGAAGAGCTCTAACGAGAGCGAAACACGTGTCAGGGGTTGCTTTTATTCATTTCAGGTTGGCTTGGATGGTATTTTACCAATCCAAAGCTGTAATACTGTGCCTGGAGTGGTAAAAGGCTTTGGCCATTTTACAGCTCGGCAGGGATAGCACTGTGCTAATCCTATGCTTAAAGACTTTACTGTAAAAATGGCAAAATACTTTGTCCCTTTCTATCTCGGCGTGGATAGCACTGCGCTAATCCTATGCTTAAAAACTTTGATAGAAAAGCAGACATTTGAGGTGAGCAAATTTAGAGTGTCGCTGGTGTTGAGAGTGCTCTTACTGGAGCTGCTTTCCACCTAAACTTGAGAACTACCCAGAGTTCTCTGCTTCTGTTTTTGCATATATATATATATATATATATATATATATATATATATTCACTGAAAAACCCATAGGTTTTAGGGACAGTTATAGTTAGTTGGACATTGCACTCATACAAAACCCATGAAATTCCCCCTTATAGTTAGTTCAGCTAACTATAACTCGCGCCCCCGCAATGCACTGCTGATGACGTCACATATTACATCACTCATGACATGGTCAGTGACATCACTGATGACATCACTGATGACATCTCAAATGACATCACTGATGACATCACTGATGTCATCATCCACGTGATAATCTGATGCACCACCTCACACCCTAATATAACCTTTGATACACCCACTCTAAATTACAGACTGCCATTCGCAAAACCATAGACACTCCAACACCAATAACTACGTACCCACTCACTGATTCTTAGGTCTACACACACATCCACTCACTCACCCGTACAGTCACTCATACTTACGGTCACTCAGTACAGGACTAGCATATGCACTCATACTCCTATATAGACACTCAAACACTGCCACTCATCCATAGAGGTACTCACACACCTAGTCAGTCATGCAAATAATTAAACACACTGCCATTTACTCACCTATACAGTTATACACACACCAGCTCACTTACTCATACAAATACTAGCATATTCTTACGCTCTTATACAATCACTGATACAAGCACACACTCATCCATACAGTCACTCTCACAATCACACACTCTCGCTTATAGCTATTTATATACTCCAACACACATATATACTGCCTTTCACATATGTAGTTACTCACACATGTACCACTGGGACATACATTCACTCACTAACACACTCTTACACATACTTACCCACCCATACAGTCTATCACAGATGCACTCTTGAAACCATCCACCCAGTGAATCACCCACTCACACATCTATGCACAGTGTCGCACACACCCCACCCACATCTGCAAAGCCCCGGGGAGGTGGTGGTCCCCGGGGCTTCGGGGGTCCAAAACGGACCCCCATTTTAAATTTGTTAGTGCCCCGGGGAGGTGGCGGTCCTCGGGGTGTGTGGGGGGCTGGAGCCCCCACACAGGTGATTTCATTAAAAAAGAAGCCCCTGGGGGTGGCGGTCCCGGGGCTGCGGGAGGGCTCAGAGCCCTCCCGCACCATTTCGCTTAAAGCCCCGGGGGTGGCGGTCCCTGGGGCTTGGGGGGCCTTAGAGGTCCCCCCATATAATTAATAATTAAAGCCCCGCATGCCCCGGGACTTGGCCCACCCGGGGGCCAATTATCCAGAAGCGGGGAGCCCGCGCTTCGTTTTTTTATCGGCAGGATCCGCGCACCCAGCCCGTTTTCTGCCGATTTTATTTTTTCCCCAAATTTTTTTTTGGGCCCTGGGGGTCCTTGTAGGACCCCTGAGCAGGGCTAGGGGGTCAGGGTGTGTCTACCCTGCCCCTTTTTGCGTTTTGCGCCCTTGTTTTTGTCTTTTCTTGTCCCTCGGTTCTACCGAGGGATAAGATGGCTGCCAACACTTCCTGGTTTGGAGTGTTGACAGCCAATTAGCATGCAGCTCGTGGTCGGGAGGGTGCGCGGATCCTCCGTGCCTCTAAATATCGAAACTTTTATTTTGGATTTTCTCAGCAACTACTGAACGGATTTACACCATTTTTAAAAAGGCTGCTTTCTGAACCAAGCACTACCTTTTTGCCAAATTTGGTGTAATTCCGTTCAGCAGTTTTTGCTGTAGCCTTGCATAAAGTTTCCTATGGGAAATCGATTTTTTCACTCTTATTTTTTGAATTTCTCCGCAACTACTGAACGGATTTACACCATTTTAAAAAAAAGGTCGCTTTCTGAACTAAGCGCTACCTTTTTGCGAAATTTGGTGTAATTCCGTTCAGCAGTTCGGGCTGTAGCCGTGGCTAAAATTTCCTATGGGAATTAACATGGAAAAAACGGAGAAAATGCGTTTTGGGACCCCCCTTTTTCTCGGCCCCCGCTTGACGAATCAACCCGAGACTTTCAGGGTAGGAGCGGAGCGGAGCGCTCCAACAAGTTGGAAGCTTTCGCGAAGATTCGTCAACCGGCGCAAGAGTTATTTCAAATAGAATGTTGCGGATTTCCTATGGATAAAGGTCCTAACTATAACTATCTACTGGCGACCGCCAGTAGATATATATATATATATATATATATATATATATATATATATATATATATATATATATATATATATATATATATATATATATATATATATATATATATATATATATATATATATATATATATATATATATATATATATATATATTTACACATCAAACCTTCAGAGCACTCAACGGTGTCAGGATTTATTTTCGCACAATATGTCTTTATTCCCTCACCAATTGTGGCACAAATGGAATCTCAGGTCCTCGCCATGCCGTGCTTTCGATCACACAGGTGAGTGTCTGCAAGAACTGGTTTAGAAACCATATGCTCTCTTCAACTCTCAAGTACCCGGAGGCAGAATAACAGCGGTCTGAGCCGGGCCCCAATAAACTGTAACATGCAGTCAATAAAGAGTCACTAAAGGAAGGACTCACTTAGGAGCCCGTGCATGTATAAAGTACCAGTTTATTTTAAAAAACAACTCTCCCGACATGTTTAGGCACAGCCGGGCCTGAGTCACGGTAACAGGATTGAGCTTTTAAACAAAGTGATCTAGTAAAATATAAACATAAATGACGGTTCATCCTTATCAGGTCCACGTACATGAAAGTAAACATGGGCGCCATTTTAGAATGTGAATAAAACACAGTGAAAAACAGCAGAAAGGCATCAAAGTATGAAGCACCAAACATAAAGTTAATGAAACACTATTACTGCATTGGTCTTGTACATACGTTTGCCAGAAAATGTAAGGCATCATAACATCCATAGATACTGCTTTTAGGCATAAGGCAAATGCTTACAGCGATGTCAACGTATAGTTCTGACTGATATTCGGGCGCCATCTTGTACATATAAATGTACAACAACAAAATACATGATAATTAATGGCAAAAAATAAATTAAATTAAATGTTAGCACATTGGACCCGAATATTGGCCCACTTTACATTATTGCTTCTGTGGTGAGGCATTCCATAATAAATATCCAAAATGGTTGGGGTAGCTTAGTGTTAACTACTCACAAGCTATGGAGATCCTGTTGTTTGGCACAAGGTAGATGCAAATGTCAACATCATCCTATTGTGATAGTACTATACGGGTGCCATCTTGAACCGGTAAACGTGGATAGTGATCATAGACACAGACGGAAATGATAGAGCAGTGGACCAGATGGTGGCACATATTACATAACGCTAATAAGGTAGGACTGAACGTCTTGGTAACATCTCATTAGATAGGAGCAAAGTGCTTGTGCCCGAAGTAAATCTACCACATTTGTTTAGTAAAGGTAGACCAGCGTCAAACACCAGTGAAGAAATGTACAAGTAGGCAAGTGGCAGTAGAATTTGTGCCAAATGTGTGGGCTGATATGTATAATGGGCTACCGGTTGTGAGAATTAGACCCAATACCCCCAGTCACAGTGCACTCCAAATATTACAAATGGTGTGCTGAGTATTATTGCACCTAAGTGAGCTGTGTCCTTGTGTCTTTGGAGTATGTGGCTCAATCAGAATCCACATTGGTTTTGCTAATGTGTCATGTAAAATGAAGATTGTAATTATTGACATTCAAAACTTTCAGCAGCTTTCACATCACCCTTTCAGATAACAAAGATATCATTGATAAAATGCAGCCACAAAACAAGGTGATCCTCAAAATCCCTATGGCTCTTGAACACTTGCTCCTCCTACCATGAAAAGATTTGCATGGCTAGGGGCGAAGCAGGTGCCCATCGCCATTCATATATATATATATATTCACTAAAAAAACATAGGTTTCAGGGACGTTATAGTTAGAAATTAGCATTTAAGAAACCTTACAAATTCACTGAAAAACCACAGGTTTCAGGGACGTTATAGTTAGTTGGACATTTCACTCGTACAAAACCAGAGAAATTCTGCTGTTATAGTTAGTAGAGCTAACTATAACTCGCGCCCCCGCAATGCACTGCTGATGACGTCACATATTACTAGAAAAGACACGGGGTTTACCCAAATTACCCTCCTGTACCTGGGTATCGAACACTAACATATGCAAAAAAGGTTGGCATGGAGGAATTGATATCTTATTTATTTTGTCATAGGACACAATCAATTATCCTAACATCAGTACAAAATCCTATACAGAATATCTTCACAAAATTAATTCAAAACACACATATGCTATGGGACCGAGCATACGTGGATACGCTGCTGGAGAGGACCGAGGAATGCTGTTCTAAGAAGAGACCGTTCAGAAACAAGTGAGGATGACACCTTGTTGCACAGAGTCACCCACTCCCCACCCACTCACACAGACACTCAGGCACCCATACAGATACTCAGACAACCAATCAATAACCCATATAGACAGTCATGTAGCTACTCACCAACCCATGCAGCCGCTTATACACTAACTGACAGACTGATACAGACATTTACACAGTTTACGCACTAACCCATACATTCAGTAAGATATGTTTAATCAGTCACTTATACAATCAGTCACGCACCTACTAAATCATCCATACAGACACTTATACACCCACTCATTCTTCAATACGTCAGTTTCCTATATATATTAAAAATATTTAAACTTTACAGAAACACACAGTCACTGCATGATGTCATCAGTGATGTCATTTGAGATGTCATCAGTGATGTCATCAGTGATGTCACTGACCATGTCATGAGTGAACTAATATGTAACGTCATCAGCAGTGCATTGCGGGGGCGTCGAGTTATAGTTAGCTCAGCTAACTATAACGGGGGAATTTCACGGGTTTTGTACGAGTGAAATGTCCAACTAACTATAACAGTCCCTAAAACCTATGGTTTTTTCAGTGAATATATATATATATTTTTTTTTTTTTTAACGAAAATATATTTTAAATACAAACCTATAAAAGTTACAAATAATTTGAATAGTTCAAATTATTTGTTTAAAAATTATAACTAATAGTTCACATAATTTATATGAAAAATATAAATATTCAACTGATGTCACAAAATATAAACATTTTCAAAATTACAAATGCAATACTTAAAGTAAAAAACATTAAATACAATTATATATATATATACATATATATATTACCTACTGGGGCTTTTCTCTGCCCAGGGGGTCCTTGTGGGACCCCCTGAGCAGACCTAGGGGTCAGGGTGTTTCTACCCTGCCCCCTTTGTGCGTTTGCACACTTGCGATTTTTTTTCTCGGCGGGATTCGCGCACCCTAAGCGCATCCCGCCGATTTTTAAAAAAATGCTTTTTTCTGCCCAGGGGGTCCTTGTGGGACCCCTGAGCAGACCTAGGGGGTCAGGGTGTTTCTACTCTGCCCCCTTTTGCGCTTTGCGCACTTGTTTCTGTCCCTTGGTTCTACCGAGGGACAAAATGGCTGCCAACACTTCCTGATTTGGAGTGTTGACAGTCAATTAGCATGCAGCTCGTGATCGGGAGGGTACGCGGACCCTACTCGGCCATAGATATATATGTGACTTTACTTTTGATTTTCTCAGGAACTACTGAATGGATTTACACCATTTAACAAAAAGGGTTCTTTCTGAACCAAGAACTACCTCTTTGCCAAATTTGGTGTAATTCCGTTCAGCAGTTCAGGCTGTAGCCGTGGCTAAAGTTTCCTATGGGAAAATGAATGGGGAAAACACGTTTTGGGACCCCCCTTTTTTCTCGGCCCCCGCTTGACGAATCACCCCGAAACTTTCAGAGTAGGAGCGGACCGGAGCGGGCCATAAAGTTTGAAAATTTTGCGAAGATTCGTCAACCGACGCAAGAGTTATTTCAAATAGAATGTGGCGGATTTCCTATGGAAAATAGGTCCTAACTATAACTATCTACTGGCGACCGCCAGTAGATAATATATAGTCATTAAATATATATATATTTATATATTTAATGAATATACATTTCACAGTGTCACTATTCCATTATGTGGAGTGTCCCAGGTGTCTAGTAGGTGTCGCAGGAGGGGGATAGTCAAGCCTATGCTTACTCCAGGCCCCCAGTAATCTCCTCCACCGGCCTAATGCAGGTGACCGCAAAGCCAAATAGGCTGCCACTCCGTCCACTGTTCTCAGGTGGTGAGGAGTGTCACCACTTCCCAAAAGTTCCCCGGACTTCAAGTGACTAGACCATACCAGGCCATCCAGGGGACATTCACCTTTAAGACCACAAAAAGAGGGCAAGTCTAGATCCAATTCACAGGCTTTAGCAAGAGACAAGCCAAACTGCCCCTCAAGTGGGTAGAATTAGGCCCCAGCTACTCACAAATCAGAGACACACAGCATCCCTACACCGTTATATAGAGTGTCCTGAGCATCTAGTTAGGGGTACAGGAGGAGAACAGCCCAGCCGCACTGACTGCAGGCCCCCAGTAATTTCTTCCACTGAGCTACTGGAGTAGACTGCAAAGCCAAATGGTCTGCAGCTCATCTGCTCTTCTCAGGTGATGGGGAGTATCACTCTTCCTCATGGCCTCCCTAGAGTCTCTCAGGCTTCAAGTGCCGCAGTACAGTCTTGAATGTGAGTGGTGGTCCCAAACTCCTCAGTAGCAGCGCTGCTTCCCATGTTCCGGTGGGCTGCTTCACGCAACCTTGTCGGCAAGTTTACATCTAACTCACAGGCCTCAGCAAGAAATAAACCACAAAAGAGTGCAGCATCATGTGTTCATCAGTTTAAATTAAAAAAAGGGGCGATATGAAATTTCCATTTTGACCACAAGAAATCCAATGTATGTGTAGCATTATTTGCTAACGAAGGTTAAAGCTCAGATACGGCCATAGGTTGCAAAGTACCCTCCAGTAATCTATATTTTAGTGATGAGACATCCTGTGCAGTTCCTGTCAAGTTCATATGTTTTTTTAAAGCCTGTCAGAATTATAAGTAAAGAAAGGTTTCATTGTTGTGTACTTCATATTTGGTCAGAAATTGCATTGACAGTTATCAGACCCTTCTTTCCTTACACATCCTCAAATTTGTATCTAATTACAGGCCACAAACCCTTGTAGTTTCTCAAGGTTTGGCAATAGGAGGCTGTATAATAGCAGAGTGGTTTGTGAGCACGACTTACCATTTCACCTATCTTAGTGCAGCTGGCTGTAAGGTGTCCTTTTTCTCACAGTGCATGTTAGTCTGCTGTATAAGAGGGCTCTTGAAGAGGGGTGGGGGATTCCTAGTCTTTAAAGATTATCAATTAGGAAGCTGAATAGTATCTCCTGGTGCTGGGTATAGCAAGTCCATCTTCATACATTCCACGTGAGAGTGACCATTAAGATTCTATGAGAACCATCATATCATAGTAGTGGGCATAAGGATGCATCTATTGTCTAAAGAAAAGTCCTCCCCAACCCAGTATGGAGTGTTCTGAAGTGCACATATCAATTTAGGCAGAGAAAACTTTATATATAAAGTGGTGTGGCCTATTTAATGACAAGAAGTTTTTGCTTGTGTGCAATGTCAAATTGGAATTTATTAAGGATTTTCAATAAATTCTCATCCAAGAATCTTTCCCTGTCATCCATTACAAATAAACATACATATTTAAATCCTGTGGTTTGACCTAAAAAGGAGATTTAAAAATTAGTGAGAGGGTTCAGATTGTTACTGAGTACAAAACAGATTTCTCCCAGTCAAACAAGAATTCAGAGTATCTATTAAATTATCTTAAGAATGTCCAGGGTCCTAAATATGGATCACTGACATAATATCAATGCACACAACATCAAAGCACGAAAATATTGGAAATTAAATATAGATAACAAAAATATTGACTTCCTATAATTAACTAGTAAACCCACAAAAATCGAGAACACAAATAGCATTGTTAAAAATAGTGATTTTTACCTACATAGAAAACAAAAATATCAGAAACAAAAATATTGTTACCTTTAAATAATTATATAATATGTGAAAAATATCAATTCATAGTTCAGTAGTAGTAAAGTTAGACTTTTGGTCTAAGTTAGACTTTTGGTCTAAAGTTAGACCAAAAGTCTCACTTAGTAGTAGTAAAGTTAGACTTTTGGTCTAAGTTAGACTTTTGGTCTAAACCTAGACCAAAAGTCTAACTTTACTAGTAATAAAGTTAGACTTTAGGTCTAAACTTAGACTTTTGGTCTAAGTTTACGTTTGTGAATCAGGCCCATTTACTTCAAATAAACCCAAAACATTTCATACACATATTTAAATTAAATTAAATATATTATATCTACTAAATATTCATCATACACCCCAATAAATTATATAACTAAAATATTAACAATATAACCCCTCAAAAAATGTATATTAACTGCAAACATTTAAACCCTAACCTAAATAGTAACAACTATATATATATATAAATATATAAGATTTTCTTCTCATCACAGTGGATGTGAACTCACTGTACACCATTATTGACCACAATTTAGCCACACCACCGAACTCCCATGGACCGACCACCGATGCATACACTTCACCTTCAGAACACCCACCATCCACAGACACCAGCACCTGCTCCCACGAAGAAACTGGACCAGAATCACCGACGACCAGCTCATCTCCTCACTCTGCAACTCCTCCCCAACCATCGCGGAAAACGACGACCCCATCACAGCAGCCCGAACTTTGCACAGATGGATCTCCGACAGCGCCAACACCATAGCCCCCCTCAAGAAAAACAACAACACCTACGCCAAGAAAGCCAGATGGTTCACCACCGAACTCTGAGAGTCCAGACGCACCTGCCGCCACCTCGAAAAGGCCTGGAGGAACACCAAATCCACAGAATCGCACAACAACTTCAGAGCCGCTACCAACGCCCACCACCAACTCATCAGAAAAACAAGAAAAAGAGTGATTGAAGACAGAATCTCCGCACACGCACACAACAGCAAAGAACTCTTCAACATCATCAAGGAGTTCGCCCAACCCACCAGCGAGTCGACTGACTTCCCTCCCTCACAAGACCTCTGCGACAAACTCAGCACCTCCTTTCACCACAAGATCAAGAGCATCTACGACAACTTCGATGAAGTCAACCAACACACGAAACCCCCACCAACAACCCCTGACACCCTGAAGCCAACGATTGACAGCTGGAAAGCCCTCACCACGGAAGACACACTGAAGACGATGAAGTCAATCCACTCCGGGGCCCCCACGGACCCCTGCCCCCACCACATCTTCAACAGAGCCGCCGACACCATCGCACCCATGCTCCGCCACACCATCAACCGCTCCCTGGCGACCGCCTCGTTCCCCGATGACTGGAAACACGCCGAGGTCAACCCCCTCTTGAAGAAACCCTCGGCGGACCCCACCGACCTCAAAAACTACAGACCCATCTCCCTGCTCCCATTCCCTGTGAAAGTCATCGAGAAAGCCATCAACAGCCAACTCGCCACATTCATCAATGAGCACGACATCCTCGACTCCTCCCAATCCGGCTTCAGGAAAAACCACAGTACGGAAACCGCCCTCCTCGCCGCAACAGACGACATCCGCACCCTACTGGACAAAGGAGAAACAGTAGCCCTCATCCTCCTTGACCTCTCAGCGGCATTCGACACAGTCTCCCACCGCACCCTAATACGCAGACTTCACGACGCAGGGATCCAGGACAAGGCCCTCAACTGGATCAGCTCCTTCCTCTCCGGCAGAACACAGCGGGTCAGACTCCCCCCTTTCCTCTCGAACCCTACACCGACCACCTGCGGAGTCCCTCAGGGGTCCTCCCTCAGCCCGACGCTCTTCAACGTCTACATGGCTCCGCTCCCCCCATCGTCAGAACCTACGGACTCATCATTGTGTCATACGCAGACGACACCCAACTCATCCTCTCCCTATCCAACGAACACAACACCGCCTGACAAAACTTTCGAGAAGGCATGGAAGCCGTCGCCAAATGGATGAAAAACAGCTGCCTACAATTAAACAACAACAAGACGGAAGTACTCATCATGGGCCCAAACCCCGATGCCTGGAACGACACCTGCTGGCCCCCCGCCCTCGGAAACCCGCCCACCCCCAAGGACCACGCACGCAACCTGGGGATCATCCTGGACTCCAACCTCAAAATGGACCGCCAGATCAACTCCGTCTCGTCCTCCTGCTTCCACACCCTCCGCCTCCTACGTAAAACCTTCAAATGGATCCCCCTTGAACACAGAAAGACCGTCACTCACGCCCTGGTCACCAGCAGACTCGGCTACAGCAACGCACTCTCTGCCGGAATAAACAAAAACCTCACCCGCAAGCTACAGAACATCCAGAACGCCGCCGCAAGACTGGTCCTCAACCTGCCAAAACACTGCCACATCTCCCAGCACCTGAGCACACTCCACTGGCTCCCCATCGAGGCAAGAGTCACCTTCAAGATGCTCACCCACGCACACAAAGCCCTCCACAGCACCGGGCCAGCATACCTGAACAGCCGACTCAATTTCCACCAACCCCAAAGGACCGTATGATCAGCCCAGCTCTCCTACGCCATGGTCACACGCACGAGAAAAACCAGATCAGGGGGCCGCTCCTTCTCCTTCCTTGCGGCCAAGGCCTGGAACGCCCTTCCGCTCCACCTCAGACAGACAACATCACTTCCCATCTTCGTAAGAGACTTCAAGACCTGGCTCTTCGACAGACCCCCTCCTTGATGGACTGGAACCTGCACCCCCCCCACCCCCAGCGCCTTGAGACCCTTACAGGTGAGTAGTCGCGCTTAACAAACACCTGATTGATTGATTGATTGATTGATTGAATTTAGGCATTAGAGCTTGCCTGCATTTCCTACAAAACAGACAGATTCACTTTCTTGAGCATACAAATATGCTGGAGGAGATGATGAAATTTTGCCTCTACAACAACATTTTTATGTTCATTGGCAAGATATACAAACAGATCCTGTGGATAGCAATGGGAACTTGCTTTGCTCCTAGTTTAGCAAACCTGTTCTTGGGGGCATGGGAGGAGGAAATCCTAAAGGACCAGACTCTGCTACCTGTAGATGGGGAAGTGGTTACATGGTTACGGTACATAGATGACTTGTTTGTCATATGGAGAGGCAGTGCTAAAAGATTCATAAATAAGCTGAATGAGAACGAATACAATTTGAAATTAACATACACCATGAGCAGGAAATCCATAGAATTCCTAGATGTCCTAGTGTAAGTAACTGACAACACGCTCCACACGAAGATGCATCGGAAAGCTACAGCAGGGAACAGCCTTCTTCATGCTCTCAGCAGTCACCCTGAAACTTTGAAATGGAGTATTCTATAGGGCGAATTGCTGAGAGCAAGGAGAAACTGCAGCACAGATGAGGCCTACCGTCCTGAACAAGACAATATGATTAGAAGGTTCAGAGAACGGGGCTACCCCATGTGGGTCTTGAAGAGAGCAGTCAATAAAGCAAATAAAACCACAAGAGACCAGACACTTAAAGAAAAACAAGTGACAAATGAGAAAGAACAGGAGGAGAACAACACTAGAGTGATTCTCACAACCCAGAATCAGAAAAAATCTTCAAGATACTGTCACAAAACTGGAATATCTTAGCTAGCGACCCAGTTATAGGACGTAGTTTACCAACACATCCAATGGTCACTTACAGGAAAGGGAGAAGCCTCAAGGACATCCTAGTGAAGGGTGATATCTCCAACAGGCAATCAGGAACACAACACAGCCTATAGGGTTTTTTTCCATGTGGTCATTGCAAGGCGTGCAGGAGCAGCTACATAAAAAAACACATAACACTCCGAGAAACAAGTAACAGACAATTTTTAATATGCAGTTCCACTTTTGTGATTACCGTACTAGAGTGTCCATGCAACCTTAGATACGTAGGGAGTACTACATGACAGGTAAGAAGATAGTACTCGAACACAAGAGCCATCAACAACAGAGACAGACACTAGCCTGTGGCCAGGCATTTTGAAAAATATCATATGTCTAATAGCTCACTGCTAAGTTACTTTGCAATAGAGCAAGTGCAAGAGAACCCTAGGGGGCAACAGGGTCCTCCATTTGAGAAAGCTGAAATCATGGCACAGCCTAGACTTACAGACCAAATACCCAGGAGGCCATAACTTGGATGAGGAGTTAGAAATTCACCGTCATGAGGATTAACTCTGAGTCTAGTCTATAGAAGAATTCTGGTTTAAGAGGATATTTCTCTCTGTGTACAATATATATGTAAAATGGAAATATGAAAATAGTTGTGTAGGAAGCAGTCAGTTGATATGTTCTTTTTGGTCAAGTTTTAAGTGAAGGATTTTAATCTAACATTGTCTACATTTTGTTTTTCAAATAACAGGAGGAAAGGAAGGGGCCTGCTCTTCGATGGAAATGCTGACAGAGGTCCCTACCCTTTTCTTCAATATCACGTCTTCGTGATAGAGAATGCAGCACAGATAAGAATGTTTTGAGTATTTTACTTTAAGTTTTGATGTACATTGTTTGTCAATATGTGGTGTATATGTCACAAGGTGAACACAATCAACTGTGGAATTTGGGGCTGGTGAAAAGAATCCACACATACAGGGGAAAACTCACATAGTTAGATATTGTTAGTAGTACCAAAATACTGAACTCCCTTTGATGAACAGAATCTGTCTCATCTTCCAGTCCTGTACCACTTGGTGCTCAAACACTGGCTTTTTCGTGCACAATATAACACACCAGATTGCCATACATGGATCCTGAGTAAATCTATTTTCACCACTGAAAGGAAGCCAGAATGACACTGTGTCAAGCGTGTACATATAGCGTACTTCCTTTGTGTCCCCAGCAGGAATACCAGAAGTTTGCAGCGAATCTAATTATATATGACTGCCAGTGACATGTGGGACTGCACCTCGATATTTTGCCATTTGGTGCAGACATAAGGGAATGCCGCGTTAGATCACTAGGGCAACACGCACATAATTTCGTTTGTGTTTCAATCTTCACTATGTGTTACACCATCATCAAAATAATTTGGAGATGGGGAAACTATTGCTAATTCCTGTATTAATGTGTAACATCTTAAACACGCATGCTATTACACACGGACACTAGGTCGGGTTATTGCTTCGTAAGCAGGCACATTGAGGCATTTTAATATGGCCGCCAATGATACACTCTTTGTTTGCATGTGACTTCGAAGAAAACATATTTGTTTGCCACTAGGCATGGACATTCCGTAACATAATTTTATGTACCTTCGCAATATATGCATACAAACCAATTGAGGCTGAAGTACATATGACGTGTTCTTGACCATATAAAGAAGAAAATGCTTGTTTGTATACAGGTTTGTATGGGAGTTAAGCACATTACAAAATGGATGCTATAGTTACGCTGACTTTCGGTATTCAAACATGACTTTTTCCGTTCTCCATGTCGAATCCTCTGTGTGTAACTGTGTGATTTTCTAAAATCCAGTGTGTGAACAAGACTGCTTGGCAGTCGAAACGCATTACTGGAAATAAAATCTTGGGTTTAAGCAACAAACCCCTGAGTGTGCGCTTACTTGGTTTAAATTGGAATATATATATATTATCTACTGGCGGTCGCCAGTAGATAGTTATAGTTAGAACCTATTTTCCATAGGAAATCCGCGACATTCTATTTGAAATAACTCTCTTGCCGGTTGACGTATCTTCGCAAAATTTTCAAACTTTGTGGGGCGCTCCGGTCCGCTCCTACCCTGAAAGTCTCGGGTGATTCGTCAAGCGGGGGCCGAGAAAAAGGGGGTTCCAAAACACGTTTTCCCCATTCATTTTTCCATAGGAAACTTTAGACACGGCTACAGCTCGAACTGCTGAACGGAATTACACCAAATTTGGCAAAGAGGTAGTTCTTGGTTCAGAAAGAACCCTTTTGTTAAATGGTGTAAATCCGTTCAGTAGTTGCTGAGAAAATCAAAAGTAAAAGTACATATATATCTATGGCCGCGTCGGATTCGCGCACCCTCCCGATCACGAGCTGCATGCTAATTGGCTGTCAACACTCCAAATCAGGAAGTGTTGGCAGCCATTTTGTCCCTCGGTAGAACTGAGGGACAGAAACAAGTGCGCAAAATGCACAAAGGGGGCAGGGTAGAAACACCCTGACCACCTAGGTCTGCTCAGGGGTCCCACAAGGACCCCTGGGCAAAAATTATTATATTTTTTTTAAATCGGCAGGATGCGCTCAGGAGCGCGGATCCTGCCGAAAAATCGAGCGCGGTCTCCGCGCTTCGATAGTTAATTGGCCCCGGGTGGCCCAAGTCCCGGGGGCATGGTGGGGGTTTTAATTTATGTAGGGGGCCTCTAAGGCTCCCCAAGCCCCGGGACCGCCACCCCGGGGCTTTATTTAAAAATGATGGCGGGAGGGCTCTGAGCCCTCCCGCAGCCCTCGGGACCGCCACCTCCCGGGGCTTCTTTTTTTTTTTTTTTTAAACCTGTGTGGGGGCTCCAGCCCCCACATGCCCCGGGGACCGCCACCTCCCGGGGCACTAAACATTTAAATATGGGGTCCGTTACGGACCCCAAGCCCGGGGACCACCACCTCCCGGGGCTGTGCACTGAATGGGAGGGGGCCGCGCGGCCCCCTCCAGGAGCCCTTGATGGCCCTGGGGACCACCACCCCCAGGGCCGGCTCCTGCAGTGTCCCGGGGTGCCTACCCCGGGACACTGCTGTTTGCTCCCGTCCTGTCATAGCAAACTTGGTTTGCATTTTGAAAGAGAGAGCAGGAAACCTGCTCTCTCTTTCAAAATGCAAACCAATTAGCTTTCCACATGGGGAGCAGCATGTTAGCTGCTCCCCATGTGGAAAAGCAATGCCGGCTTCCGCAGGAGGCGGGGAGCCGGCTGGGACTGTGGGGTGATTGGGGACCCCCACAGTCTCCAACGTGAGGCCAGGCCCCGGGGATGGGGTCCCCGGGGCCATAAGTGGCCCGGGAGGGGGCCACGCAGCCCCCTCCCCAAAGTTCCAATTTTTTTCTTTTTAAATAAGGGAAAGGCCGGCCCCGTGGGATGGGGTCCCCGGGGCCTTAATGGCCTGAGGAGGGGGCCACGCAGCCCCCTCCAAAGAAAAAAATAAAAAATCGAGGCCATGCCCCGGGGGATGGGGTCCCCGGGGCCAATACAGGCCCAGGGAAGGGGGCCACGCGGCCTCCTTCCCGTTTTTTTTAAAATTAAAAAAAAAAAAATGCTCAGGCCCCGGGGATGGGGTCCCCAGGGCCAAAAGTGGGCAAGGGAAGGGGGCCACGCAGCCCCCTCCCATAAAAAAAAAAACAAAACGACCGGCATCGTGCCGGAGGCCCCGCCCCTCCTTGCAGTACTCTGCAAACGCGCCCCTGGCGCGTTTGCAGAGGGGGAACGAATTCCCCTTGAATACTGGGGGTCCCTGGGGCCAACTAGCCCACCAGGAACCTCCAGTATGCGCCAGGGGCTGCCTTGCAGAGACGTGTACATAGGCCACGCCCCTTTTACACCTCTCTGCAACGCAGCTCTGTGGCGCTTTTGGAGGTATATGGTGGGCTAGTTGAACTCCAGGGACCCTCAGGATTCAAGGGACTTAATCCCCAACTTAAAACGCGCCACAGGGCGCGTTTGCACAGTGGTGAAGGGAGGGGCGGGGCTTCATGTGACATGTGTGCAAACAGGCCCCGTGGCGCGTTTTAAGATGGGGATTAAATCCCCTTCAATCCTGAGGGTCCCTGGGGGCCAACTAGCCCAACAGGTACATCCAGAAAGCGCCACAGAGCTGCGTTGCAGAGAGGTGTAAAAGGGGTGTGGCCTCTCTACACATCTCTGCAACGCAGCCCCTAGCGCATACTGGAGGTTCATGGTGGGCTAGTTGGCCCCTAGGGAACCTCATGATTCAAGGGGACTTAATCCCTCAACTTAAAACGCGCCACGGGCGCGTTTGCACAGATGTCACCTCAGGCCCCGCCCCCTCCCTTCACCATTGTGTAAATATTCCTCTAAAATCTGCCTTACTACGAATTCCGATTTACTCACCTGTTATCAGGAGAGACCTCAGTGCTGTATCTTTCAGCCCAGTACTGGTCCTGAAAAGTAATTTTAACCGTACTTACCAGTAACTTGAATTTCCTTCCATAGGCTAACATTGACTGGTTTCACTTGGAAATTCTTCTAAGTGTGGAGTTTTGGAACTTTAAAATATTCCTCTAAAATCAGCCGAAATACGAATTCCGATTTACTCACCTGTTATCAGGAGAGACCTCAGTGCTGTATCTTTCAGCCCAGTACTGGTCCTGAAAAGTAATTTTAACCGTACTTACCAGTAACTTGAATTTCCTTCCATAGGCTAACATTGACTGGTTTCACTTGGAAATTCTTCTAAGTGTGGAGTTTTGGAACTTTAAAATATTCCTCTAAAATCAGCCGAAATACGAATTCCGATTTACTCACCTGTTATCAGGAGAGACCTCAGTGCTGTATCTTTCAGCCCAGTACTGATCCTCAAAAGTAATTTTAACCGTACTTACCAGTAACTTGAATTTCCTTCCATAGGATATCATTGCCTGCTTTTTGCTGAAAAAGTTTCTAAGTGTTGATTTTTGAAACATACAAATATTCCTCTAAAATCAGCCGAAATACGAATTCCGATTTACTCACCTGTTATAAGGAGAGACCTCAGTGCTGTATCTTTCAGCCCAGTACTGGTCCCGAAAAGTAATTTTAACCGTACTTACCAGTAACTTGAATTTCCTTCCATAGGCTAACATTGACTGGTTTCACTTGGAAATTCTTCTAAGTGTGGAGTTTTGGAACTTTAAAATATTCCTCTAAAATCAGCCGAAATACGAATTCCCATTTACTCACCTGTTATAAGGAGAGACCTCAGTGCTGTATCTTTCAGCCCAGTACTGGTCCTGAAAAGTAATTTTAACCGTACTTACCGGTAACTTGAATTTCCTTCATAGGCTAACATTGACTGGTTTCACTTGGAAATTCTTCTAAGTGTGGAGTTTTGGAACTTTATAATATTCCTCTAAAATCAACCAAAGTACGAATTCCAATTTACTCACCTGTTATCAGGAGAGAACCCAGTGCTGCATCTTTTAGCCCAGCACTGACCCTGAAAAGTAATTTTAACCGTACTTACCAGTAACTTATATTTTCTTCCATAGGAATCCATTGTCTGGTTTTCAGCAGAAAAGTTTCAAAGTGTCGATTTTCACAAACTACAAATATTCCTTAAAAATCGCCTGTATGACTTAAACGCATTCTTTCAACTGTTTACAGGAGATGCACCAGTGCTGGATCCAGGATCCAACACTGAGTAAGAAAAAGTAACAATAACAGTTTTTACCTGCTAAGTGAATTTCCTTCCATAGGATAACATTGGTGATTCTATGAGAAAAAGTTTCTAAGTGTCAACTTTTAAAATACAATAATATTCCTTAAAAATCACGACTGTAACCAAAACACTTTTACTCAACTGTTTACAGGAGATGTACCAGGACTGAATCTAGGATCCAGTCCTGTGGTTAGAAAAGTAATCCATAAAGTAACTAATTGCATTTAACTAGAAATTCACATTGAGCTGAATGTTGCATTGTGTTTGAAAATGTGTTGCCCATTGCAACAACTGTAACTACTGTACTTAAAAGTCTATTGCCTATGTGCAAAGTATTTAAACTAAAGTAATTCATTCTGAGAAAGTATTTTTTGTAATGTAATGTATAATGTAATTACAATGTAATTTAAAAAATAAAATATGTAAAAAAAAATTGTTTCTAAAAATGTAGTAAATCAGTATGAAAAAAATTAATATAACAATTAATACATTTAAAAATTGTCATTTACAAAACCTTTGAAATTCACTGAAAAAACCGTAGGTTTCAGACATGTTATAGTTAGGAATTAGCATTAAAAAAACCTTTGAAATTCACTGAAAAAACCATAGGTTTCAGATATGTTATAGTTAGAAATTAGCATTTAAAAACCTTTGAAATTCACTGAAAAAACCATAGGTTTTAGGGACAGTTATAGTTAGTTGGACATTTTACTTGTACAAAACCCGTGAAATTCCCCTGTTATAGTTAGTTCAGCTAACTATAACTCGCGCCCGCAATGCACTGCTGATGACGTCACATATTACATCACTCATGACATGGTCAGTGACATCACTGATGACATCACTGATGACATCTCAAATGACATCACTGATGACATCATCCACGTGATAATCTGATGTAGCTCTTCACACCCTAATATAACCTTTGATACACCCAATCTAAATTACAGACTGCCATTCGCAAAACCATAGACACTCCAACACCAATAACTACATACCCACTCACTGATTCTTAGGTCTACACACACACATCCACTCACTCACCCGTACAGTCACTCATACTTATGGTCACTCAGTTCAGGACTATCATATGCACTCTTACTCCTATATAGACACTTAAACACCGCCACTCATCCATAGAGGTACTCACACACCTAGTCAGTCATGCAAATAATTAAACACACTGCCATTTACTCACCTATACAGTTATACACACACCAGCTCACTTAATCATACAAATACTAGCACATTGTTACGCTCTTATATAATCACTGATACAAGCACACACTCATCCATACAGCCACTATCACAATCACTCACTCTCGCTTATAGCTATTTATATACTCCAACACACATATATACTGCCTTGCACATATGTAGTTACTCACACATGTACCACTGGGACATACATTCACTCACTAACACACTCTTACACACACTTACCCACCCATACAGTCTATCACAGATGCACTCTTGAAACCATCCACCCAGTGAATCACCCACTCACCCATCTATGCACAGTCGCACACACCCCATCCACACAAACACTCAGGCACCCATACAGATACTCAGACAACAAATCAATAACTCTTATAGACACTCATGTAGCTATTCACAAACCCATGCAGCCACTTACACAGCAACAGACAGACGGATACAGACATTCACCCAGTTTAGTCACTAACCCATGCATTCAGTAAGATACGTTAAATCACTCACTTATAGAGTCAGTCACGCACCTACTAAATCATCCATACAGACACTTACACACCCACTCATTCTTCAATACGTCTTTTCCTATATATATTAAAAATATTTAAACTTTACAGAAACACACAGTCACTGGATGATGTCATCAGTGATGTCATTTGAGATGTCATCAGTGATGTCATCAGTGATGTCACTGACCATGTCATGAGTGATGTAATATGTGACGTCATCAGCAGTGCATTGCGGGGCGCGAGTTATAGTTAGCTGAACTAACTATAACGGGGAATTTCACGGGTTTTGTACGAGTAAAATGTCCAACTAACTATAACTGTCCCTAAAACCTATGGTTTTTTCAGTGAATTTCAAAGGTTTTTTAAATGCTAATTTCTAACTATAACATATCTGAAACCTATGGTTTTTTCAGTGAATATATATATATATATATATATATATATATTTATTTAATTTCAAAACTATCAAGCTATATATCATACATCACAAATAAAACCTAGTGTTTTCCATAGAAGGACCTAACTGATAACAAAATTCAAACTAAAACTAAATCAACCAATAAAATAAAACCATAAACAGCTTTAACCAATAAAATCAAACAAACAATTAAATCAACAAGATAGAAGGTACACTTATTTAAACAACTAAATACTTCAAAAATGACAAACACTGCAAAACGATGAAACTGTTCCGGAGTGTCTCACCAGAACCTTAAAGAAGAAATATATACATCTAAACAGCTGACTAACCAAGTAATGACAAACTTATATTTAAACTAAAACGTAATTGCAAATAAACCTAAAAATGTAAAATAGCAAATAATTATTAAAACACTCTCCAACTTCTATTCCCTTACATAGGCATTTTAAAAGAAAAAATTCAACATGAAGAACCGATAAACTGACAGAAAATATCATCAAAATCTAGCAAAACGATATAAGCACGGAAATATACATAAATTAATAAACAACTATCAACGCACCCAAATAGCAAGCAAAAATAAACCTAACAACCTCAAACTCTAGAAACTACTGAAAAACTTACATTAAAAATTAAACGTAATTTTTTTTTCATCCAACAGAACAGAAAGCACCTGCTCTACATTAGAACATCCCCAATGGAAAAGCTGCAAAACCACTTGAAACATTTAAACTGAATATACATGTAAGTATACAAAATAGAAGCAGTGTCATATTTTTACATGTAAATAGCAAATGTACAAACTTTAAAATATTATATATATTTATACTATTACACTACTTTCAGATACAATGACAGTAGCTGCAAAATATATCACCTCACAGAAAGGAAAGCAGTTACTAAATCACAAGGGCTACACCTACAGCCAACAAAGTGCATCATCAGAAAATATAAACTGGAAATGTACTAAATATTATTCTAATGCATGCTATAGGAGGGCAACTACAAAAGATGATGTTGCAATTCATGTAAAAGAACAGAACCATCCCTCAAATATGACAGAAATAGAAGTAAGGGAGATATTGCAGCATATAAGAAAGGCAGGCACTAGCTCCCAGGAACTCACAACCAAAGTTCTTAAAGATATACTAGCTAAAGTCCCAGAACACATAACAGGGCAACTACCATCTATCACCACTTTAAAACAGTTAATTGCATGAACTAAAAAAGCCACCAGCGATACCACAACTTCTCTTAGAGGATACAATGATATACACATACCTGAACATTAAACAATTACGCATAATGAGGTACCTTTCTTTTACAGGACAACCTCAATAGTGAGAAATGAATCCTAATATTCTCTACAGCAGATAACTTAGTAAAACTTAGCCAATGTTAAACCTGGATGATGGATGGCACCATCAAAATGTGCCCCAAACGAGTCATTCACATATAAACAACACATGGTAAGTATCAAAACACAAATATCTCTTTTATATATGCCCTACTACCAAATAAACAGAGCAGCACTTCCTACGACCTCTTAAACCATTTAAGAAATAAACCAAATGACTGCTACCCTAAAAAAATAATCATAGACTTTAAGCAAGCCATGTTTCAATCCAATCTAAAAATGTACCCCTTCAAAGCCACCATTTCAATCAAAGTATATGGCAACACCTCCAAAAATCTAGGGCACGAACTGCCAGACTCGTGTGGACGCGGCAATGGCGGTTTTCTGACCACCTTATTACAATTAGGATGGTCGGACTGCCATTGCCCCACCGGTCAGAAGCCAGCAATATGCTTGACGGGACCGCTGCGGTTCCGTCAAGCATTTTACGAATTTCGTCTCCACCACAGTTTCCTCCTTCATGAAAACCGTGGCGGAGAGGAATCAAATAGGTTCCTACAGGGCCCCCTTGTGCCTCTGCGCCCTGGGGTGCATGCAGGGGGGCACAACATGTTCCCCTCTGTGTGCATGCACCACTGTTCCTGCACGGCATGGACTTTATAGTCGAAGCCGTGCAGGAACTGTTTTTAACGTTCCCATTGTGCTGCCCATTTTCAGGGCACCACCATGGGAACGTACAAAAAAAGTCCGCCAGGCACAAGAAGGAAGGATGGCACAATGCCTTTCAATCTACACTAGACAGAAACCAACCTGCACTCTACAAAATCTATAGAAACATTACAAAAATAGCATGGCTACCAAGAATTATGAATGGAGCAATCTGTTAGCCAAATTGTTCCTTAACTTAGCAAACAAACCAAAATAATGTACAAGATGCTACAATTTAAAGTTAAACTCTTCATAAATAACAAAGGAGCATGTTATACTATTTACGTTTTTTTATTTATTACCATTATTATTTTAACACATTGTTGAACACTGAAGGGGGACATATACTATTCTCACTCCAATCTAACTATATTGGGGGAAGGTGTTGGACACTAAAGGGGTGACATTTTCTATTCCCACTCCAACCTAAACCATTTTGGGGAAGGTGTTAGACACTAAAGGGTTGATGTTTAATATTCCCACTCCAATCTAAACCAATTTGAGGAAGGTATTGGACACTAATGGGAGGACATTTACTATACCCATTCAAATTTAAACCAGCTTCAAGAAGGTATTGTATACTCAAGAGGTGTTACTATTTCCACTCCAATCTAAAACAATTTGGAGAAGGTGCTCCCACTTTAACATAAGGGTATGTCAACAAGGAGTTTAATGCTAAAGAGGTGGAATTCACAACATCCACTTCAAAATATAACATTTTACACAAGGTAATACCAATGAAACATTTTAAATAGAAAATTAATACTCCATACTCGCACACAGGGGCTAATTATGATGTCGAGCGGACTTGAGTCCGCCCAACACCGTCTCGGTCCTGGGACTGACCGACCTCTGGTCGGCGGTCTCGACCGTCTAATTAGGATGCCACCGAACACCGTTCGGTCGCATTCCTACATTACCCTATGGTTGCATGCATTATGGACATAAACTGGCCATAATACATGCTTCCATAGGGAAATGGGAGATGCTGTTCATCTCTGCACCCCGTGGCAGGCACCTCAAGGTGCCTGCCATGGGGAGGAGGGATCAACAGGGGGCACCATATGTGCCCCCCAACCGGAGGTCGCGCACGCA
Source organism: Calotriton arnoldi (assembly GCA_963921515.1). Lineage (NCBI taxonomy): Eukaryota > Metazoa > Chordata > Amphibia > Caudata > Salamandridae > Calotriton > Calotriton arnoldi. Next base: position 240,761 of record CAWUFW010012593.1, read on the forward strand.
AGGGGGCCCTGCTGGGGGCCCCTAAACACGCTTTCTGACATGGTTTCCATGTCGGACAGGCCAGCATGGAAACCATGCTGGAAACTGTGCATTGTAATTCCAAGGGTGGAAAGGCCTAACCTTTGGGATTACGTGCCAGTTCCGACGGGCAGACGGACTCCTTGAGCCCATCGGAAGCCAGCCAGAGTGACCGGCAGGTTTCGTTTCTGACTGCCAGCATTGTAGTGCAGCGGTTGGAAAGTAAACCGTGGGGCCGATTATGATGTGGCCCTTAACGCTCCATACATATTTAAATACTAAAACATAAAAATAATATTTAATATGTACTACCATTAATAAAGTTAAAACCATAACATGACAAATAAGATCATAATATAAAAATAAAAATCATAAAAGACAAAATATGTAAATACATTTATAAAAAAACAAAATATTTTTTGAATAAAATAGCAATTTTAGAACCCCAAAAAACAAAATATTTCTACAATTTAAAAAAATCTGTTACAAAGCATTTAAAATGTAAAGATTTTGCATAAAAATGTTTATAAACATTTAAAGTTTTGTTTATATATTTTTAAATGTTATACTATTTACGTTTTTTTAATTTCTTACCATTATTATATATCTTCATTATATAAAAATTAAAATGTATTAATATAAAATTAATTAAACAATTCTAAAGGATTAATTTACATATCATCAAAATTATTACCTTCAAATGTTTTTAAACATGTCCCAAACCCTTAAACCCTAAAATCCCCAAATCCCACTGCCCAAAAAAATTAAACAATTATTTCTATACATTATTTCAACTAAATATTACAAATGTCATCAATTTCCTAACAAAAAAATTATGGGGCTGATTCGATGGTTGACGGACTTTAGTCCATCCACCATTGTTTCGTATTTGGGACCACCCGCCTACAAGGCGGCAGTCCCAAAGTATGAATTACGATGCAACCGCCACCGAGGTGGTCGCATTGCCTATGTTTTGCATTGTGTTACAACAAACAAATGATGGACGGAATGCTGACAATGCAAACATTCTCCCCCAGTCAAAAGATCTGGGTTAAATCCATCGTTATTTTGCCCACTACGCCACCCCAGTTTGGACCCAGCCATATGCAAATCAGTCTTGACCCTGTGCCCCATGGGAACAGTCCAGACCGAACTGCCAGGCCAGGTCCTCCCTGGACCGGAAACAAGCATCCTGGGACCGGTTTCAGGGTATGTCACCCTTCTTCAGCCAGGCAAGCTTGAATCCAGTGGCACAGTGAGCAAGGGACCCACGTCTGGGCATACCCATCCCACTTAGGGCGAAAAGTGTTACAACAAACAAATGATGGACTGAATGCTGACAATGCAAACATTCTCCCCCAGTCAAAAGATCTGGGTTAAATCCATCGTTATTTTGCCCACTACGCCACCCCAGTTTGGACCCAGCCATATGCAAATCAGTCTTGACCCTGTGCCCCATGGGAACAGTCCAGACCGAACTGCCAGGCCAGGTCCTCCCTGGACCGGAAACAAGCATCCTGGGACCGGTTTCAGGGTATGTCACCCTTCTTCAGCCAGGCTAGCTTGAATCCAGTGGCACAGTGAGCAAGGGACCCACGTCTGGGCATACCCATCCCACTTAGGGTGAAAAGTGTTACAACAAACAAATGATGGACGGAATGCTGACAATGCAAACATTCTCCCCCAGTCAAAAGATCTGGGTTAAATCCATCGTTATTTTGCCCACTACGCCACCCCAGTTTGGACCCAGCCAATGCAAATCAGTCTTGACCCTGTGCCCCATGGGAACAGTCCAGACCGAACTGCCAGGCCAGGTCCTCCCTGGACCGGAAACAAGCATCCTGGGACCGGTTTCAGGGTATGTCACCCTTCTTCAGCCAGGCTAGCTTGAATCCAGTGGCACAGTGAGCAAGGGACCCACGTCTGGGCATACCCATCCCACTTAGGGCGAAAAGTGTTACAACAAACAAATGATGGACGGAATGCTGACAATGCAAACATTCTCCCCCAGTCAAAAGATCTGGGTTAAATCCATCGTTATTTTGCCCACTACGCCACCCCAGTTTGGACCCAGCCATATGCAAATCAGTCTTGACCCTGTGCCCCATGGGAACAGTCCAGACCGAACTGCCAGGCCAGGTCCTCCCTGGACCGGAAACAAGCATCCTGGGACCGGTTTCAGGGTATGTCACCCTTCTTCAGCCAGGCTAGCTTGAATCCAGTGGCACAGTGAGCAAGGGACCCACGTCTGGGCATACCCATCCCACTTAGGGCGAAAAGTGTTACAACAAACAAATGATGGACGGAATGCTGACAATGCAAACATTCTCCCCAGTCAAAAGATCTGGGTTAAATCCATCGTTATTTTGCCCACTACGCCACCCCAGTTTGGACCCAGCCATATGCAAATCAGTCTTGACCCTGTGCCCCATGGGAACAGTCCAGACCGAACTGCCAGGCCAGGTCCTCCCTGGACCGGAAACAAGCATCCTGGGACCGGTTTCAGGGTATGTCACCCTTCCTGCATTGTGGCGGGTGTTGTTCGCTGCAACACCCGCCGCAATGCAAAAAAGGGACAATTTACATATCACTGCACTACGTGGCAGGCACCATGGGATTCCTGCCACATGGTGCAGGGATATGTAGGGGGGCACCATAGGTACACCCCAGGTCCCATGTATGGGGGCAAAGGAGTAAGGAGGGCCCGCTACGGGACCCCAAAGTCCCTTTCTGCCTGCCTGTTCATGGAGGGTTAACCGCCATGAAAAGGCAGGCGGAAAGGGACATGGTAATCCCTACAGCGGTGCCTTGCAGGGCCCGCCACCATTGAAGGGACTACAAGCCCATTCACCCCACTGGCGGGCTCAAGGAGCCCGTCAGATGCGTGGCGGTCGGTCTTTACGACCACCACACATCCGCCCGCCATTATAATATGGCAGGCAGTCAAGTTGGTTACGATTGTGGGGAGACCTCCACCGACAGTGGCGGTCTCCTAGCCATCGTAATCGGGCCCTGAATTACTAAAAACACAAATAAATAAAAATAATCAGCATATACTATCAAACGCACTAAAATTATATACTAATTAGCACTTACAAATGATATTACATACAATATTTTCTACATCGATATTTATTACAATGATATTAAAAATAACACTAAAAACTATGGGGCCGATTCACTAAGGTAATCTGAGCCAAAAGTCTAACTTTACGACTTTTGGTATTCATAGAAGTCACTTACGACTTTTGATATTCACAAAAGTAATTTACGACTGTATCTTTACATCCTCACTTGGGCTGGATTTTCTGCACTCGGGCAGAATCTCCACACCCGGCTGGATTCTTCGAACCCGGGCCGGAATCTTTGCACCCAGGCCGGAATCTCCGAAATCAGACCAGAGTCTCAGCAATCGGGCCGGATGACCATTGCCTTCAATGCTAAACACCTGTGTACGTGCTTGCCATCCCCCCACTTGGAGAAGAGGAAGTCAATTGACACCACCTGCAAGACCTGCACTACAAACCATATAAAAGCAGCACACTAACAAGGACCAGGTTTGTCTACATTGAGTTCCTGCTTGACTGCTCTGCGCATCATTTCAGGAAAATGCTTCAACAGAGGAGGAAGAAAAATTTGCCAGAGGAGGAGACCACCATGATCTTGGAGTTCATTGTGAGGCACTACAAACGGCTCCATGATTTCCCCCTTACAGCACCAGTGGTACACAGAAGGCATCCCTATGGCAGCATTAACGCACTGCAGTCACAGCAATGGGAGAGGATGTCCGCACTTCAAGATGAAGTGGCAGGATGAGGAGAGGCGGGCGAAGGAGAAGTACGCCAGGATTGAGCTGGCCAGAATGCTCCCTGGTGTACAATCCGGACCCCACCTCCGTCTCACCCCACCAGAGGAGGATATCCTCAACACCATAAACCACCACATGTGCCATGGGCTGCCTGTGAGTGATGCCCGCAATGTGGTACCAGGTAAATGTGATGTCCAGAACATGGTTATGAAATGTCTGTCTGCGTTGCACCCCAATTGTGAATAAGGAAGTTGTTCCCAGTATGTATAAAAAGCATTGTGAGTCAGCGCCTCACGTGTCTCCTTCTGTACTTTGCACCACAAGACCCAGAATCCTTCGAGATGGGTTTGGCAAATCCCATTCCCACTATCAAAAACATGGATCTAGCACTGCTGACTTATATACCTAACACTGCTAAATAGCAATAGACAAAGTTCCCCTTCCACTTATCCAGCCATGGCAGGTGCAGGTAAGAGGAGGGGTGGGGGTGAGGCAAATCCACAGACAATGTAATAGGGAAAATAAAATGAAAAAAACAATCCAAACCACTTATCTTGCGCTCGCCGCATCGCCGTGCACAAGGTGAGAGATTATTATTTTTCTCTTTTTTATTTTAAATTGATATTCCCCATTCCGTCATCTGGATAATTTCCCCTCCCCCCATACCCCCCCACTGCACCACTGCTCCTACCTGCACCGGCACCGGCTGCACTTAGCATTACTGTTAGCATGTAGATGCATTGAGAAAAAATCTGACAAGTTGCACATACACATTTTTGCTTTGCTGACTTTTCTCTGTTCTCCTCCATTGACACATTCATCCAGAGTTCAGCCATCCACTGTAGCAGAGGTCCCTGCATCTGCTGGGAGGAAACAACATCATCCACAGCAAGCCATACCACCCTCACAAACTGGTAAGTAAATCTGGTTAGGAGTGGTTCCAAAAGCCTACATTCTCAGCAGATAACAGATGGATATATTAGGCCCAATTCACAAAGGTAAATTGAGACGAAAGCCTAACTTTACGACTTTCGTTATTCAGAAAGCACATTTACTAGAAGTAAATGCCCTTTGTGAATATCAAAAGACCTAAAGTTAGATATTCGTCTCAGTTTACCTTTGTGAATCGGGCCCATTACATGTATTCCAACAACAGTGCCAGAACTGTGAACTGAACTCTGAAATTGAGTGCATCACATGTAGCGACTGGAATTTTAACTGGCAGACACACATTTCTTTGTAGGGCCAATGATGTCATGCAGGATTCCAGGCCCCACAGTGACATCTCCTACAAGGTTGGCTGCGACATCTGGTCAGGAACCACACACTGGGCAGATGCGGGACCCTGGTAAGTAAACCCAAGATTCATGTACCTGAATGTTCATGCTCATAAAATATGTATTTTGTATGTGTTCAACATCACTGTTGTCCCTAATCACAATATGCCTTCATATGGCATTTTAACACATTCCATATCACACCATGGGGGCTAGTGAAAGGATGACACCAAATGTATGGCAAGTGAGTGCAGTATGTACATAATAGACTATATTGTGTCATATGAAGTGGAGTACCCACAACTGGATTTTAAGTCAATGATCTGAAAACTCTCATTGAAAATCCCAGGGATCAAAATGTATGGAAAGTGGTGTGGATGAGGGTTGCACTGATGCCAGTTAGGTTGTGTTGTTTTGGGAGGGGTGTATGGGCTGCTATGGTAGATGTAGAGGAAGTCAAACATATCTATCAGGTGGCTGAACTGCACAATGCAAATCCAGTGTAGGCGGAAAACATCCAAGATTCTTGTGTGATCTCCCAGTCCTAAATGGGCGTTGTTACTTAATGAGGAGGGAAGCACAAATGTGCCACAATATGTACTGACTATTGGACATATCACATATTAACTCTCAAATGCAATGATATGATCAGTTGTGCAAATGTGAAACTGGTCTGCATGATGATGTACACTCCTTTAGATTTGTCTACAGACAACATAATACTCATGAGGCATGATGGGCCTCACAATGAAGGTGTAACCAAAGGTAGACAGAGGCGTTCATCATAATTATCCCCTTCCTTCAAATATCAGTTATCTTCTCATACACGTTTGTCTATTAATGTGTTATCTCGTTGATATCAGTGCTGTGTGGATGTAACAGCTGCCAATTGCTGATGGTGGCCAGGGGCCCACATGTAAAGTTCAGGAGGTACACATGTGGCACACTGGCCAGAAATCGCAGATCAATGGTCGATGACAATCACATATACATGTTAACTCATTCCTCTCATGCTGTGTACTTGAATATGGCCATATATGTCTCATTACAGCTGCTGGCAGGATACCATCAGCAGTACACACAACACCATCCCTGGGTATGGAAGACATCCTGGCTGCAGCAGTGAAACCCACTCGCATCTGTCCATCAGGTAAGCGTGCCATGAAGTGTTTCTGAATATGGATTCCAAAATGCTTCCTAATATCCAAATCCCCTTCTGCATAGCATCTGTAGTTGGTGTGTAAAAAGTTTTCCATTTCAGTTTTGTGCGTGTCACGTGTGCCTTTCAGCATATTAGTCATGCAGATCATTAAGTATGGTGTCACTTCCCTCTCAAGCTGCTGGATCGCGGCCTGCTTCTTCAGCTACACCTATGAGGAGCCAGGTTCAGCAGTTGACATCAGGGGGGATCACAAATCAACACGGAGTGGTGGCTGGAGCTGGTAAGTTAGCTTGTGCATTTTACATCTCCATTCCACACCTCAGTGCTATGGTGTGAACTGTCAAGTGTAGGTGTTCCCAAACCAGGTAACATGTGCATTATCGGTTAATGCAACGTACAGTAGAATCAGCCCTTGTGTTGCACCACATCATATATTGGGTCATTTACCTATCCTGTTGCCACCTCTGTCTTACAGGTGATGAGGACGATGAGGAGAATGGACCTTCCACCAGTGCTGGGCGATGGGCAATCGAAGGGGAGAATCCACTACTCTTGTGCAAGAGGAGGAGGAGGAGGAAGTACTAGAGGAGACTGCTGAAGTGGAGGATGATGGAGACTATCTGGCCCTACTCACAGAGGATGTCGAGTCAGATGCCCTGACCAGAACATTTGTCACACTGGCCAAGATGTGCAAGGCCACCCCCCCCTCCACCAAGCAAAGTGCCTCAACATCAAAACCCATGATTGCCGGTCCTCAGCATAGCACTAACAAGGCACAGCTCTCACACACCCCAACACGGAGCTCACTCCCTCAAAGCCCTCACATCCTGGACAGACCTGGTGATTCCCCTACACACTGCTCCCTATACAGTGCATCTCAGGCATTTTCTCCACCATCTGAGGGAGGTACCACCCCTGGTGTGGTGCAGGTATCCCCTGGGCACCAATGTCCTGTGCACAGACTACCACCTTCCACCCTCCCCCTGCTGGTGGACCTGGAGGTCTTAGCTATGGTCGCCCCATGCAGAGGGGGCGGTTGTATGTTGGAACAACGAGTTCCTCAACAACGACTCCCTAAACCACGCGGTCTGTACCACGACCGCGTCTCAACAACGATTTCTTTTACCACACATTCATTTACCACACATTTTCATGATAAAGGAATGCATGGTAAAACCCTCCCTTAATTCTATTCCAAATCCCCTACCACTCCCTAAAATCTACCCCGTACCCCCCACCTCCCACCCCTAAAAACTTAGATGAACCCCCTACCTCCTATTAATTAACACTAACCCCTCCCACCCCTGAAAACTAACTCCTACCCCTCTCACACCCTTAAAACTTACACAAACCCCTCCTACCCCCTAAAACCGATCACGAAACCCCCAACCCCTAAAAACTAATAAGAGCCCCCCACCCCCTTAAAACGAACTCAAACCCCTCCCGCCCCTTTTAACTAACACAAACCCCTCCCACCCCCTAAAAACGATCACGATCTCCCCCAACCCCTTAAAAATTATACGAAGCCCCCCACCCCTAAAAACTACCACGAATCCCCTACCCTTTAAATATACCCCAAACCCCCTCTTACCTCTCCGGTTCCTCCGACGCTCCTCGGGATTCCATCCGGAACACTAGACCGTCTTAGCCTGAACCACGCACATGCGTGGTTCAGGCTAAGTCGTTGTTCCTGCAAGTCGTTGTTAGGCTGGCGTGACTCCGGAACTCGTTGTTCCGGAGTCGTTGTTAAGGATGTTCCCTGAGGGGGCTAGCAGATGGCCATGGTGGCCAGTGGACGGAGGACCTCTTCCAACAGCAGGCTGATGTGAGGCAGGACATTCGTGCCATAGGGGCTACCCTGTCAGATATGTCTGAGGCACTGCAGGACATGCGGCTAATCCCTCAGGTGTTGGATAGACTGGCCCAGGTGTTGGACAGGATGGACAGATCTTGGCAAGACATGTCCAAGAAGATCAATGACATTATATCCATCCATAGGGAAGAGAGTGCAAGGCACCATGCCTTGGCCATGAAGATGATGGGGGCATGCTGAAACGTTTCCAAAGTCTCCCTTCAATGTCAAAGCAGGGAGGGGAGCCAACACATCTACCTGCAGCACATCACACCCACACACCTGTACCACAAACTGCACAGGCTCACAGCATGAGTACACATCCACCAGCCCCACATCCAGGCACTCCCCCCACCTGCACATCCACCACCAGCCCCTGTCCAGGCATTCCACCACCTGCACATCTACTACCACCCCCTGTCCAGGCACTCCCCCCACATGCACATACACCACCATCCCCTGTCCAGGCACTCTCCCCACTGGCACATCCACCAAAACTCACTGTTCAGGCACCGCCACCAACTGTACAGACACCACCAGCCCCTGTCCAGGAACGTACCCCTGTACCGGCAGATGCACCACAACAACCTGCACCTTGGCCATGACACAAACGCACGTATTCAAAGCGATCCTCACCAACTACTTTGCGAAGTGGCAAGCACGATCCTTACTGATCACAGGAAGAAATACCATCATGGACATGTGTAAATAAAAGATGAACGTCCTCACAACTCAAGACTAAGGGGGTGATTACAATGGCGGACGGACTTAAGTCCATCTGCCATCGTTGCGGGGTGTGGGACCGTTCGCCTGTGAGGCGACGGTCCCACACATGAGATTACGATGGGCCCCCACCGTGGCGGTCGTATCGTCTATCTCTAACATTGTGGCGGGTGCTGCTGGCTGCAGCACCCGCCGCAATGTCCGAAATGCACTGTTTGCATTTCCCGGCACTACGTGGCAGGCACCACCCGGTGCCTGCCACCTGGTGCAGGGAAATGTAGGGGGGCACCATAGGAGCTCCCCAGTGCACAGCCAAACCCCCCTAGCACAAAGGGGGCCCGCAAAGGGCCCCCAAAGTACATCCCCGCCAGCCTTTCCATGGCAGTTTCACCACCGTGGAAAGGCTGGCAGGAATGCAGCATCATAATATGGCGGACGGTGCCTGCTAGGCACTGCCACCATTCTATTGATGCGAGCGGTCTGACAGCAGCAATCGTTATGATTGCTGCTGTCGGACCGGTGGCAGACGGACTTTCCGTCCACCACCCACACCGCCCGCCATCGCAATCTGGCAGGTGGGATTTGGCCGCACGATTGTGGTGAATCCACCACCGGCAGGCTGCCGGTGGTGGATTCACCACAATCGTAATGACCCCCTAAATTGCATATTATGTACTCATGTCAAAATGTTTACCCTTGTGGTGGCCTAGAGATGTGAGGATGAATGTGTGTGAGTGACACATGTAAAATAGTGAAACCGCATCAGTGTAACAAGCTATCATGCGCAGAGCAAATAACTACTCCCAATGTATATGTCCATACTTTGAACACAACATATAGAATGAAGTTAACAAGATAAAGTTTGATCCAAAAAATACGTTTATGTAAAGAAATCCTTATGAGAAAAAAAAATATTCAGTCCGCTTGGAAGGGGGGAAAGAAAGCAGATAATGCTCTTTAAACAGAAAGGACATGGGGACTTGGAGGGGGGAGGACAACATAAATTAAACACGTCAGGAAGCACTAGGGGAACCAGTCTATATACAAGGGGCAAAGGAAAATAATGTCCAAAACAAAGTCGAAGTCGAAGTCAACAGTCCTTCTGGTCATCCTCTATCTCCACAATCTTCAGATCCTCTGAATCAGAAGCAGGCACCTGGCTGGCCGGTGCAGGACCAGGCACCACACAGGGTTGGGATACACAAGAAGTACGGGGGAAACAGTGTGGAGCAACGTGCAGGGGGAATCATTCAGGGTGGTTTGGGAGGGACGTTGAGCTAGGACAGACAACTTGGCTGCACCTAAGGAAGTGACACTGGCAATGAGGGTGGCCATGGATCTTGCAAGTTCCTCTCGTATCATAAGCACCTCAGTGCAGATCTGCAGCATGATGCGAGAGGACATGAATAGCTGATCCTCACATGCCCCCATCACTTCCTGGGGTGCAGCCACAGGAGTTACAACACAGGGAAGGGTTTGGGTGGAACATGAGGGGTGTGGTGTCTCGGGGTCGGAGCCTATGTTGAGCCTAAGTCGGGGTCTCCAGCCTAGCTGGAGACCCCGATGGAATGTGGGCCTCTAGAGTCAGGGAGGGGCTGATGGCAGGCCCAGGTTGTGTTGTGGCCTGTCCTTGGGACACCTTGCCAAAATAAAGTTGTGAATAGTCAGGGGGAGAGTCAATCTCCTCCCCCCCTGGCCAGAGGTGTCTAGTTTTTCACCCCACCCTACAATGTCCTCTGCCTCCACCCAGTCCGTAGCACTTGAGGTGTGTTCTTGCTCAGTCCGGGAGGGCGCAATTCCCCTGCCTTTGATGTAAAAGGTCCCTCCTCCTCCTCTTCCTCTTCTGTCGTGTAGAGAGGTTGTGGCCGCCGGTACCCCAACGATGTCCTGCTCCAACCCGGGTCCTGGTCCTGGGCCTCCTGGCCAGCTGAGCCCACTGAAATGAAGACAAATCATAATGTAGTGGTTGTACACGTCAGAACGGCACAAAAAACTACATGAAGCAAGGGCAGACTTTCCTCTCCTCTGATCACACTATACAAATATAAGGGACTTTAGACCTAAAGTACGTGTATGTTCACTGTGATGTCCTGATTTGACTTGCACATAGACTTCTTACTTGAAAATTGATGGCTTACACTTCTGTACTGACCAACCCTCACCTTCTGTATTCTTGTAATCTGTGTTAACTGTCATTACTACATAGACATCTTCCAATGCCAATCTACAAAAGGAGATTGGAGACAATCCGGTTGGTATTGGAATGGTCATGTGATATGGAGTCTCTGCACTGTTACACTTTCTAACAAATGTCATCTGCTGTGTAGCAGCATTGTATGTAACAACAAAAATGCAGATTTGGGTGTACATATCCAAATAGGTGCTGGGATATTAGCTTTGCTAAGTGGGGAGTCTAACAATTTGATATTCCCTCACAACAGCAGACAGTCTAGTGCTACATTTTGCCTTTGAAGACTGCTCAGGTATTGTTGTACCTTGGTGAACAGCTGTGGCTAGTTGTACCAGCTACCTTGACTGGACAAAGGACATACAAGCCACTGTTGGGAAGATGTGTGTATGTGGACCGACTTAGATAAGTTGGTATCACTTAAGAGTGAGACAAGGATCTCAAAGTCAGTCTTAAATCCATGGCACATGATGATCTATCTTAATCAGAAGCCAATCCCACCAAAAGCAGTGCAAGTCACAGCATCCAACAGCCATAGGCCTTTCATCCACACACTGAACAGTGTCTGTACCATTTCTCACCCAATGCACACATCAGTTATAATGCCCTTGGTTCACTGCTAATGATGTTGGCAGTGCAATTTTATATCCAAATGCACGTGTGTGGCTCTATTCCCCCAGTGGCATACAAAAACTACCACTCCCAGAATATACTCTGCTCAGTGCATTCTATGTGCTACAGCGAACCTTTGGCCTTATAATGACTGGTGCATTTACACAAAATAGATCAATTGAGGCATGGGACACATGATGGTACAGCTCTGTCATCCCTCACATCATACTTTCAGACACATATTTCAGGTAATGCGCTTACCAGCTCTCTGCGACTCATGCTCCTCCAGCTGAGCATGGAGGGTCGGCAAGGCTGCCCTCAGGACCCTCCTTTACAGTGGCGATAGGCGGGGCCAGTGCACATGGTGCTGGGAGGACTGGCCAAGATTTTCTGGGCCTTAATCCTGGTCCAGCATTTTAGGTCCTTCCATCGCTCACGGCATGCCCTACCCCGCCGGGTATAGACGCCCACTGCACTGCAGGCACGCACTGCATTGCTCAACTGGTCCTCAGGCCCCCATACAGCTGATGGAATTTTCCAAGCACCCCCTCTGCTAGAATATCCAATTCCCTTTCAGTGAAAGGGGGTGATTTCTCCTCATATCCCTCAGCCATGTTTGAGGTACTTAGGCTGTACTGAGCAGCAGGATGGCAGAGGATCTGATCTGTGACAGAGGATAACTTAGATTGACCAGAAAATGGCTGCCAGCAACTTCCTGTGATGTATTTCCTGCCTACCACTTCCTGTATGTCATTTCCTGTATGAAAGAATGGGTCCCGGTCCGTTTCCGGAAATTCTGGCCTGAGTGCGTACTCTCCAATCCCGGAGAATATGTGCCGTATGCGGAGCCGAGGCACCGCTCATTGCGCCTACGCTCAGCGATCGGAGAGTACGCACTCGGGCCGGACTTTACGGAAATGGACCGAAACCCATTCTTTCATACAGGAAATTACATACAGGAAGTGGTAGGCAGGAAATACATCACAGGAAGTTGCTGGCAGCCATTTTCTGTTCATTCTGATCCTTCCTCTGTCACAGATCAGATCCTCTGCCATCCTGCTGCTCTGTAGCAGAGATCCCAAAAATGACACATTAAAGGAACATTAGAGACGTGAAAGCAAAGCTAGAACAGAACATTTAATTATGTTTGGCATGGGAAAAGGGTGTGGCCAGACACAACATCACATCCCAGAAGAGTTTGCTCCTTTGCATTATGGGACATGTAGCCCATATTTTGCGCTTGACTCAAGAGTTGACTATAGTGTTACAGTAAATTCAAGGGAAGAAGTGCTGTGTATCCCAGACACATAGGGCCTGAATCACCAAGCTGATCATCAGTCACAGTGGGGGACCCGCAGTTATAAGGGAGTAGATTCAGCTGGGGTAAATACTCAACAATGCAATAGTTAGGCCCCTTTGTGAATCAGGAACCCATTGTCAAAAGGTCCTTGGAGGTCTCACACATGCACATACATTTAATCCTCTGAGGCAATGGATTCCTTAGGGACATTGACAACACTGATTGCTGACATCTGCACCTGACCTAATGCATGGCCAATCTTTTGACTCCTGTCAACGGCTGTGGTTTACATACATATAGTGTGGCTTGCAAAGTAGTCTCAGGATTGAATTTTTGGACTGAGTCATAAATATCCAGCTTTCATCACTGACAACAGACTGCAAATCACATTTTGGGGCACATGCATCAAGCTAATTACCAGTCGCAAATGGGCCGATTCACAGAATCGGCCCCTTTGCGACCGGTAATTAGCCTTTTGGGATGCATCAAGCCCAAAGCCAATCGCACAGTAGGTAATCGCAAAATTTGCGATTACCTATTTTGCGAATGCAGTTAGGGAATTGCAATTTGCGATTCCCTAAATGCAATGCAAGAAGCATTCTCAGAATGCAACTTTGCATTAAGGAATCGCAAATTACCATCAACTTCAAGTTAATGGTAATTTGCAATTCCTTAGAAAAATGCACAAAATTGCATTTTTCTAAGTGCCGTGTGGCGCACACACATGCCCTTGGGGTATATGTGTGCGCCATATGTGCACACATGACAATTTTGGGGGTGCATCAGGGTGGCCTTTTGGCCCCCTAGCACCCTTGAAATTGCATGTACAATTTGCGATTACCTATTTGGTAATCGCAAATTGCGAATGATTTCCAATTCATTCCTATGGGCCTCGGCCCATAGGAATGAATGGGAAGGCATTCCCTATTAGCGAATTGCAATTTGCGATTCGCTAATAGGGAATGTGTAGGAATCGCAATTTATTTAGCGATTCCTACATGCATAAGGAATTGCGATTCCTAAATAGCGATTCCTTAAAAATCGCTATTAAGGAATCGCAATTCCTTATGTTGATGCATGTGCCCCTTTGTCCATAATACAACAGGTTGCTCAGGTGAAAAAAGTGCCAACCAGCTGATCACGGACTTGCCTACCCTGCCCTCTGTTCACTGCAATGGCCCAGTTGTCTGGATTCAGACCTAGCTGAGGTACAAGAAGTATATGTAAGCCGTGACTTAAAGCTATGTTGTGCAAGACACAACAGGCCAATATGATCTTGCACACAACTTCAGGGGAGTACATCAGCACCCCCACACGATCAAGACATCTGAATTGCCACTTCAGGAGACCAAAAGTGCGCTCTATGACAGCTCAAGTTTGTATGTGTGCCCTATTGTACCTACGCTGAGGTACAGTGGCTGCACGTCTGTATGGTGTGAGGGGTTGAGGGGAGAGTGCATACCCAGCATCACCTGAGGAGGGAAAATGATTACATTTTCCTCTTACATCTGTACAGAACATGATCTATACTTTGGTACATGCAGTGTCAGTAGAGGCTGTGTATGTGGCATGATGAATCTTATTGTAAAATGGTTGTTTATGTGAGATGGCATTCATACGTTACATTTATACATATCCCACATGTTTGGTGCTTGGTACTTACCCAGTAGCCACATGTTGCCAAATTCTCCTGCAGCCATCCACCAGGCAAGAGGTGACATGTGGAATACAAAGCTGTCATGGGTACTGCCTGGAAACACTGCATGCACATCAATGAATCTACCACTGGCATCACAGGCACCCTGCACATTGATGGAATGCCATCGATGTCTGTTGCAGAAGATGTCTGCAATGTGGTGTGGTGGCTGAAGAGCCAAATGGGTACAATAGATTGCACCCAGCACACGTGGGAAGCGGGAAATGCAATAGAAATCCCTAGCTGTGCTTTGTCTCCTGTCCAGTGTATGGGGCATTCGTATGTGGAGGTGGGCTCTCGTATTGATGCAGCTCAGTACCTGATGCAAGCTCCGTGACAGGCTTGCCTGAGAGATGCCCACAAGGTCACTGGCGACCCTTTGGAATGACCCTGTAGTGAAAAAAAGGAGAACAGCAAGGATCTTGAGATAGGCTGGGATGGCATAGGAGCGACAGGTCACAGAGTCAAGTTCCTCCTCCCTCTCACAAATCATCTCCAAGATGACATCTGGGTGAAACGGTATCGGGCCCTGACATCCTAGCTGGACATCCCAAATAGGTTAATCCTTTGCCTGAATATCTTCTCTACTATCCTCCTTCTCAAGTCTTCTTGCCGCATGGCAAGAGGCAGAGCAACAAACACATTCAGCGACATGTTGGAAGGTTTGCATGTGTTAGCTCTAAATTTATATTTGCTGCAGGGTTTGGATTGGCTGTTGGGCTGCAGTATTTCATCTGGAGCATGGTGGGGGATGGTAAGAACGTACACAGGTGTTTAGCATTGAAGGCAATGGTCATCGGAGCGATTGCGGAGATTTGGCCCGATTGCGGAGGCTCGGGTCCGAGTTTGGAGATTCCGGCCCGGGTGCGGAGATCCCGCCCGAGTGCAGAGATTCCACCCCGAGTGCCGAAATTCCGGTCCGAGTGCGGACATAAAGATACGAGTTGTAAATGACTTTTGTGAATCTGCCCCAATATGTTTACCTTTGTCAGAACCTTGCCACCATTTACAAAGAACAGAAGATCTGTGAATGTGATTTCAATGAAGTCATTTAGAAAAGTGAGAATAGGTGCTTCATGGAGTTGGAATAGGTTCTGGAGAAATTCCAAGATGGCCGCCAAGAGAGCCGCCCCTGTGCAGAGTTCTAGTGTTGCAACCTAAGAAGGCAGTTTAGAATGTAGGGAGAGCCCACACGTAAATCCGCGCACTTCACCTGAAGATTTTGAGGAAAAGGACTTGTTAGAATTCCAGCGTGAAAGAAAAGTCAGTCAGGGTAGTTTTCGTCGTTGTACTCGACGTGTTTAGAGTTTTGTTGCGCTTCACAGAAGACAGGGTTCTGAGGGAGTAGTGTCACCATCTGGAGCAATCGCAGTAAGACGATTTATTCACTTGTTGCAAATAGTTTGTCAGATAGAGGGAGCACATTTTATTATTTTTGAGAAACCAGAGTCTCTGGACTTGCGCATGCTTATCGAAGAGATAAGAAGAGTCAGCACAGGTTCCGAGAGTTGTTAATCTTGTTTGGGCTACCGCAATTTTCTGCAGCTTAATTTTGGAATTGCGAAAAGAGTTTTAGAAGGGATTTACACAGAGAGGTGTTGAGTTTTAAGTTTTTGACTAAGAGGTTATTAGTTATTTATGTCAAGTAGATATATAGTCATACTCATTGAGGGTACTACCGCATATTAGATTTCAGGTAGGGATCTCCTCACTCGTTGTCTTAAGGTAAAGGTTATCCTAAAAAAAAAAGTATAAAAAGCATAAGAAAATCTTGTAATTCTTTGTTGAGCAAAGATTCTGAATAAAAGCAACATACTTTCAGGTCGAGCTAAGAGTCATCGAAACAGAATCGAGTATACAACATAAAATTCTACGAGAAAGATTTAAATAAGAAGAGGGGGATTGGTCACACTAAGGTGGGGTAGGTACAGCTGGAGTATTAAGACAGTTATCTTGCATAATTCCTCATAAAAGCGTTTTGGGTAAAATAAGGTTATTGAATGTTCTATATATTACAGTACTTTGTGCATCCCCCTGAAAGAAAAAAGCAGAAGATAAAAAATGCATTGAGAGAGAAGAATTGAAAAAGAAAAAGAAGAATCAGAAGCAAGGTGTGGCTGTCTCTTCTCTGTCCCATCCCCTTTCCTCCCTTTGGGTTCTTCAGCCACGCGTTACTTAAAAGAAATGATTGGCTGGAGGAGTTGATGAGGGGCATTGGGAAATATCGTCATTCTGCTCCTGTGCATTAAGTGTAGCCCCCTGACAACCTTTGATATTCCTGTCGACAATATTTTTGATATCCTGATATTCTTGACATGATATTTTGTATCACAAATTTATTTTAAATATAATGGAGTCCGGGTCTGCAGTCTGCCATCTGCAAAAGCAAAGAAGGATATAAGATCACCTCATGTGTCAGGTCAGTCAATCTAATTAAGGCATAATCCCTGATACAGCAGGCCTAGGGCTTCAACCTGAGGGCTAAAATCAGCGGGGAAGGCAGGCATCCCCGCCTTGTACCTTGCTAGAGTGTATAGGTAAGCAACAAGAATCCATTAACTTTAACATAAGGGCTTTATGTAGGGTAGTGTTGTCCAAAATAAAAGCCTCTGACCCATTCCCATGGCCAATACTGCCAACCTAGATGGCTATTCAATGCAACCAAACTCTCTTTTTTCGGAATTGAGTAAAAATATAATTACTGGTTCAGCCACAATGCAGGAGAACTCCATACAATTGTATAACCATCCAAGATTGAGTCTTATCACCCTCCTTGGCATGTCACCTAATTGACTTGGGTGATTTAAGTTATGCATTTCTCTGTAGAGTATATTTGCTAAAATGCTGGTCAATACTTTGACTTTTCCATTCATTAATAAAACTGGTCTGAAGGAGGAGCAGTATCCTGGTGGTTTACCCAGCTATATACTGTTACTATTGTTGCTATTCTCACACTAGGTTCTAGAATACCCATCCAGTTAGCATATTAGAACAAATTAAAGATGTGGCCCAATATCATAGTGGATAATCTGTCGAAATGGTTCAGGAGGCCACAGGGTCCCTGTGTCCTGCCACTTTCAAGTTGCACCAAGGCCATTGCAATCTCATCCTCTGTCAGTACCAATCTGAGTTCTGATGATTCAGCCTGGTCCAATGAAGGTAACAGTATTTATTCCACAATTTTAGACATCTGTGCTGTTGACTGTTAGTTTAGAGATAAAGAAAGAGCTAAAGTATGAGGCGAAGGCTTGTGCTACATCTGCATCAGACATCACTACTCTGACATTAACCCCTTCGCTGCTAGGCCTTTTCCCCCCCTTTGCTAAGCCTTTTTTTGGCTATTTGGGGTAGTTTGTGCTTAGGCCCCTGTAACTTTTTGACCACATAAGGTATCCACGCCAAATTTGCGTCCTTTTTTTCCAACATCATGGGTATTCTAAAGGTACCCAGGGTTTGTGGATTCCCCTGGAGGGGACCCAGAAATTAGCCAAAATACAGCTAAATTTAGTTTTTGTTTGGAAAAATGGGAAAAAAAGGCTACAGATGAAAGCATCTGGTTTTTTCCCTGCAAATGGTATCAAAAAAGGGGTTGTGGTGCTGAAATCACCGTCTTTCCAGCTTTCAGAGACAAGCAGACTTTTGTCAGAAAACCAACATTTTTTACACAGTTTTGGCATTTTTCTGGGACATAGCCTATTTTTGCTATTTTCTGTGCTTTCAACCTCCTTCCAGTTAATGGTAGAAATGGGTATGAAAGCAATAATGGATCCTGGAAACCTATACATTTTAGAAAAGTAGACAAACTTCTGAATTCAGCAAGGGGTCATTTGTGTAGATCCTTCAAGGTTTCTTTATAGAAACTAACAGTTAAATATAGGAAAAATTGAAAATTGGTTGAAAAAAACAGCCATTTGTATTAACGTTTTCACCTGTAACTTCTTCTAATTATGACAGCTGTTTGAAAGCAATATACCGTTACATCCG
Source organism: Calotriton arnoldi (assembly GCA_963921515.1). Classification (NCBI taxonomy): domain Eukaryota; kingdom Metazoa; phylum Chordata; class Amphibia; order Caudata; family Salamandridae; genus Calotriton; species Calotriton arnoldi. The sequence continues at coordinate 259,381 of CAWUFW010012593.1, forward strand.
CTGTACCTTTCTGGTTGTGGGGATATATAGGACTTGTAGGTTCACCAAGAACCCGACGAACCCAGAGTCAATAACTGAGCAGCATCTTGCAATGTTTTTTTATTATGTACCGAGTATATAGCAATTATTTTGGGAAAATGTATACATGGAAAAATCGGTATGAAAGACACCTATGTATTTCTGAAATGGGAACAAAATATAGAGTTTAGAAACAGTAGATATTTGCACATTTCCGAAATTGGGAGTACCCATACTAGCATGAGAATTATAGGTCATTTTTCAAAATGACTTAATTTTTACACATTGTCTTTCATTTGGAAGGCAGAAATGCATCGAAAGTCAATAGGTAATAACAGTTGCTCTACAATTCTGTGTTACCCTAAGTCTCCCAATAAAAATGGTACCTCACTTGTGTGGGTAGGCCTAGTGCCCACGACAGGAAACGGCTCAAAACGCAACGTGGACACACCACATTTTCACAATGAAAAATTACCCTTTTTTTGCAAAGTGCCTAGCTGTAGTTTTTTAACCCTAGCTCTGCCGGCACCTAGGGAAACCTAGCAAACCTATACATTTTTGAAAACTAGACACCCAGGGGAATCCAGGATGGGGAGACTTGACTGGCTCTCACCAGGTTCTGTTACCCAGAATCCCTTGCAAACCTAAACATTTGTCCAAAAAAACAAATTTTCCTCATATTTTTGTGGTGGAAAGTTCTGGAATCTGCGTGGGTCCACACAATTCCACCCACCCCGCATTCCCCAAAGTCTTCCAAGAAAAATGGTACCTCACTTGTGTGGGGAGGCCTAGTGCCCGCGACAGGAAACGGCCCAAAACGCAACGTGGACACACCACATTTTCACAGTGAAAAATGACCCTTTTTTTTGCAAAGTGCCTAGCTGTAGATTTTGAACCCTAGCTCTGCCGGCACATAGGGAAACCTATCAAACCTATACATTTTTTGAAAACTAGACACCCAGGGGAATCTAGGATGGGGTGACTTGACTGGCTCTCACCAGGTTCTGTTACTCAGAGTCCCTTGCAAACCTAAACATTTGTAGAAAAAAACACATTTTCCTCATATTTTTGTGGTGGAAAGTTCTGGAATCTGTGTGGATCCACACAATTCCACCCACCCCGCGTTCCCCAAAGTCTTCCAAGAAAAATGGTACCTCACTTGTGTGGGGAGGCCTAGTGCCCGCGACAGGAAACGGCCCAAAACGCAACGTGGACACACCACATTTTCACAGTGAAAAATGACACTTTTTTTGCAAAGTGCCTAGCTGTAGATTTTGAATCCTAGCTCCGCCGGCACCTAGGGAAACCTAGAAAACCTATACATTTTTGAAAACTAGACACCCAGGGTACTCCAGGATGGGGTGACTTGACTGGCTCTCACCAGGTTCTGTTACCCAGAATCCCTTGCAAACCTCAAAATTTGTCAAAAAAACCACATTTTCCTCACATTTCTGTGGTGGAAATTTCTGGAATCTGCATGGATCCACAAAATTCCACCCACCCCGCGTTCCCCAAAGTCGTCAGAGAAAAATGGTACCTCACTTGTGTGGGTAGGCCTAGTGCCCGCGAAAGGAAACGGCCCAAAACGCAACGTGGACACACCACATTTTCAGTAAAAACTGACCCTTTTTTGCAAAGTGCCTAGCTGTAAATGTTGAACCCTAGCTCTGCCGGCACCTAGGGAAACCTAGCAAACCAACACATTTTTGAAAACTAGACACCCGGGGGATTCCAGGGAGGTATGGCTTGTGTGGATCCCCCAACGTTTTCTTACCCAGAATCCCCTGCAAACCTGAAATTTAGCTGACAAAAATACCTTTTCCACACATTTTTGTGTGGGAAAGTTGTGGCATCACCGGGCTGACACAAATTTCCTACCACCCAGCATTCCCCCAGGTCTCCCGATAAAAATGGTGCCTCACTCGTGTGGGAGGCCCAAGTACCCGTGACAGGCAAGGGCCCAAAACGTATTGAGGCGACATCAAAATTGCCGATCACAAAACGACTTGGTTTTGCAAGGCGGGTCACCTGGGTTTTTGGCCCCGTGCTCGGCGGCCAGCTAGGGAAACCTACCAAACTCACACGTTTCTGAAAACTAGACACCCGGGGGATTCCAGGGAGGTATGGCTTGCGTGGATCCCCCAACTTTTTCTTACGCAGAATCCCCTGCAAACCTCAAATTTAGCTGAAAAAATCCATTTTTCCACACATTTTTGTGTGGGAAAGTTGTGGCACCACCGGGCTGACACAAATTTCGTACCACCCAGCGTACCTCCAGGTCTCCCGAAAAAAAGGTGCCTCACTCGTGTGGGAGGCCCAAGTACCCGCGACAGGCAAGGGCCCAAAACGTATTGAGGCAACATCAAAATTGCCTATCACAAAACGACCTGGTTTCGCAAGGGGGGTCACCTGGGTTTTTGGCCCCGTGCTCAGCAGCCAGCTAGGGAAACCTACCAAACCCACACATTTCTGAAAACTATACACCCGGGGTATTCCAGGGAGGTATGGCTTGCGTGGATCCCCCAACTTTTTCTTACCCAGAATCCCCTGCAAACCTCAAATTTAGCTGAAAAAATCACTTTTTCCACACATTTTTGTGTGGGAAAGTTGTGGCATCACTGGGCTGACACAAATTTCCTATCACCCAGTGTTCCCCCAGGTCTCCCGATAAAAATGGTGCCTCACTCGTGTGGGAGGCCCAGATACCCGCGACAGGCAAGGGCCCAAAACGTACTGAGGCGACATCAAAATTGCCTATCACAAAACAATCTGGTTTTGCAAGGGGGGTCACTTGGGTTTTCGGCCCCGTGCTCGGCGGCCAGCTAGGGAAACCTACCAAACCCACACATTTCTGAAAACTAGACACCCGGTGGATTCCAGAGAGGTATGGCTTGCGTGGATCCCCCAACGTTTTCTTACCCAGACTCCCTGCAAACCCCAAATTTAGCTGAAAAAATCACTTTTTCCACACATTTTTGTGTGGGAAAGTTGTGGCATCACCGGGTTGACACAAATTTCCTACCACCCAGTGTTCCCCCAGGTCTCCCGATAAAAACGTATTGAGGCGACATCAAAATTGCCTATCACAAAATGTTTTGGGCCCTTGCCTGTCGCGGGTACTTGGGCCTCCTCATGTGTGAGGCACCATTTTTATCGGGAGACCTGGGGGAACGCTGGGTGGTAGGAAATTTGTGTCAGCCCAGTGATGCTACAACTTTCCCACACAAAATGTGTGGAAAAGTGATTTTGTCAGCTAAATTTCAGGTTTGCAGGGGATTCTGGGTAAGAAAACTTTGGGGGATCCACGCAAGCCATACCTCCCTGGAATCCCCAGGGTGTCTAGTTTTCAGAAATGTGTGGGTTTAGTAGGTTTCCCTAGCTGGCCGCCGAGCACGGGTCCAAAATCCCAGGTGAACCCCCTTGCAAAACCAGGTCGTTTTGTGATAGGCAATTTTGATGTCGCCTCAATACGTTTTGGGCCCTTGCCTGTCGCGGGTACTTGGGCCTCCCACACGAGTGAGGCACCATTTTTATCAGGAGACCTAGGGGAACGCTGGGTGGTAGGAAATTTGTGTCAGCCCGGTGATGCTACAACTTTCCCACACAAAAATGTTGGGAAAAAGTGATTTTTTTCAGCTAAATTTGAGGTTTGCAGGGGATTCTGTGTAAGAAAACGTTGGGGGATCCACACAAGCCATACCTCCCTGGAATCCCCGGGTGCCTAGTTTTCAAAAATGTGTGGGTTTGGTAGGTTTCCCTAGATGGCCGCCGAGCCCGGGGCCAAAATCTCATGGGACCCCCCTTGCAAAACCAGGTTCTTTTGTGATAGGTAATTTTGATGTCGCCTCAATAGGTTTTGGGCCCTTGCCTGTCACGGGTACTTGTCCCACCCACACAAGTGAGGTAAAAATTTTCTCGGACGACTTTGGGGAATGCGGGCTTGGTGGAATTTTGTGGATCCACATAGATTTCAGAACTTTCCACCACAGAAATGTGAGGAAAATGTGTTTTTTTTTACAAAGTTTGAGGTTTGCAAGGGATTCTGGGTAACAGAACCTGGTGAGAGCTAGACAAGTCACCCCATCCTGGATTTCCCTGGGTGTCTAGTTTTCAAAAATGTATAGGTTTGCTAGGTTTCCCTAGGTGCCGGCAGAGCTAGGGTTCAAAATCTACAGCTAAGCACTTTGCAAAATAGTGTCAGTTTTCACTGTAAAATGTGGTGTGTCCACGTTGCGTTTTGGGCTGTTTCCTGTCGCTGGCACTAGGCCTACCCACACATGTGAGGTAGCATTTTTCTTGGAACACTTTGGGGAATGTGGGGTGGGTGGAATTTTGTGGATCCACGCAGATCCCAGAACTTTCCATCACAGAATTGTGAGGAAAAAGTGTTTTTTTTAACTAAGTTTGAGGTTTGCAAGGGATTCTGGGTAACAGAACCTGGTGAGAGCCAGACAAGTCACCCCATCCTGGATTCCCCTTGGTGTCTAGTTTTAAAAAATGTACAGGTTTGCTAGGTTTCCCTATGTTCTGGTTGTGCTAGGGCCCAAAATCCACAGGTAGGCACAATGCTAAAAACAAGTCTGTGCCTAGTGGGCTTTCTGCTGCCCTGGGGGGAAATCGGGGGGGGGGGAGGGTTGCCCTGATATGCCCCCAAGGGGGGCATAAAGACTGTGGCTATTGTTTTGGTGGTGGGGGCATTGGTATGCCCATTGTGGGTAGCCCCCACCCCCACGAATAAAAAAAGCCAGCGTAATCGCTGGCGCCAATTAGGCTTTCTGCCCCCGGGGGCAGATCAGGGGCCACTCCCCATCCGCACCCCAGGGGGCAGAAAGACTGTGGCATTTTTGGGGGAGATGTGGGCATTGGCATGCTCATTCTGGGCTGACCTCCCCCCTGAATTAAAAAATAAATAAATCCTGAGGCCTAGTGGGCTTTCTGCCCCCCCCCGGGGGGGGCAGATAAGGGGCTATTGTCCCAATATGCCTCTGGAGAGGGGCAGAAAGACTCTGGTAATTGTTTTTGGGGTGGGGGCATTATCATGCCCATTCTGGGCAGCCCCCACCCCTACATTATTAAAAAAAATCCCTGGTTTCTAGTGGGCTTTCTGCCCCCCCGGGGGGCAGATTGGGGGCTACTGCCCCCGTCTGCCCCCTGGGGGGCAGAAAGTGTGACATTTCTCTGGGGGGGGCATTGTCATGCCCTTTTTGGGCAGCCCCCACCCCAACATCAATAAAAAAAATCCCTGGTTTTTAGTGGGTTTTCTGCCCCCCGGGGGCAGATTGGAGGCTACTACCCCCGTCTGCCACCTGGGGGGGGGCAGAAAGACTGACATTTCTCTGGTGGGGGGGCATTGGCATGCCCTTTTTGGGCAGCCCCCGTCCCAACGTCAATAAAAAAAATCCCTGTTTCTTAGTGGGCTTTCTGTCCCTCCGGGGGGGCAGATTGGGGGCTACTGCCCCCGTCTGACCCCTGGGGGGGCAGAAAGACTGACATTTCTCTTGGGGGGGGCATTGCCAAGCCCTTTTTGGGCAGCCCCCACCCCACCGTCAATAAAAAAAAAATCCCTGGAGTCTAGTGGGCTTTCTGCCCCCCCGGGGGGAAGATTGGGGGCTACTGCCCCCATCTGCCGCCTAGGGGGGGCAGAAAGACTGTTGTGCCCAAAAGAAAATGGGGGGAGCAAAGGCCCTTGCCCAAGGGGCCGCTCCCCCCTCCCTGGTGCTAGTGGATGGATCCCTGCTTGGGGATCGCCCTCCTTGGGTGATCCCCAAGCAGGTATCCACTGGGGAAGGGTACCATTGGAAAGGGGAGATTCTCCCCTTTCCAACGATACCTCTCCCATCTTTTTCGGTGCTCGGGTGGCTGAGATAACCCCACAAGCACCGAAACTGAGAAACTGAAACTAAGTTTCAGTTTCGATTTCGTTGTAATGAGGATAGCGCGTCATGCGCGCGATCGTCATTACAATGAAATACAAAAATATGCCTGGGGAGGTTGGGGAAGCTCTTCCCCACATCCCCAGGAAAAAAAAAATGGGAAATCCCTCTGCTGTCTGCAGCAGAGGGATTTCCTGAGCATGTGCTCATGACGGAATGGTTCCGTCATGAGCACACTAGAACTTGTGCCCATGACGGAACCATTCCGTCATGAGCATGGAAGGGGTTAAGGGCCTGATTTAGATAATGATACCAAAGGGGATGATGGACGGAGCGTTTGAGCTAATCAAACACTCACCCCCAGTCAACTGATCTGGGTTTAATCCATCATCATTCTTTAGCTCACTCCACCACCCCAGTTCAGACATGGCCATATGCAAATCAGTCTGACCCTGTGCCTCATGGGAACAGTCCAGCCTGAACTGCCAAGCCATGTCTTCCCTGGACCAGAAACAAGCATCCTGGGACCGGTTTCTGGCTATTCAGCCGTCATCAGCCAGGCTAGCTTGAATCCAGTGGCAAAGTGAGCAAGGGACCCACGTCTGGGCATACCCTGCCAACTTAGGGTGAACAAAGCGATACCAAAGGGGATGATGGCCGGAGCGTTTGAGCTAATCAAACACTCACCCCCAGTCAACTGATCTGGGTTTAATCCATCATCATTCTTTAGCTCACTCCACCACCCCAGTTCAGACATGGCCATATGCAAATCAGTCTGACCCTGTGCCTCATGGGAACAGTCCAGCCCGAACTGCCAAGCCATGTCTTCCCTGGACCGGAAACAAGCATCCTGGGACCGGTTTCTGGCTATTCAGCCGTCATCAGCCAGGCTAGCTTGAATCCAGTGGCAAAGTGAGCAAGGGACCCACGTCTGGGCATACCCTGCCAACTTAGGGCGAACAAAGCGATACCAAAGGGGATGATGAACCCGAAACCGGTCCCAGGATGCTTGTTTCCGGTCCAGGGAAGACATGGCTTGGCAGTTCGGGCTGGACTGTTCCCATGAGGCACAGGGTCAGACTGATTTGCATATGGCCATGTCTGAACTGGGGTGGTGGAGTGAGCTAAAGAATGATGATAGATTAAACCCAGATCATTTGACTGGGGGTGAGTGTTTGATTTGCTCTAACGCTCCGTCCATCATCTCCTTTGGTATCGCTTTGTTCGCCCTAAGTTGGCAGGGTATGCCCAGACGTGGGTCCCTTGCTCACTTTGCCACTGGATTCAAGATAGCCTGGCTGCTGAGGGTTTTGAACCCGAAACCGGTCCCAGGATGCTTGTTTCCGGTCCAGGGAAGACATGGCTTGGCAGTTCGGGCTGGACTGTTCCCATGAGGCACAGGGTCAGACTGATTTGCATATGGCCATGTCTGAACTGGGGTGGTGGAGTGAGCTAAAGAATGATGATGGATTAAACCCAGATTATTTGACTGGGGGTGAGTGTTTGATTTGCTCTAACGCTCCGTCCATCATCCCCTTTGGTATCGCTTTGTTCGCCCTAAGTTGGCAGGGTATGCCCAGACGTGGGTCCCTTGCTCACTTTGCCACTGGATTCAAGATAGCCTGGCTGATGAGGGTTTTGAACCTGAAACCGGTCCCAGGATGCTTGCTTCCGGTCCAGGGAAGACATGGCTTGGCAGTTCGGGCTGGACTGTTCCCATGAGGCACAGGGTCAGACTGATTTGCATATGGCCATGTCTGAACTGGGGTGGTGGAGTGAGCTAAAGAATGATGATGGATTAAACCCAGATCATTTGACTGGGGGTGAGTGTTTGATTTGCTCTAACGCTCCGTCCATCATCCCCTTTGGTATCGCTTTGTTCGCCCTAAGTTGGCAGGGTATGCCCAGACGTGGGTCCCTTGCTCACTTTGCCACTGGATTCAAGATAGCCTGGCTGATGAGGGTTTTGAACCCGAAACCGGTCCCAGGATGCTTGTTTCCGGTCCAGGGAAGACATGGCTTGGCAGTTCGGGCTGGACTGTTCCCATGAGGCACAGGGTCAGACTGATTTGCATATGGCCATGTCTGAACTGCGGTGGTGGATTGAGCTAAAGAATGATGATGGATTAAACCCAGATCATTTGACTGGGGGTGAGTGTTTGATTTGCTCTAACGCTCCGTCCATCATCCCCTTTGGTATCGCTTTGTTCACCCTAAGTTGGCAGGGTATGCCCAGACGTGGGTCCCTTGCTCACTTTGCCACTGGATTCAAGATAGCCTGGCTGATGAGGGTTTTGAACCCGAAACCGGTCCCAGGATGCTTGTTTCCGGTCCAGGGAAGACATGGCTTGGCAGTTCGGGCTGGACTGTTCCCATGAGGCACAGGGTCAGACTGATTTGCATATGGCCATGTCTGAACTGGGGTGGTGGAGTGAGCTAAAGAATGATGATGGATTAAACCCAGATCATTTGACTGGGGGTGAGTGTTTGATTTGCTCTAACGCTCCGTCCATCATCCCCTTTGGTATCGCTTTGTTCGCCCTAAGTTGGCAGGGTATGCCCAGACGTGGGTCCCTTGCTCACTTTGCCACTGGATTCAAGATAGCCTGGCTGATGAGGGTTTTGAACCCGAAACCGGTCCCAGGATGCTTGTTTCCGGTCCAGGGAAGACATGGCTTGGCAGTTCGGGCTGGACTGTTCCCATGAGGCACAGGGTCAGACTGATTTGCATCTGGCCATGTCTGAACTGGGGTGGTGGAGTGAGCTAAAGAATGATGATGGATTAAACCCAGATCATTTGACTGGGGGTGAGTGTTTGATTTGCTCTAACGCTCCGTCCATCATCCCCTTTGGTATCGCTTTGTTCGCCCTAAGTTGGCAGGGTATGCCCAGACTTGGGTCCCTTGCTCACTTTGCCACTGGATTCAAGATAGCCTGGCTGATGAGGGTTTTGAACCCGAAACCGGTCCCGGGATGCTTTTTTCTGGTCCAGGGAAGACATGGCTTGGCAGTTCGGGATGGACTGTTCCCATGAGGCACAGGGTCAGACTGATTTGCATATGGCCATGTCTGAACTGGGGTGGTGGAGTGAGCTAAAGAATGATGATGGATTAAACCCAGATCATTTGACTGGGGGTGAGTGTTTGATTTGCTCTAACGCTCCGTCCATCATCCCCTTTGGTATCGCTTTGTTCGCCCTAAGTTGGCAGGGTATGCCCAGACGTGGGTCCCTTGCTCACTTTGCCACTGGATTCAAGATAGCCTGGCTGATGAGGGTTTTGAACCCGAAACCGGTCCCAGGATGCTTGTTTCCGGTCCAGGGAAGACATGGCTTGGCAGTTCGGGCTGGACTGTTCCCATGAGGCACAGGGTCAGACTGATTTGCATATGGCCATGTCTGAACTGGGGTGGTGGATTGAGCTAAAGAATGATGATGGATTAAACCCAGATCATTTGACTGGGGGTGAGTGTTTGATTTGCTCTAACGCTCCGTCCATCATCCCCTTTGGTATCGCTTTGTTCGCCCTAAATTGGCAGGGTATGCCCAGACGTGGGTCCCTTGCTCACTTTGCCACTGGATTCAAGATAGCCTGGCTGATGAGGGTTTTGAACCCGAAACCGGTCCCAGGATGCTTGTTTCCGGTCCAGGAAGACATGGCTTGGCAGTTCGGGCTGGACTGTTCCCATGAGGCACAGGGTCAGACTGATTTGCATCTGGCCATGTCTGAACTGGGGTGGTGGAGTGAGCTAAAGAATGATGATGGATTAAACCCAGATCATTTGACTGGGGGTGAGTGTTTGATTTGCTCTAACGCTCCGTCCATCATCCCCTTTGGTATCGCTTTGTTCGCCCTAAGTTGGCAGGGTATGCCCAGACGTGGGTCCCTTGCTCACTTTGCCACTGGATTCAAGATAGCCTGGCTGATGAGGGTTTTGAACCCGAAACCGGTCCCGGGATGCTTGTTTCCGGTCCAGGGAAGACATGGCTTGGCAGTTCGGGATGGACTGTTCCCATGAGGCACAGGGTCAGACTGATTTGCATATGGCCATGTCTGAACTGGGGTGGTGGAGTGAGCTAAAGAATGATGATGGATTAAACCCAGATCATTTGACTGGGGGTGAGTGTTTGATTTGCTCTAACGCTCCGTCCATCATCCCCTTTGGTATCGCTTTGTTCGCCCTAAGTTGGCAGGGTATGCCCAGACGTGGGTCCCTTGCTCACTTTGCCACTTCATTCAAGATAGCCTGGCTGATGAGGGTTTTGAACCCGAAACCGGTCCCAGGATGCTTGTTTCCGGTCCAGGGAAGACATGGCTTGGCAGTTCGGGCTGGACTGTTCCCATGAGGCACAGGGTCAGACTTATTTGCATCTGGCCATGTCTGAACTGGGGTGGTGGAGTGAGCTAAAGAATGATGATGGATTAAACCCAGATCATTTGACTGGGGGTGAGTGTTTGATTTGCTCTAACGCTCCGTCCATCATCCCCTTTGGTATCGCTTTGTTCGCCCTAAGTTGGCAGGGTATGCCCAGACTTGGGTCCCTTGCTCACTTTGCCACTGGATTCAAGATAGCCTGGCTGATGAGGGTTTTGAACCCGAAACCGGTCCCGGGATGCTTGTTTCTGGTCCAGGGAAGAGATGGCTTGGCAGTTCGGGATGGACTGTTCCCATGAGGCACAGGGTCAGACTGATTTGCATATGGCCATGTCTGAACTGGGGTGGTGGAGTGAGCTAAAGAATGATGATGGATTAAACCCAGATCATTTGACTGGGGGTGAGTGTTTGATTTGCTCTAACGCTCCGTCCATCATCCCCTTTGGTATCGCTTTGTTCGCCCTAAGTTGGCAGGGTATGCCCAGACGTGGGTCCCTTGCTCACTTTGCCACTGGATTCAAGATAGCCTGGCTGATGAGGGTTTTGAACCCGAAACCGGTCCCAGGATGCTTGTTTCCGGTCCAGGGAAGACATGGCTTGGCAGTTCGGGCTGGACTGTTCCCATCAGGCACAGGGTCAGACTGATTTGCATATGGCCATGTCTGAACTGGGGTGGTGGATTGAGCTAAAGAATGATGATGGATTAAACCCAGATCATTTGACTGGGGGTGAGTGTTTGATTTGCTCTAACGCTCCGTCCATCATCCCCTTTGGTATCGCTTTGTTCGCCCTAAGTTGGCAGGGTATGCCCAGACGTGGGTCCCTTGCTCACTTTGCCACTGGATTCAAGATAGCCTGGCTGATGAGGGTTTTAACCTGAAACCGGTCCCCGAATGCTTGTTTCCGGTCCAGGGAAGACATGGCTTGGCAGTTCGGGCTGGACTGTTCCCATGAGGCACAGGGTCAGACTGATTTGCATATGGCCATGTCTGAACTGGGTGGTGGAGTGAGCTAAAGAATGATGATGGATTAAACCCAGATCATTTGACTGGGGGTGAGTGTTTGATTTGCTCTAACGCTCCGTCCATCATCCCCTTTGGTATCGCTTTGTTCGCCCTAAGTTGGCAGGGTATGCCCAGACGTGGGTCCCTTGCTCACTTTGCCACTGGATTCAAGATAGCCTGGCTGATGAGGGTTTTGAACCCGAAACCGGTCCCAGGATTCTTGTTTCCGGTCCAGGGAAGACATGGCTTGGCAGTTCGGGCTGGACTGTTCCCATGAGGCACAGGGTCAGACTGATTTGCATATGGCCATGTCTGAACTGGGGTGGTGGAGTGAGCTAAAGAATGATGATGGATTAAACCCAGATCATTTGACTTGGGGTTAGTGTTTGATTTGCTCTAACGCTCCGTCCATCATCCCCTTTGGTATCGCTTTGTTCGCCCTAAGTTGGCAGGGTATGCCCAGACGTGGGTCCCTTGCTCACTTTGCCACTGGATTCAAGATTGCCTGGCTGATGAGGGTTTTGAACCCGAAACCGGTCCCAGGATGCTTGTTTCCGGTCCAGGGAAGACATGGCTTGGCAGTTCGGGCTGGACTGTTCCCATGAGGCACAGGGTCAGACTGATTTGCATCTGGCCATGTCTGAACTGGGGTGGTGGAGTGAGCTAAAGAATGATGATGGATTAAACCCAGATCATTTGACTGGGGGTGAGTGTTTGATTTGCTCTAATGCTCCGTCCATCATCCCCTTTGGTATCGCCTTGATTTAGATAATGGCAGATCAGGTCTCGCCATCACTTTTTCGGCAATCTTCCCGCCCACTGATTTGGTGGTCTGCCCACCCGATTTAGATGTTGACAGGGCCATAGGCGAAAGACCGCCGCATTCCCACCGCCTCCACCAAGGACCTTCTACTGCGTCAACGGCCAAGAGTGCCGCCGAGCTGGTTATGATGTGCCTTTCCACCAAGGCAACTGTGGTGGGAAGACCTCCAAACTCGACTTGGCGGAATGGATGAAAAAGAGGTGAAAATTTACCTTTTTTCATTTTCCCACTTCCGTTTCCATCTTGAACCCCTTGTCCAGGTCCTTCCTGTGCTGCTGCTAATTCAGCACTACGCTCATCGAATACGTTGTTGCCAGAATCTAAGGTAGACTTCAGTGTCACTTGCCCCACTTTGAATCGTACGTTAATGTTAGCTTTCGCCCTGAGTATTTTACCTTTGCTCTCAATATGTATTTTACCTTTGCTCACATATGTATGTGCCATGCATATGTGTTCATCTAACTACTAACATGTAAAGTAGGATAATGAGGAGTAGTACTTACCTGTCTCCACACCACCATGAAACTTCAGGACTCCACCACCAGGACACCGCCAGCACAATGGGAACATCTAAATTGGCTCAGTGGAATCCCGCCGGCCTGATGGCAGCAGAGTACTGTTAGCCAGCAGAGAAGACCACCGTGGTCGTCTGTCCATAGCCGCAACATCTAAATATGGCAGGCGGACCACCATCAGCTTGGCGGAGTACTTGGAACTGCCGACACGGCGGGACGAGAGTAGTCCCGCCAAGATCTAAATCAGGCTCTAAGAGTCTGCAATTCCTTCATTCAGCAGACTTCTCAGTCTCTTAGCTAGCCATTTCCCACATTATTACTGACTTAATATCCTCACCTTTGCACACACAAGTATTGGATTTTAGCATCATTCTCAAACAAGGCTCTCAGATTTTCTTGCAGTTCTGCTATACACCAAGGTTCAGCTTCTCTGTCTCCATCTACTTTCCTTTATCTCACGCAGACTCCTCTAACTCCCTCACTTCCTTAGCTGTCTCCTGTCTCTTACCAGTTATATCTGAAATTGTTCCCCTGCAAAACTGCCTTATGTGCTTCCATAGAGTCATATGTAACTTTAGTGTGCCCCGATTCTTCAGGTAGTGATGGTCTGTATCTCTAAGCAATATCCTACTAATTTCTAATTTTTTAGACCCCATCCTTCTACATTTGTACCCATTATGAGAAATAATCCAGTTTCAAGTCCCCTCCAAAGACCAATATTGTAGCAGGCAGTAGTGTCAGCACTATGTCTATCTTTTCTAATACCAATGAGTACAACCGAAGGGAGTGAATATATGAACATCACTATAATCTGCTTGCCATCCCATGATCCCATAACTCCTACAAACCACCCATTTATTTTTGTGACATAAACAGTGTATTTCTCCTCAATAAAACAGCTGTGATCTGGAATAAGAAGAGAATTCAGAGTGAATGAATTCTCTGTATTTACCACCCCCTGTGTAATTGCACTATGTTTCCACTAGATGAGTGCTCAATTGTAATTCTATGTCAATTTCCTGTCATACTAATGACTGGATCACCACCCCACTCTAAATTTTGTTGCTCAGGCCATTAACATTCCATCATAAGAACTTCAAGGAATGCTTGACTTGTAACACCTTCCTATTACGTTTTCTAATACGTAATAGCTTCAACCGTTCCCTCGCTGTGAACTTACTGATCCATACTCATGAACAAAACCAACAAAGGACTTTTCTTAAACTCCATCTCCCCTCACTGTAGTGAGGTTCGTTTGGAACATCCAACCTCCCAATGCACATAGTGTCTGTCGCTCTAACATATTGATCATTACAATGAATCAGCATTACGCTTAACTTCAACACCACTAAACTAATCAGGGCCAGCAGCTTAGTTAATAGATATCCACCTGCATGACCGGCGCTAGACCTATAAATCTCAACCCCCATTTCTATCACAAAATGATAAATTCTGCCTTGAAAACAATTTCCTATTTGTAGCTGAGGTTATATTTACCACACACTAAGGCTGTTTCCACTTAGTACCTTAATTTCCTTTAGGCGGAGATCCTACTGGATCCAGCTGCAACAGATCCAATTTGTACCTGGTAGATCACTCATTAGTACCATTTATTTGATCTCACACTCATATTAGGTACTCCAATGTAGTTTAGGTTCTCTCTCAATATACTCAAAGAGGATGGAAATCTTCACTGTATTTTCAAATCCTTTACTTAATCAATTTGTCAGAATAGAACAGCTTGAAAATGCATTTAGTCGCTTTTCAAGTGCTGTTCTTCAGAACTGTAATAAGTATTATAAAAAAATATTTTAAAAACACTATGACGGCTATTTATCTATTCTGGTTTGCTGCTGTGAACGTGTGGGCTTGTCCGGCCGCATCTTCGACTTGTGAAGCACAATATCCACTTATCTAAAGGCATTAACCAGGAGTGACTCTTATTCTTCCTGAAGCAAATCTTTCTATGTTTAATCGATGATAGTTTAATGCACCTCTCCAACAGTAGCTGGTGTCAGAGTGCAGTGCAGTCCTACGGCTATTGGATGTTCATTATAATCTAGGGGGCAGATTTATCAAACTTTCACGCAGTGCAGCGTAGCAAGCCACCTTACTGCTCTGCGCTGTGTAAAAGGGAAAGGGCAGGAAAGAGCTTTATTTAACATTATGCGGTGCATTCCGGTCCTTTCCTTGTGCCAGCGCCCATTTAGTTCCAACGCAGACACCCTTGTGCTATGGTGCAAGGATGCCTGCATTGTAGGCAGGATGGTTTTTGTGCATGAAATGGCACCTTCCTGCACAAAAACAATCTTCAGAGGCAGTTTCGTGTGCAGAATGCAGCACACTTAGAGAAAACAACGAGAAGAAACAAAGATATTTCTCCTCGTCACACCTCCCCTCTGGCATTTTGATGCATCCCCAGGTTTACTATTGTTGGCAAAACTACGAATGTGGCAAAATCCATGGGTGAACATGGCAGAACACTTATGCTCCAACCATGGATTGCCTCCCTGGGGCAAAGTAAAGCAGCGCAGAGATTTGCTCTGTGTTGTGTTACTCCAGATTGTCAAGCCATACAGGGCCATGCAAGGTGGCCTTGCGTGGCTTGATAAATCTTATTTTAGTGTTGCGTCGCCCTTGCGCCACCGTTGCTTGGTGCAAAGGTGACACAACACATTCATAAATATGCTCCTGTATATCAGGCCTCCATGCAATTTAACAGATTTCAAAGGTCTCAAAATGTTAAAGGGAGCTACCAGCCAAACCCTTCAGTGAGAGATCTGCTGCCACCTGCCAAGAAGGTTCACCCAAATACAAGGTAGGCTCTTGTCTGGCCTCTCAGTTTCACCCCATCACACTGCCTTTCTCCATCCAGCCAGCTCAGCACCCCTTCACCAGACTGTTACAGTATTTTACTGCCCATGGCCCCTCTCTCGGGCCTCTTCATCCCTTAAGTCCTGGTTCTATACCCTGCTATGAATAATCAGCTTCATAACCATCTAGGTGCAGGCATAGGCCTCTGTAGTACTGCCACAATGTTAGTTTCAGATGGGCGCACACATCTTTGGGCTTACCTGTATTTCCCAGGTGCATTATCTCTTGCCTATGCCCCACTTCTTGAGATACATGGAGTCCCCCCCAGATCCAGACAGCTTCCCTGCGGTAGGTTCCGGATGTTTCATGCCACACTACTCCTACATCCAATGGTAAATAAGCCTCATGCCTGGCACACCTGGTGCTCAGGGTGTTCACACACCGGTGAAGGCAATCAGAGCCCCAACAGGACACAGCTGTAGGGATATTTGATTGACAAGAAGCCATGCAATCTTGAGCTATTATAGTTATGTGCCGCCTTGCTTGCCCTCGAGCCACACCCCATATTTTCCTTAATTTCATTGAGCATTTTGTTATTGTATGGGTATGTAGAAATTGCATAGTATCGCTAGGTTTATGCTGGAAAATGTAGGTCACTGTGAAAATGTAGGTGTGTTAGACAGGTTGGTATGGTGAAATATCGTACAATTGTGACAACTATGAAATGTGGTGTTGGGGTTTGGTTTAGTCTTTGAAGGTGTGCTTCAGTATTTGAAAGGAGGTGTGAATGTGATTAATATCAGGAAATGGTCTGATCCCGATCATTATGCCTGAGATTCAGTTTTGGAACATAAAGTGACAGATGTCAGGTGACCATTGATGCAAACTATGGTGATGTAGTCTGCTGTGATGTTGTTGACTAGCCAGGTGTATCTCATAGATTAGTACTGTGGTTTGACATTTTTTAAAAATCTTGGCGGGAGTGGAGGGTCTTTCCAAATGTTCAACTGTTCTCCACAACACCCACAGCACCTTTCTGCTAAGAAAACATTTTGACTGGGAAGGAATGAATAGGTTGCTATGGAGTTCGGGATGAAGGAATTAGCTCTGCCTTTGAATCAAAGGTAGAGCAGAGTGAGTCGGTCTACTGGTTTGTCCCCTAATTCTACGATGTGGGCACGGTAAAAGCAGTAGTATTTTTTTTTATATCAGGCTACAGTGCTTGTGGAGCTATAGAAAATCAATTGCCTTGGGTATGCTGATTAGATGAAAGAGGGTTATAGTACTGTGGACATTGGATCTTATATCTTGGGTTGTATATTGTTATGTCCCCCAATGTACCTCAATCTAGGCCTGGGTAGCTACACGACCGTTTACCTATATTTGTTCTACCTTGCTCCCCATAACGGTTCTAGCACTGAACTTTTACCCAGTTATGTGCTGAATAAATGTCGATCAGTTTCCTGAACTGCTTTGCATAAATCGCAGGTTTTGTTCTAGGGTCATTTAATAATCATATTCACAACACATTGATTATGTAAGGAACCCTGAGGCCACCTTTATGGTATAAAAGACCCATACCACCACTAGATCAGCAGAGGAGAAGCTTCAACCTGACACTAGACGCTGAGGTCCCGGAAGCTACAACACGCAGCGGTCTGACGAGATCAAGACGGGGTCCTTCGTTCTCTCCCATCAGGTAATGGGGTTGGCTCTTTCCTAGGGGATTCTTGGCTTTACACCCAGATGCATGCTGGGTACACTTAGGTACACTTAGGTAGGGTTTGCATCATAGGAGTACGCTTGATTAAAGTCATATATGCCTGCATATATTCACTGTTGTAGCACCATGGTAGAATTCTACTTTATATTTACTCTGTTGGTGCTTGTAATCTTATACATCTGTTTCTGTTTAATGGTTGTCGCAGCACACATGTTTTATACTAGAATGACTCTGGTTCAATAAATGCTTATTGAAAAACGCCCCCATCGTTTATTCCGTGTATCTCTCTGAGACTAATTGAGCAAGATTGACTGAGCGAAAAGTACTGTACTGTTTCTACGATCCCTGCAGGATCAAGGGTTGTCATGTTTGATAGTTGCCAGAAACTATTCGCTCCTTGGTAAGGTTAGGGGGCTTATGGTGGCACTGTGAGCTAGCTGGTCTAAAGGCTAACATATCCTTTGGGGGTGTCCGGAATCAGTCTAGATACTAATCCCTTAGTTTATCTTGTCTAAACTTGCAGAGCCTATGTATTTTTAGGAACTACACACAATATCCTTCATTATGACTATATTTACCGAAGGAATGCTCAAGTTCCAAGATTGTTTTGGCACTACCCATTGGGGAAGTGAAACCTCAACATGGAAGCTATAATACGTTTGTCAGAAAATGGGTGACTTGATTGAAAACACATTGCGCCTGATTACAATGTTGGGCGGAAAGCCTCCGACCAGTGGTCGGAGGCTTTCCGCCCAACATGGTAGGTTTAAGGTCCGACCGCCTTATTAAGATGACGGTGGTCGGAGTTTAAACCTACGGGGGGATTCCGACGTAGTTCCGATGGGCTCAAGGAGCCCGTCGGTTATTCAAAAACACTTCATAATCCCTTAAGGACGGCATTTTCGCCGTCAGGATTATGATGACACTTTCCGACAGCATTTCCATGTCGGCCTTTCCGACATGGAACTGCTGTAAGAAAGTGTCTTTAGGGGCCCCTAGCAGGGCCCCCATCCCTCCGCAGCCTCTGCATACTGCCCTGGGGGGCACAAACATCCCTGCACCGTGTGGCAGGCACAGTGAGGTGCCTGCCACGCAGTGCAGAGATGTTTACAAACTTCCAGTTTTTCAATGGGAGCTTGTGCTGTGGGCATTTTCAGCCTGCCCACAAGCTCCCATTGAAAAAAGGAAGTTTTCGACTGCACTATGTGCAGGACTGTTTACAAACTTCCATTTTTCAATGGAAGCTTATGCTGCGGGCGTTTTCAGAAAAATTGATGTTTCCTAATTGGGTTGTAGGAACTGCTGACCTATGGTGTGGCGGTTCGCCCGACATCGTAATCAGGGCCATGCTATGTATCAGATAGGCTGTTATGTAAAAGGCCATAAACCTACACATTAATTCATAGTTGTATAGTGCAAGTTTATCTGCAGAGACATCTTGGTGTTGATATAAACAGATGTTCATTGTTACTTAACTTGATGGTACTCATTTTATCAACATGAGAAGGATGAAGGGTTGAGTGGGCCTTCTAGCATTAGACCCTACGACCATAAGGTCAAACACAGATTTATGGAGAGTATACATTAGTCCAATGAGCCACCAGACCCAGTCATGAACCATAATCCTGTACAAAAATACAGATACAGATGATGCTAATATATAATCTGTGGACAGAGACAGAGGCACTCAAAATATGATTCTTCTCCAGCTTTTTCTGCATAATATGAATTGCTTCACCTGCCATTTAATCCTTCACCTTCTCATAAGTAGATTTGAACAAAAAAGGTATTGGAAATGTGGACTTTCTGCAAGGTCACCCCAGAATGTTGCCTTCTTTTATTAAACCCATTTTTGTTGGCCATAGAACTCTGCACACTTTACTCCTGCTAACCAGTGGTAAAGTGCTTGTGCTCTTCCCTGTAAACATGGGAGAATTGGTATACACCTGATTGGTACATTTAATTTACTTATAAGTCCTTAGTAAATGGCACTACATGTATCCAGTGCCTATACATTAAATGCTGCTGGTGGGACTGCAACACTCTTTGTGCCACCCACTAAGCTAGCACTGGGTGTACAGTTTCAAAGTGCCATTTCGACCTGGCAAAATACCCCTAAGGTAGGCCCTAAATGCCCATAGGGCGGGGTGCATGGCTTTTAGAAAGTAGGACACATATTTTAAGGGCCTGATTTAGATTTCGGGTTGCGGGTTACTCCATCACAACAGTGACGGATATCACATCCGCCAAAATATAAATCCCATGGGATATTATGGGACATATATTGTGGTGGACTGGATATCCATCACCATTGTGATGGAGTAACCCGTCCACTGAAATGTAAATCAGGCCCTTAATGTTTTACATGTCCTGTCAGTGAAAAACTTCCAAAGTTAATTTTCACTGTGGCATGGCTATCTCTCCCATAGGTCAGCCACAACCCTTGTAGTCAACCCGGGCTCCAATGTGGTCAGCCTTAACTTTTATTTGACCCAGTGTGGCACTGTTATATACCACTTTGGAATTTTTGACTAGAAAGTGTAAACATTTATAACTCTGGTTCTACTGATTTGATTTAATTCATTTTGCTGTCATTGTATTCATTAAAATGTACTCTAGTTTACTAAATTGGTTTGGGAATTTTTCTTATTATCAACTAGTCGATGTCCTAAAATCTATTTATAAAACAATATATAATCTGTGAACGGGGCATGCAAGAGTTACTGGGCCCAACCGAGGTGGTTGAGGCCTTTTACCCTTGATGTCCCAGGGCCCATCCTACTGTGGATCCCACTTCTCCACTTGACTTTCAGCTGGGTAGCGTAGCTCGAGCAGTCAAGGCTCCCTCAGGGGAAGCTCAGATACAGTTCAGCAAACACGGCTCATAACTCAATATGTGGGCAGTGCGGCAATAAATCAATGTCAAGTCAAATACTTCTTTTTGTCTAAAAAGAAGTACTTTATTCTAACTCTATTCATGCAACGGTAAACGACATTCAAAAAGCAATAACACAATTCCCTTGAGGTCGGGGCTGTACTGGTTGTCAGGCCACTCCCTGTCCTCCCACCTCTAGTGTAACTCAAGAGTTCTTCCCTCGGGCTCTGCAAATAAGTTCCGTTTTTAGAGTTTAGAGTTTAGTTGTACCAATTGTGATAGGTCCGCCGGGGTCCAAAGGCCCAGTTCTCGGCTTACCCGCTCTGGTGGCAAAGTACTCTGTGGCGCTTCAGCGCGGTCTGGTTCTGGATCTGCTGAGTCAGCACCTGGCAGTCTGTGACTCTCTTCCCTGAGTCACGCTACCTGCAGCTGTCAGATGAGCGAGGTGCTCCAGCGGTCATGCAGTAAGTCCTTTCTCCCTCAGCGGAGGGTGGGGGTTGGTTTTCGTGCTTCAAAGGGGTTCTGTGGGAGCAGTCCACAATTTGCTGTTGCGTTCCACCTTGATCAGAATTGTTTCACAGTCCTGGGCAACGATCCGGACCACTCGGATTCAGAGTTTCCGGCGGAACTTCCTGGCATACGGGGTCGCCACTCCAACCTTCACATTCCAGTTAAGCTAGACACGTGGATAGTCACAGGGGCCCATCTTAGCATATGAGGTCGCCAAGCCTCTTCAACACATGGACAACAGCCCAATCAGTGCGGAGACGGGTTTCTCCCACCACAAGCTTGAATCCTTTCAACGGCGGCTCCTCCAGGCGAATTGGGCCACCCAGTTAATTTGACACACGGGCAGCGCCCCGATCAGTGCGGTTAGTAAGGTTTCTCCCACCTCGTTCCTCTAACTCAGCTCACAGCGATCCCTCCTGGTGCCCGGGGTCGCCAATATAGTCCAACACACGGGCTACAGCTCGATCGTGCTGGGCTATATGCCTCACACCTTGCACAGAGAGTCCTTACGCCACGGCTCTCCTTCGGACCTTGCTCCCAGCAATGCTCTTGTCTTCCTCATGGATACACCAGTCTTAGTGAGTAGGCAGGGACAGGTGATCTTGGTTTCCCTTGGAGATGTCCCCTTACAGAGCAGTGAGACTAGCAGGCGGGCCCCTAGTCCTGGTCACAGACAGAAGTCTTGCAGAGCTTCCCCTTCTCACACAACCCAGCTGGCGGCTTAGCAGATGACAAAGTTTGGGGTTTCAGACTCCCTTACTTATAGTTCTTGATTTAGGGTCTGGAACTTTGAAATTTTATGTTTGGGTTCTGCTTCTTTGAAATGGACATTTCTTCCCTTTCTTCTTCCATCTGAAGGATGTCTGTCACAGCAGACAGGAATCCGAAGCTGATTAACCCACAGCAAGATTCAAGGGAGTGACCAGAGTTCACACCTGAATGTCAGCCACAGTGATATGTGCATTAAAGGCTAATCCCAGGCCCTTGCTCTTCACATTTCACTTATTAGTCCCATCTCCCTCTTCCTGAGATGTGTTCAGGTCCCTTTCATTGTGATAGGTCACAGAATCAAAGAGTCCTTTGAAATACACAGGGAAAGCCTGGCTCTCTCCTTATCCAGTGCTTGTTCCACCCAGCTTACAGGAATGCAGAAGTACACAGCTCTGTCTGGGGAGATTCCTCTACTTGTCATGTTTTCGCCAGGCAGTCCTGGGCTTCCCAAAATTGAACCCAAGTCCTTCATGTTATGTACTAGTGCAGGAACTTCTGCACTCAGGGTACATTCACAGCACACTCACTGCCTAGAACTGTTGTCCTCATGTATGATTCTACCACCAGCTTTCCCCCATGCAGCACACACACTCAGCCTGTGCACACTGTTCAGTACTGTACTGTACCAGAGTGTGTTTATTTTAAAAGCACACCCTGACAGCACACACATATTTACCATGTGCAAGCTCTACCACTCTTCACCCTAGGTGTAGGGTATTCCTTGTTAGCACACATGAACTCAGTACATGTTTTCATTATGCATGCTCTTCCACATCGCTTGATGTAGGCCAGGTCGGTGTTAAACACACAGCAACTGAACTTTTAAAAAGGTGCGTGAGCCTCTAGGCCTCACTCCAGTGACACAGGGTAAAAAGGACTTGATCACTACTACTGATCACTACACAGTATGCTGCCACCACCACACTTGTGCTATTTAACTCCTGGTGAAGACGGTAGCCTTCCACCACCATGAGAGCAGCGATTTTGGTGCTCCTCCCTAGCCAACAAGACCGCAATCTGTGAGGCAGGCCTTTGTCATGGTGAACATGTATAATCTGTGTTCACCTATGACAACAAATCAGCATTAGGGATCCGGACAACAATACAGCTGGGCACTCTGGGCAGGGATACATGTCTCTCACCATGTAGAGGACTTTCCTGTCCCAACAGTGAGCATGTAAAGTACAGGAGAGGGGGACAAAGCTGCAAAATATATTTTTGGACCTGGCACTCCAGGCAGGGTAATTCCCAGATTTTTGGCTTTCTGTTTCTGACCTTGATTTTGTTAGCATTAGAACTTTGCACACTTTACTACTCCTAACCAGTGCTAAAGTGCTTGTGCTGTCTTCCTAAAAGAATGTAAAATTAGCATACATCTGATCGGCACATTTAATTTTCTTGTAATTCCCTAGTATATGGTATTACATGCACCCAGGGCCTATGAATTGAATGTTACTAGTGGACCTGCAGCACTCATTGTGCCACTCACTAACCTAGCACTGTAAAACATGTCTCAGGCCTGCGACTGCAGCCTGTAGTGCAAATATTAACTGCCATTTGAACCTGGCAAAATAAACCTTCTGCCAGGCTTAAAACTTCCTTTTTTATATTTCAAAGTCACCCCTAAAGTAGGATTTTTATAATGGGGGTGCACAACTCAAAAGAAGTCCAATTCAGCAGTTCCAAATTTATATTCTTTATTCAATTTCAGATATAAATCATCTGACAAAACAACTCCAGCCAACGCGTTTCATTCCCATACTAGGAACTTCATCAGGGCAAAATAGGATCTTAAAAAACACAATCAGCATAGACTGTCTGGAAAATTTCCAATAACCATAAAGATTTCCTATTAAGATCTCAGATTGACATGAATTCACCTAAACAGATGAATGAATGGTGGAGGTACTGTGTAATTCACTGGGACCGTTGTGCACCAGTTGCAAATAGAACTGCTTGTATCGCAGCATCGGACAGAACTTCCTCTTTACCCTAAAGTAGGCCCTAACAGGTAATAGAGAAGGGTGCATGGTATTTAAAATTTGCTGTCCTGGCAGTGAAAACCCCTAAAGTTGTTTTTCACTGTGGCAAGGCTAGCCTCCCATAGACTAACACTGATTTCCCTTACTACATTTAATAAGTGCTAAATTCAGTTTGGGAACAGCTAGAAAAACACTTGTTACTCTCATTTCCCTTGTAATTTAAAATCATCTTTAATGGTAAATTAGAATTTGAAATTACTATTTTGGAAATGCCACTTTTAGAAAGTTGGAAGTTTTCTGCCTAAGCCAAATGTGCCTTTCCGCCAGTGTCATATGGCTGTTAATGACTTTCCTGTGGAGTGATGTGTATTTCTCCCAGACGTTGGACAAAAAGGGCTGTGGGTGTAGTGCTGTTCCGTTCCTAAGCGCTGGCAAATGAAGCTCACCCCTGGGCCTACCTGCACTAGACAGATTGGAGCCAAACCCGGGAAAAAGAAAAGAACTGACGAGAACCAGTTTAGGGTTAGACAGAGGTGGTGTTCCACACCCACAGGCTGGCACTGGGCATACATGTGGAAACCCCAAACGTCTCATCAGACCTGACAATATTCAGAAGAAGGACAGTCTTGCTGTGTGAAGAAGGAAAAATAGACCTGCTTGCCCTGAACCCAGGACCCCAGACGTAACTCCATGAGTCAGGTGGCTGAACTCCTGGTTGAGCTAGAGGGATGCAACAAGGTTCCAGAGACCTTTCCTGCTTTCCAGCTGATGAGACCAAGCTGGGCCTGACCTGGTCTCCTCTGCTGGCTGCTGTGGTAGTTTTAAACCCAAAGTGCTGTCCTTAAAGTCCTGAACCCTTAGCTGAAGTCATAGTGTACTTCTCCCTGCCTAACTAAAACAATCAACCAGATCCGAAGCAATGTAAAGCCACACAGAACCATGCCACTCCTCCCTGAAGACTCCACAAGATCCGACACAACGCAAATCCTTACAGAGCCATGTAGGTTATCATCGAGGGTTCACCGGACCTGACATGAGCTTGCAGAACCCTGCAAAACGCCACTATGCCAACCCCCAACAAAGTCAGAAGGTAAAACCCCCAGAACAAAGAACTTGGTCCTGTATCCTGCCCGTGTCCATTGCTGTCTGCATGCACTATTGATTTTGTCTTGGTCCAGCGTGAAACCCATAGATGCACTTCGAGCCGTTTACCACTATTTTTACCTTAAAATTTAAAAGCTCATTACTCCAGTTCCACTAATTGGATTTTTGTTGGTCATGCTATTTTTCTAAATTGTTTGGGATTACACTTGTGTTGTGTTTTCACTTTACTACTATTTGAGTAGTGCATAAATACTTTACACATTAACTCTTAGTTAAGCCTGAATGCTTTTGTGCCAAACTACCAGAGAGTTAAGCACAGGTTTATTTAGTGAATTTGTTGTGCAGCCTGGCATCGATTGGGAATTTTATTTGAAGTAGGTTCTTGGTTCTTTCAACCAATAATCGAATTTCTTTCAAACGGTTACTTGCTCAAGTGGATCAAATGTTGTTAAAATTAATGGACATAAATGATAACAGTTAACCTTTCAGCTGTTGAGTGCAGTGCTCAGGCAATTGAAGAGATGATAGTTTTGCCCAGGTACTATTAAAAAACCCCATTTGATGAACTGGCTTATAGGTTTTTGCTGCCAACAAAAGAAGAAATCTGGAAATCTGAAAAGTAATTAAGACTGGACATTAAAAAATGATCTGAAAATAGTAGTCTATTGGAGAAGGTGGCACATCTACTACCTCAGTCCTGCTTTTTTCTACCCCTGGCACTGCACTTACTACCAATGGTTTCAGGGAACATGAAGACAGCAGAAGGAAAACAAAGTAAACAGGGTTCTGAGATCCCTTTTTACTTTCTAAAATGTTCACGCTTAGCCCATCCTTTAGCCATTCAGCAAAAAAATAAGAGGCAGTTGAGAGGCTAAGGGTGGAACAAGGGATTAAACCTGGGATATCATGGAGTGTCAAAGGGTGCATGATTTCATGTTTGCCACCCCTGGTGTTTTGGTAAATCAATGGCCACGGATCTGATCAGTAAGTAGCCTCATAGAACAGAAACTGAAAATCTTTAATGTTCTGCTCCAAAAACATAATTGATCTTGTGAATAAGGTGTACTAGTGCGGATAAAGAAAGAAAATGCTAGATTACCTGCAGTAAACTTCTTTACACCGAGTATTCATTTTCATTATGTCACTACTGACAACTTAAGGAAACTTCCTACTTGCCTATGTGTGCCTGTTAGGACTATGCCCAGTGTTTACTAGAACTTGTGAGGATCAAGAAGGAAATTTTTTGTGTACTGCTCAGTCAGGCAGCATGTAGGGCAGCTCTCTCAGTGTGTGGCCTGGACCACACTGGTGTTTCTGCGGTCACCAGGAGAAGAGAGCCACAATAAGTGTGGAGCATCAGATGAGAAGGTAAGCAAGAGGACTGTGGAATTCTGTGCAGTTTGAAGAAGGTAAAACTTGGAATTATTTTTCAGTTTTTAAGATAAACCCATGAGTTACAGGAAAGTGGCATGGATAAGACTTTTGAACTGCCCTTTCCAAGATGGTGATCTGTTCAAGGAACTCTGCCTGAGGTTGCCAATCTAAGTAAAAGTTGAGTTTTTTCCCATGAGATCCTTTCTTGTTTTCATCATTTATACACAACGCATTTTTGAGTGATGGATGAGTAGCAACACATTTTTTCCCTTATTTTCCGTCACTTTCATCATGCTTTTTTAACTTTTTTTCCTCCTAATGTTTGCTTCTTGGAGTTGGAAATTCTTTTGGATCTCCTACTGGATGTTTGTGCTTGGCTCTTTCTTCTTTCTTGCTTTCAGGGAGATATTGGTGTTGTGCTATTTCAACAACACCCGCAAATGCAACCTTACATCTTTTACTCACACACCCACAAAACATATGCCCGCCTTGACCACTTTCTGCGGACCAAAGAGCTACATACTTTAACAGCTGCATCAGAGATCGAGCCACACTCCCTATCCAAACCTGCTGCAGTATCCCTTACCTTAGATCCCCCCCTGGTTAAGTGCCCTTCCATATTGTGGAAGATGCGGGAAAGCTGTTACACAGGCCAGAAGCGGTGGGTAGGTTCAAACAGGCTATGGTAGACTACAAAAAACAAATGACAGAGCAGATATTCATCACCATACTCTAGGACACTCTAAAGGTCGTCATGAGAGGGGAACTCATTGCCA
The DNA here is from genome assembly GCA_963921515.1 of Calotriton arnoldi. NCBI lineage: Eukaryota > Metazoa > Chordata > Amphibia > Caudata > Salamandridae > Calotriton > Calotriton arnoldi. The sequence continues at coordinate 285,917 of CAWUFW010012593.1, forward strand.
TTTCATCAGCCGATAATAAACTTCGCAGGGATAAAAGGGAGCGCTAAAACCAACAGGCACAGGCACTGGAGCACATAAATAAATGTAGGGGTGCCCCAATGGACTGGCAACAGTTGCAATCAACCCACACGCAGCTGGCGGGCCTCAATCTTGATAAGGCCAAATATGCTGCGCTACGACTTTGACATTCCTATTACATCGTGGGTGACCAAAATGGGCATCTGCTGGCTAATAGACTGAGAGCACAATGACAGGCCACCTGCATACAGTCCAGCAGAACCCCAGATGGCTCAGCAATTACAGGGGACGGTCCCATAGCCTCCACCTTTCAGGGTTTTTATAAAGAGCTATACAGGGGCAGGAGCTAGATTCAGAGGGATCAAACCTCTGCCTTACGGGGCGCACACGTCGCAGCTCTCCCCCGAGCAGGCAGATGCCTTTGACTGCCCGATACGGATAGAACTGGTTGTATCGGACATCACTCGTCAGAAGGCCCTAAAGTCACTGAGGCCAGATGGCTTCCTGGCCCTCTTTTATAAAACTTTTTGCTCCACGCTGGCCTCTATCTTGAACCGACTGTTCAACTTGATTACGGGCCCAGATACGATCCGAACCTCGATGATGGATGCCGCTATCGTGGTCATCCCCAAGCCAGAAACGACAAGCAACAATGCAGTTCCTACTGCTCGGTATCCCTTCTCAATATGGATATCAAACTCTTTACCAGTATACTGGCCACCCGATTAGGACCCCTTGTGCCAGGCTTGATTGACCAAGATCAGGTGTGATTTGTCCCCAACAGGCCGTATAGCGATAACACCAAACACATCCTACATTTCATAGATATGCCAAGCGCTCCCAGTGGGAAATAAAGCTCTAGGCTATAGACGCCGAAAAGGTATTTGACCTAGTTCATTGGCCCTATCTCGAAGCTACGCTTGCCCACTTTGGCACTGGTGAGCATTTCCGTACATGGGTCCTTAGCAACTATGGCTGCCCCAAGGCGAAGGTCAGAGTGAACGGGCATACTTCAGCACCCTTAACCATAGGTAGAGGCCCGCTGCATGGGTGTCCCTTTGCGCCCCTGCTGTTTGCCCTTTACATGGAACCTATGGCCCAGCTCGTTCGGGATACTCCTGCTATCACTGGGGTCATGTTTGGTGGGGTGGAACACACCATTAGTCTCTATGCATGTGATGTCTTGGTGGCGTTGGACAACCCAACCACAGCCCTCCCGGCCTTTTTTGGTGGAGTGAGGTATCTTTAGTCAGGCGGCAGGGTTCGGCGTCAAAGTCAACAAATCACAGGCCCTTAACGTCTCCATCCCTCAAGCGACAGTAGTGCACCTCGCAAGGCTATACCAGATCCAATGGGCAACTACTTCCATCCCTTACATGGGGATTCACGTAGCTCCTTCAGTAGCAGTGACCGAGTCCCTCAACTACGGGCTCCTACTCGCCAAATTAAACAGGATCTAGCCCAATGGAAACACTTCAGGCTTTCCTGGCTTGGCCGGGTGACCTCCCTCAAGATGACCATTCTGCCCAAGATCCAATTTTTATTCCAGGATCCACCAGTTACGCCCCCAGCGGGCATTACCCAATCCCTTCAGAGGGGAATTAACTGATTTGCCTGGGCTGGGGGCCATCCACGGATGTGGCAGGACCACAGCTACAGACCCTCAGGGGAGGGAGGACTGGGTGTGCCGAATCTCCTGCAATACTATCAGGCTGCACAACTTAGTAATCTGATAGAGCGGGGAAGGGAGGAATCTGAAAAACATTGACTATGCAGTAGCAGGACAGCACTTATGTAAGATTCCTTTTCCTAAAAAATCCCACCGAGGAGTCTTTACTCCTTCCTGGGTACTACAGCTACCATGGAGGGATGAGATGAAGTGAGCTTGCATAAAGGCCTATTCTCATTCCCATCCTATTTGGCACCACTCATGGGCAACTCGGATATTATGCCAGGTATGGATCAAGTGGCATTCCCTGCATGGCAATGAGCAAAATGTCGCTCTGTGGGGCATCTGTTTGATGAAGAGGGCCTGCTACCTTTCAATCAGCTCAGTGTTGACTACAACCTCCCCGGGTCAGAGAGGAGGCAATACTTCCAGGTTCGCCACTGGATTATGCACCCGACCATCCGACCGGGAGCACAGACACCTCTTACACCTTTTGGGAAATGGTTGATGACGAAGACTTCAGACAGACGTCTAGTCACTGAGGCATACGGCTCCTACGTCAAGCCACACCGATCATTAACACAGTGGGCCAGGGGAGGTGGGAGGCTAAACCTGGGAGACAACTAACACACAAGGAGTGGGAGAAGGTGTACTAAAGAGTGTGACATACCGCACGCAATGTAGCCAGTATCAAAACTGCCACCAAGATAGCCACGTACTGGTACTTAAACCCAGGGCGCTTAAGCAAGGGTAATCCAGCGAGGACAGCCAATTGCTGGAGGGGCTGTGGTTCCCCTGAAACGGTGTCCCACTTGTGGGACTCAATGAAACTTACAACATACTGGAATACCATATTAGATGATATCAACACACATCTAGATATATAACTTCCACCGTTCCCCGCCCATATATAGTACTGGGGCTCCCGTAAACACTCACATTCCCGCTTAAATCCTGTAGAGGGCACCAGATAGAGCTGGCCCTAGGTGCAATCCGACAGAACATCTTAACACACTGGGGCACAGGACACACCCCAACACAACTAATGTGACTATACCATCTATGGCATATTCTAGAGATGGAAAGAATTACACTCACCCTCATGGCGCAGGCGACTCATATATGGAGCTTTGGAGCCCATACCTTACACTACTCACAATGAAGTTTCGGGAGCTCACGTGCCTGAGGTACCTGCGCCTCTTACGTTTAACAGATGTGACCACCCTGACACAATCTGTAGCAGCCAAATACCTTACTCACCAATGGATGCTGGAGAGCCCTAACTTCTGTTTATTATTACGATGAGTACTAACAAGGGTTGGTATGGGAGGGGGGGAGGTTTTCTTGTTGGGGGGTATTGTTGTTGATAAATGAGGTAGTTGTGAGGAGTGCTGTGATGCTCCATACATTGATGTTTTTCATGTTGCAGAAAAACAAATAAAAAGATTTGAAGCATAAAGTAAATTGCAAATTGATGCAGAGTTGAAATGAACGTTGAAGCCTCATTAAAAATTTTATTTGGAAATATGAGAAAGGGCACCGTCATACCCTGTGAAAAACAACTGATATAGCAGCGCGGTGCTGCTAAACACAATGTAGAGATAAATGGTGATGAATGAAATGTGATTTAGTGTAAAATATTTCCCACATAACCTTGGAGACATTTAGGAAGCATGCAATTTGACATGTAACATGTCTTATATTTGTAGGGTTAGTTATTTATCTAGTAGGATGTTTAATGAGGGGCTAAAACAACATGAGACACCTTCTGCTAGAGCGGCAACAAAAATTCTGAAAATACCAGGGGGCAAATTTACCATTATTTCATGCAGTCCAGCTAGCCACCACGCCGCACTGCGTGAAAGGGAAAGGGCAGGAATGTGCCGTATTTAACATGATACAGTGCATTCCTGTCCTTTCCTTGTGCTGGCGGCAATGTGCTGCCTAAGGTCAATGCAGGTACTCTTGCGCCGTGGTGCTAGGGTGCCTGTGTTGTGAAGGGACACCTTCCTGCACAAAAACAATCCTCTGGGGCATTTTTCTCTTTTTATATGTGCTGCTGAATGCAGCACAAATATAAAGAGGATAAAACGAGGAGAAATTAAGATATTTTTCCTCGTTGCGCCTCATTTGGGGAGGAGTAACATTCGATGCATTCCCAGGTCTACCACTAATGGTAAATCTGGGAATGCATCAGAATACATGGGTGGATGCGTGGGAACACCCACAGTCCACCCATGGAATGCCTCCCTGAGGCAGAGTAACGCAATTCAGCGATTTCCGCTGCCTTGCTTTACTGTAGATTTATCAAGCCACCTAAGGCCATGCAAGGTGGCCTTGCATGGCTTGATAATTCTGACTTAGTGGTTTTGAAACCCTTGCGTCTCCTAGCATGGTGCAAGGGTGACACAGTTCAACAATAATTCTGCACCTAGATTTGCTGGCATTTCTACTTTGCTGATGCTCATAGAGAGAAGTAACTCAGAGTGGGTGTTTATTGACCAGGGTTCACCTGCCCAAGGGGCAAAAACGCATTAAACAGGTCTGTTCTCTTACGTTTCTTTTTGAGGTAGACTGGGTGTAGTGGGCTTATTTACTGAAGCAGAGTGTGTTCAACAGTGATCTTGCCTCCAGTGAGAGCCTGTGATAGTCTCTTCCTCACAAAGAAGCTTACATACAAGGACCCTGACAAGCCAGAAACAGGGTGAAATGCTTCATTGATAGTTTGAGTAACAAAGTCAGAGTTAAAGTGATGGGTCCATCTAGGTGACAAGAATGGTTTTCCTTCAGAACTTTGAGAGAGAAAGACGATCGGTATCAATCCATTTAAATTTTATTGCAAGAACAACATCAAGACATAATCCAAAGACAGTTTCCAGTTTATTAACGCTAGAACCTGGATTTGCTAATATATTGAGCTGTGATTGCACTACTTTATTGGCACAGCCGCCAGTCGTGGCCGGCATGACTCGTGGGTGGGGGGGGGGTCGTGCGGGGGGTCACGTGGGTTCGCGGGGGCGGGACGGGTTTAATTAAAATTTTAAAAAACTTACCTTCCCGGGGCCAGCACCACCTCAGCTCCTGGCCGGGTCCCGCGTTTTCCTGCTGCTCTCCTGAACAGGAAGCAGCCACAGGCAGCCTCCCTCCTCTCCCCTAAGCCAATCACAACCCTGCAATGGCAGCGTTGTGATTGGTGGGGAAGGCGGCCAGCCAGGCGCCTATGGGGAGGCCATTTTCTCTATGTAGGCTGCAGCCTACGTAGAGAAAAGGTAGAGTGCACATGACTGGTTTGGTCGGCCACCTGAGGGCTGACCAAACAATAAGGGCCCCCAGCATTGGGCAAGCCACTCCTTCCCAACCCGCCCACCCCCAACCAGGTATACCCTTCTGCTTTCTCGCAGTGCGAGAAGCAGAAACATAAAATGATATTTAAAATACCATTTTATGTTTCTGCTTCGACTTCTCTCACTGCGAGAAAGCAGTGGGGCGACGCTCCTCTGCCCTAATGGAGGAGGAGCCGCCCCTGACAGCCGCAATGTAAAATGGCAGTTGAGATTTATAAAGCAATGTAAGGGCCTTGCGTGGCTTTGTAAAAAAAGAAAGTCATGCAATGCTGTGTCATGTACTGCATTGCATTACACTGCATCGGGTAGGTGTTACATGGGTAGAGCATCGGCATTCCCATGCATCCACCTTTGCACTTTGAAGCAAACCCAGATTTACTAAAGGCAGGAATGCTTGGTTTGTTCCAAATTGGTGCACCTAGATGAGAGGGGTGTAGGAAGGAGAAATATTTTTTTTTCTCCCCATTACTTCCTCCTTCCATGTGTGCCACATAAAAATATGCCTCTAAGGAATGTTTTTATGCAGGTAGGTGTCCCTTCCTGTACAAAAACAATCCTGCCCCTAACGCAGGCACCCTTGAACCATGGAGCAGAGGTGCCTGCATTGGAGCTAGGCTGCCTGAAGTGCTATGAGTGAGTAGATGTGTGCCACATCTTAGTAGAAGTGGTGCATTTATGCTCTCTTCCTTTCACGCAATGCAGCACAGGTCAGTAAATCTGCTGCCCGATCTCATTAGACTTTCATTCAACATGTTCAAAATAAAACACCTGACTAGCTAATCTTATAATGATGAAAGGGAAAAGAAGAGTAAAGACCAATAGATGCATTACACATACTATTCCCCATACACTGGAAGCTAAGAACATACACATGGGGAAATGGGGAAAGAGGTGGAAATATTAAAAGGCAGCTAAGAAATATCCGTCTTATCAGATGTTATCCGCTAGTTAAATCTAGAGAAAGAGTCGAAAGGGACATAAGTAAGGGTGGGCGTAGTTCGCGAAGTAATGCTTCGCGAAGCTACGCAAAGTGCAGTTCGCGCTACGCAAGCTTCGCGTAGCACTACGCGAACTGCGTAGCGCACTGTTCGCAATGATTGCACAGTGCCGGATGCTTGTCCGCACTGTGCAATCATTGAAAACGGCAACTTGCACAGTGCGAGCTGTCTTTTACTGCCGCTCGAGTAGATTTTTACTCGAGCGGCAGCTTTCTCAACGCGGACTGGTAGTTTCTCATCGCGAGCGGTCGCAAGCATACGCGACCACTCGCAATGAGAAACCTGACCTCCCGCGTTGAGAATCTCGCCGGGAGGTTTATTTTCCACGCTCGCGATCGGCAACTTGATGTTGCTGATCGCGAACGAGGAAAAAGTCTCGCCGGGATGTCATTTTGCTTGCTCGCGGTCGCCAACTTGACGTTGAGGACCGCGAGCAAGCAAAAAATGACCGCGGCACTACGCTACGCTACGCTACGCGTGTTCGCACTGTGCTACGTGCAATTCGCGTTGTGCGAAGTAGCGCAAACTTCGCAAACTACGCGAGCGTAGCGTAGCACTTCGCCCAGGGTTAGACATAAGCACCAGGAAGATGGCCGAACTGGATACAAATCAAAGTGAGTCAGTATTTGAAAAATTAGTAACTACAATTAGCAAATGAAATATCTTCAAATATTAAAGTTAAAGAAATGGGTATTGGGAGGCGTATTCATATATATAAAATCATCTTAATCTATGTTGGACCTGACTATGCACTTCGAGAAATATGGGAGGCTTTTGGATAGCGCCAATGATTAGTTTCAAAATGGACATCTTTCGGTCAGTTTCTCCAAATACCGCAAACATTCGGGGAGATTTCCCAACCCACAGCCAATGATGACGAACCCCTTATCAAATCATTGAGAATGCAGATTGGCTGTAGTCTGTTCAGTTGTGAGGAAAGATAAGCCCCAGTCCCGCGCTACAATAGTAAATACAGTATTGATTTCATCTTGGAATAAGAGGCAGTATTGGCGCCAGAAGACCTTGGGATTATGATCACTGGAGGATGGGTATCAAGGCTGACACACTCGTTTCTGAAGACCAGTGTTAAGATCTGATAATCGTTCATCGGAAAAGAACAGATGTATGTATTCTTTGGGCAATTCCAAGTTATCTTACAGGAGAGAAAGATCAGGGGAACATTGTGATCTATGGCATCAAAAGCTTTATTGTTGCTAAGTGGGGACAAAAAGCATGCCTGCCTAAATCGTCTGGATGTAGGAGATCATCCAGTATTTCCTGTAGTACAAAATAAATATAAAAATGGTAAAATTAGCCCACACTAATGACTTGTGAATGGCAGATCCTCAACAAGGCTTTAACAAGATGGGCTGAATCCTAACTGTGTCCTGCCTAGCTGATGCAGTTGGATGGCAAACGTTTGTAATTGGATAGCTAAGGTATTCTCTGTACCTTTCCTAAGAATAAAGGTTTGGATATGAGTGCACATTTGCAGATGAATGGAGCAGAGGGTTTTAATTAACATTGGGGCATATTAACAAGGCGGCGATAAACAATTATCGCCGCTTTTGCGGCCGTTTTCGGCCGAAAAGCGGCGATAATTATATCGCCTTATCAGCAAAGACACGCTATCGCGTGTTTTGCTGATTTTGCTCCCGTTTCAGCAGGCCTGACTTCGCATCGATAATGAGATGCAAAGTAGGCGTGTCTGTGGAAACAACATGGGTAAATATCGCGAAGGCAGCTTCGCGATATTTACAATGCGGTGGAAGCGATTGTTTTAATCGCGTTAAGTATGCCTTAACGCAGGAATTTAACGTCTGTTAAATTCCTGACTAAGGCATACTTAACATGGGGGGTGGATTCTGTGGCTAAGACCACAGGCCCTATCATCTAGGATATCGCCGTTTTCCCATGGAAAACGGCGATATCCACGCTATCTCTGACATTTTTATCGCCACGGCGATGCGCGTTGTTAATAACGCGCTAACCGGGCGATAAATTCCAGAGATAGCCGGCGATAAATATGAAAGCGCTAAGCGCGCTTTGCGATATTTGTCGCCGGCCCTTGATAATATGCCCCTTAGAGACTGTTCTAATCACAAAGACTAATATACGCTTGAGGCAATGGTTTGTGTTGCTTGATGAATATAGACGCTGCAGCATTATTTTGATCAAATTATTTCATGTTACTTAATGTTCGTAAATAAATATGTGCATCAGGTTCTCCTGAAAACTGGGGCCATTTCCGGAAAAGTAATGACCTAGCCCCAAATTCTGAAAATATTCTTTTTACTTGTCCTCCCAAAATGATGCTAAAATATTCAGGATATTCAGGATTGCATCTAGATTTCGTTTTTTAATTTTGAATAAAATTTCCGGCTCAATATTACCAGTTCCACAGTTAATCCAGCTAACACTGATGTATTAACATGTTTTTTTATCACATAATTGATTTAATTAACAGCAGCATTCTGTCCTGGCAAAAAAAGTCTTTTGGTCTTGCAAACCACCATCTAATTGTCATGCGTCTTTAATATTCCCAGTGAAGGTAGAATCATACATTCAGACTTTCTAGCTATATGGAAAAAAACTTCAGTATCTTGGATTTTTAAGATACTTGAGAGACTCAGGTCAACCATAGAACACAAGGATATATTTACTGAAATGTCTCGCAATCCAGTACAGTGGCCAAGTTGTTGGACTGCGTGAGAGGGAGAAAGCAAAGATATGGCACTGTCCTGTTATCTTCCCAGTCCTGGGGCACAATTAGGCTGCCAGCACAACTTACACACCTTTGCAAATTGCAAAGGTAAGATTGCTGGCTTTCTTCTTGATTGATGCAAGGTGTATTCACTGCCTAGTCGTGTCTGCTAGCCAAGTTCCCAGATAGCTGTGCCTTCAAGACATTTCTGGCTTTTTCCTATCTTACACTCAGGGTAATGTTTGCTTTGTTATTCAGTTTCTCAATGACCATCATTTTGGTTTTGTTATCATTTTCACTAATCTTATGGCACTCGTTGGATGTTAACCTTTCCAATACAAATACTAAGCTTAGACAAACTTTTAAACTTTTCCGACTTTGGATGTGTGCGGTACAGTGCAGCACACATGCAAAGTCGCTCAAGAATGTTCACGACAATCCCAATGTAAAAATGGTGTTACATTATGATACAAAACCCTGAATGAACACCTTTTTAATTTGCATATGATTAATTGAAATCATTACAAAAACTCAAAGATAAAATGCATTAACTTAAAACTATACAATCCTTCCATAAAATTGATTTGTACAGTACACCATCTACTCCCATAGATCCATCACGTTCCAGGGTCAGTTTCTAAATCCATCCCTTTGGTGCTTTTTGTTGTATTTATGCTTAATTACAAGTGGTTTTTGTGCTCCAACCTGGCGCTTTGTTGCCTTAAGACTCCACTTTAGTTCTTCTGATTAGACTGTTCCAATTAATCAGCTTATCTTGGAGGAAGACCTCTAACCTCCTGGTCAGAGTAACTGCTCTCCCCTCACGCAGCTCCGCCTTTAAGGCACTGCCCTCAGCGCCTTCTGGTGTCTCAGGTAGGTGTTCGAGGCCCTCCTCCACATGCAGGCTTCTGCCTGCGCCTCATCCCTGGTGGTCTAGTGGAAGAGCCTGCTCTTCTGCTAGTGCGCTCTGTTCGTGTCTTCCTCTTTCTGCCTTTGCCTCTCTCTGGCTCTCCTATTTTTTGCCTGTTATGTCTGTTGTTTCTTCTTTTTGCCTTCTTTCTGTGTTTTCTCTTTGTTTTTCCTGTGGTGCGTTTGCCTTTTCCCTACGACTGCTGCCCCTGCGGCCCCTCCCCTCCCAGCGAGTTCCCCTCCCTCCTCCCTCCTCCCAGCTGCTTTCCCTCCCCCTGACCCGTACTTAATTTTGGGGGCTGCACGGCTGCGCCAAAGGCACGCCAAAGGCAAGCCCGTAGGCGCCCATCGGCGCCCGTCCGTGACCCAACCGCGACCAGCGCCAGGAACCCTGGTCCTCCTCCCTCTGCTGCTATGACCCCAGGACTCACCACACACTCAACCCCGGATGCAACAACAACTGCCAGCTCTCGACGCCGAGCAACTCCCAAGGCCCGTTCTCCTGCCGACACTGCCACCACACCTTCACACACCTCCGGACCCAGACAGCCACCCCCAACCCACCGGACATCAGCGTACACAAGCCCCTGAGCTGCATCCTCCTCAACGAGCGCTCCCTGCACAGACACGCAGTAGAAGTTTGGGACCTCCTCAACATTCACTCGCCCGACATCACCTTCCTCACAGATACCTGGACCAACATCAGCTCCGCACCCGACATCACAACCACCATCCCGACGGATACAAGATCCTGAGGAAATACCCCCCCAACCGCCCCGGAGGAGGCCTCATCATTGTCCACAAAAACTCCCATTGACTGACAACCACCAACTTGGACAATGCCTCGCCCCCCATGGAACACATCCACTTCCAGATCCAGTCCAACCCCAGAACGTTGCTCTGCGGAACACTCACCTACAGACTGCCCGGACCCCGCTCCCCGTTCACCAACGCCATCGCAGACTACATCGCTCCCCACGCCCTCGCCTCCACGGACTACATACTGCTTGGAGACCTGAACTTCCATCTAGACAACCTCAGGGACCCCAACACCACCGCCCTCCTAGAGAACCTCACCAACATCGGACTGAAGCAACTTGTCTCGTCCCCCACTCACACGGCAGAACACACTCTCGACCCCATCTTCACTGGAGGAAACAACATTCGCTTCAGTCACACCACGGAACCGCTCTGGACGGACCACCACTTCGTCCATTTCTCCTTCGCAAAACCCACCGCACACAAGTGCACACCACGCCTCCCATGCAGAAACTGGAATGAAATCACTGAAGAACACCTCACCTCCGCCCTCAGCTGCACTCCTCCCCCTACCACAACAGACGCCAGCACAGCAGCAAACAACCTTCACCAATAGATCGCCAACTGCGCCAACGCTCTCGCCCCCCTCCATAACTCCGCCAGATGACACAACGCGAAAGCCACCTGGTTCACCACGGTCCTCCGAGAATCCAAGCGCTCTTGCCGATGACTGAAGAAAACTTAGAGAAGAAGCAAAACCCCAGAAGCACACTCCGCCTACAAGGCCGCAACCCCGGCACACCACCAACTCATCAAATCAACTAAGAGAAACTTCATCCAAGAAAGAATCCTCTCCAACACCCACAATTCCAAGGAACTCTTCGCCATCATACAAGAATTCACCAGACCCAACAGCAAAACTACTGACGTCCATCCCTCCCAAGACCTCTGCAACAAACTCAGCTCCTTCTTCCACAACAAGATCAAGATGCTCTACGACAACTTTGATGACCAAGACCATGGTACTGACACTACACCCCCCGCCAGCTACAACATCCAGCCGACTTTTCTCTCCTGGACCCCTCTCACCACAGAAGACACAGCAAAGACTATGAAAAGCATCCACTCCAGAGCACCCACTGACTCCTGCGCACCACACATCTTCCACAGAGCTGCCACCGCCATTGCACCCGAACTACGACGAACGATCAACTGCTCCCTCGAAACAGCCATATTCCCCGACGCTGGAAACGGGCCGAAGTCAAACCCTTCCTCAAGAAGCCCTCCGCAGACCCAACTGACCTCAAGAACTTCAGGCCCATCTCTCTTCTCCCCTTCGTGGCCAAAGTCATCGAGAAAGTCATCAACACCCAGCTAGCGCACTTCATAGAAACCAACAACATCCTCGACTCCTCTCAATCTGGATTCCGCAGCAAACACAGCACCGAGACCACCCTCATAGCCGCCACTGACGACATCCACACTCAATCAGGGGGGTGGTTTGTTGAAGCGCGACTACTCACCCGTAAGGGTCTCAAGGCGCTCCTCGACCAAGACCACACTGCAGCCTTCATCCTCCTAGACTTCTCAGCAGCCTTTGACACCGTCTCCCATCGCACACTAGCCGCCAGACTCCACGATGCCAGCATCCAGGGAACTGCCCTAGAATGGATTTGATCCTTCCTCTTAGGCAGAACACAAAGAATAAGAGTCCTGCCCTTCCTCTCCAAACTTACAGACATCAGATGCGGAGTACCCCAAGGATCCTCCCTCAGCCCCACGATCTTCAATGTCTACATGGCCCCCCTCGCAACCATCATCAGAAAACATGGACTCAACATAGTCTTATACGCCGATGACACCTAGCTCATCCTCTCCCTCACCAAGGAACCCGACATCACCAGGCACAGTTTCCAAGAAGGGATGAAGGATGTCGCATCCTGGATGAGCAGCAGCTGCCTAAAGCTCAACTCGGAGTAAACAGAAGTCCTTATCCTCTGATCCACCCCCTCCGCATGGGACAACACCTGGTGATCCCCTGCCCTCTGCAACAATCCCACCCCTGCAGACCACGCTCGCAACCTCGGCATCACACTCGACTCTTCACTCACCATGAACCGCCAGATCAATGCTGTGTCCTCCACATGCTTCAACACCCTCTGCATACTCCACAAGACCTTCAAATGGATCCCCCCGACTCCAGGAAGACCATCACCCATGCACTCATCACCAGCAGACTGGACTGCAGAAGCGCGCTCTGTGCCGGAATCAACAAAACACTCCTCCGCAAACTCCAGAACGTCCAGAATGCCGCAGCCAGACTCGTCCTTGACATCCCCCGACACAACCATATCACCCAACACCTCCATGACCTCCACTGGCTCCCCCGTCGAAAAAAGAATAACCTTCAAACTGCTCACACATGCCTACAAAGCCCTCCATAACACTGGACCCCAATACCTCAACGAAAGAATCTCCTTCCATGCCCCAAAGAGAAACCTCCGCTCCGCCGACCTAGCCCTAACCATGGTCCCCCGCATCCACAGGGCCAGAGAAGGTGGCAGATCCTTCTCCTACATCGCGGCCAAGACCTGGAACAAACTCCCCCTCCACATCAGACGAAGCCTTACACTGCACCTATCCAGAAAGGATCTAAAGACCTGGCTCTTCAGATGACCATGGAGCTGCTCGAACCTCCCCGCACCCCCCCCAGTGCCTTAAGACCCTCACGGGTGACTAGCTCTCTTTAAAAAACCCTGATTGATTGATTGATACATTTCCTAAAGTGCGTTAAGACCCTTGCATCCCTTGAATTAAAACAAAATAGAAGAGCTTCCTTACATGTTTCTATAGTATTTTGTAAAAACAGTGGTTTCAATAAAATGCGGCAAGGAGTCCCCAGTTCAATGCAAAAACAGATGAGATGAATAAAGAAGTTGTTTTTATAATTGCAGAGCCTACATTTATGAGGGATCCCAATGTTGTTGATCCGGTTTACCCTATACTCCTGAGTAGGTAGAGTAAAAAATCATTATTATTGCTCCATGTCCTAGATAGCGATTAATTGAGATAAAATTGCATAGGTGGTGTGCCATATGGCCTTAGTGTTGGTTTAAATTGGGCTCACTGCTCCAGAAATCCAATGTCTGCTTGCCTTGACAAGCTCACACTTGTCTCTTCAAAACTGACTTTACTGTTGTGAAAGAGAGAACAAAACTTTGTTAAGCTTCAACATCCAGGTCCAGTTCATGTGTAGCCCAGATGTTATCTTGCATTTTAAAATCTCTTGTAGTACCATCTTCAGTGAGCCATCTTTGGCCTGCATTATCTGATTATAATATTTGATAAACAATGATTTACATACCATATCTTGTCTTAGTCGGCCGAACTCCAACAGTACCCAGGCACATATATATTGAGGTAACCAGAAGATCCATCCATATATGGCGCCCTGCAGTTTTTCAAGTGTTGCCTCTATTTTGGCAGGAAATGCTTGATGCCCATACGATATTGTAGGAGTCAGTTTTACCTTTGAAACCTGCATAATGGCCTCCACTGATGAACTGTATAAATTTGCATTTAGTCGGCGAAGTGCAAAGGTAAGATTGCTGGCTTTTATCTTGATTGATGTGAGGTGCATCTGTGACCTAGCCGCATCTGCTAGCCAAACTAGCCAAACTAGCCTAGATATGTGCATGTTGAGGCATAGTTGACTTTTTCCTAACCCAAACTCAGTGTAATCTTTGCTTTGTTCTTCAGTTTTCCAAAGGCCATCATTTTGGTTTTGTTACCATTGGCCTTCATCTTATGGCACTCGTTGTATGTTTGGAGCTCTGCCAGAACATGTTGTAGGTCTATTTTTATTTGATCAAAAATCACTAGATGGTCAAAATCTGTATTTTAGGCTGACCTATTCTTGGTGGAAATGCTTTTGCTCTATTTATTGCCTTGCCCAGATCTGCTGTGTACAAGGTGAATAATATGGGGGCCACTAGGACCCACCCTGGTTTAATGCCCACATTGGTTTAGATATTTTCAGAGAGTTGGAAATGGCCCTTTCAGCAGGGTCACCCCCAAACCTTTTGCCTTCCTCCTCCACTTTTTGCTGAATTAGTTTTGTTGGCTGTAGGACTCTGTGCTCCTTACCACTGTTAAACAGTTCTAAAGTGCCAGTGCTTTCTCCCTAAAACATAGTAACATTGGCTTATCCACAACTGGCATATTTAATTTACTGATTAGTCCCTAGTAATGTGCACTACATGTTCCCAGGGCCTGTAAATTAAATGCTACTAGTGGGCCTGCAGCACTAGTTGTGCCACCTACTCAAGTAGCCCTTTACACATGTCTCAGGCCTGCCATAGCAGAGCCTGTGTGTGCAGTTTAAACTGCCATGTCAATTTGGCAACTTAAACCTCTTGCAAGGCCTAAACCTTCCTTTTTAATACATATAAGTCACTCCTAAGGGTAGGCCCTGTTGTAATCCTCTTAGGGTATCCATAAACGGGCTTTCCAGTATCATGTCCTTATATAGGCACAATTCGCCCTGCCCTTATATAGCCATAAAATCCCAGCCCTTATTTAGGCATTAAACCATGCACTCCAAATACAGGCATGGTCTCTGACATCCGTCCACCCTAACGTCACAACGAGTTCATGAAGAACAGACCCTTAGGCTGCGGGAGTTTCCCTAGTCCAGGACTATTGATTTCTTCAAGGACTCATATATTATGCATGAACCATTATTCCTTAGGGGGTTCATTCATGACGTCTTTCGCTGTCCAACTCACGTCAATACTACATTCTTAGGTGCTCTCAGGTATAAATATACCTTCCCTAGCCCCTGTAAACCAGAGGAAACCTCGACTTCAGAGAAGCCCGTTTCCCGGCCTGACGCACTGAGAGGACGCTGCCTTCCCTGCATGCAGAGAGCCCAGCTTCCAGTGATCTGACTTCCCTTGCGGGGTGTTGGAGTTCGAGTCTGGCAAAGAGATTCCTACCTCTCTCATTCTTCAGGTATGGAGCTGACTAGAACCTAGAGGGACTCTTGGCATACTAGGCATACTAGACTTAACATACTCTTAGTATACCGTAGTAAGGAATACTTCACCTACTTCTTCCCTCTTCCTACACCTAGGTCAGGTTAGGTACATTGGGGTAGAACTAGCTTAGCAACGCATCGTATGAGTACTCGCATTTTTAGTCTGTGTTATTTATGTAAATGCATATGTACTAAAAGATAATGCTATCGCAGTATTATTTATTTCTACTGCTCACCCTGTACATTATTTATCTCGCATACTGTCTTGTGATCGTAACAGCACATTTTACTTACACCAGAAACAAGACTGTTCAATAAATCCTTTATTGAAACGCCCGTCTATTTCTTTCTGTGTAACTTGGAGAAAACTAAGCATGCACGACTGAGCTGAGTGAAATAGTTATCTATTGTTTCCACGACTCTGGGACACGTTCTGATTCTAAAGGGAAACACAGTGGTCATGTTTTGCGGCTGCCAGAAACTACTCCCTTCTTGTTGTCAAGGAGTTTCTAGTGGCCTCTGAGCTAGCTGGCACAAGTAATTAAGTTTAATATACTCGATAGGGACATACTGACCTTAGTCCTATGTCAAACCTATAGGATATATTATTCCAATGCGCAGAGCCTATTAGGGAAATAGGAGCTACACTACATGGCGCCCAACGGTTTGGTAAGGCAGTAATTCAACGTTAGATACTGAGTAACTCAGCCGTGCCTTTTCTCTCAAGAGACCCCTACCCATATACTCCAAAAGACGTCTGGAGTGGGCAGGGTTAAGTATCCACCAAGGCTACATAGGGCAGTACCCTATATATTAGCTGTTTGGTTTGCTCAACGTTGAAGGATACAGTGTTCCAAAATATTGTGCACCTTATCTTTGTTTCCTTGAAACTTGTTCTACATTTTTCAAAAAACAAAATGCCTGGTTCCGACAATGAAGCCGGAAACGGTGGAGCTGCGGCTGATCCAGCCCAAGCAGCAGTTTTTAACATTACAGGTTTAAATGAAACCGAGGAGGGTGTTATACAAATCCATCAAAATTTAAGAAGAGCCATCACTCTAAAACTTATAAAACATGGCCTACCACCAAGAGGCGGTAGAGCAGTTTTCGTGATAGAGGCACATGAATCCTTTCAGACAGAGGTATTCTATTCATGGGTAATATTTCCTGAATCCAATTCAGTAACACACATGTTTCACTTCTACAAAGAAGATGAACCACCAGAGGAATACATTCCTTTCGAGGATATAGAAATTCCATTAACATACCAAGAGCATCAGCTCTGGTTTAAAGGTGCCCTAAAACATCACAAAAACATTACTAGGCTCGGTCAACTAGGTAGACCAGGAGCAACATGGCCGATTTTAGCCGGCTACACACCTCATCTAGACATTGAAGAGATGTCAGATGAGGAGTTACTTACTCAACTCACAGAGTTAATAAAAATTTACAGACAATTGGTCCAATATGTCATGCGGACTTTTACAGTCCGACCACCATTGACATATCCAAATCCAACTCCCCAACAGGGGAATACACTAAAAATTACACCACAGACTCTATACGCAGTCATGGGTAAAATGCCCACAAAACGTGAGCAAATTCCATTTTGGATAGCTCAAAAAATTACTCAAATCGAAGCAGTATTTCCAAATACTAGCCCGCATGAGAAACACAGAATCCTAACAATCAGTTTACCGATGGGGATCACACCACAACTGGAAGACTGCACCACTTGGGGCTCAGTCTTTGCTGTCATCTATACTAAAACACATGGTATTCCGTCAATTGCGGTAATACCTGATGTCCTAAAACAAATTCAAAACGAATATGGGGCAGAGCCTGCTCTAAATTTAGGTATGAAATTACTGAAAAATTTCGACCAGGTCTCAACAATAATATTATCTAATATTAAAGGGGAGGCAGCAGCAGTGGCGATCTGCCAAAAATTGAGGGAATTCGATGTTACAGAACATCAAACTGAGCTACCCAGAATAACAGAACAATCTTATGCAGAATTAGGCAGAGATAGTTTGGGTGGAAGACCAGTGAAGCCGAAACTATCTGAAAGTCCTGAGAAGGACTCAATAAAACAAACTCCTACATCTTCTAAAAAGAAGTGGGAGTCTACTAAACAAAAATCAAACGAGAAACGTTCTCAATCCCGAGGTAGGTCTCCTCAAAAGGAGCCCTCTGAAAGGTATAACCTCAGGAATAGGGATAATTTGAGAAAACCTGATAGGTATCAAGATACTGATACACGTTCCTCTCGTCCCTTTCAGATCTCATCACAGACTTCGGAAAGAAGAGGACGATCAGAACATAAAGAAGAACGCGTGAAATCGAAAGACGACAAACACGCTCCAAAAACTAAAGCAAAACCTCAATTCTCCAAAAAGAAGGTAGCAGGTCTGAAGATCAGACATGCCGAGAATACTGAGAACACAACTCAAGAACGGAGAATGGGCTCAGACCATGCTGGACAGTGCAGCAGAAGTCACAATAGCTCGCCAGAACCTGAAGGAACTTCTGGAGATAGTGGACTTGAATGAGTACATCACAGTTGAGACTGTAGACACCAGGGTTAGTACTCCACAAAAGTTATATGAAATAGCACTCCGGATGGAGGGAGACAAACCTAGACAGGTGAAAGCACTTTTTTGGGAAAAACTATCAGAGGGCTTTGACATACTTCTAGCAGAAAGGGACTGGCCACCACAATTTGTCAGGGAGTGCCCACATGGCGAGGACATTATTATGCCTGCCTTCTCCAACCATATTCCAATTCACCTAAAATATACATATGCCAGGAAATGGGCAGTAGCCCAGGCCCCAGCATTATATAAAAATCATGTAGGATGGGATGAGGACTCACCTCACCATAAAATACATCTGAAACATGAACCAACTGCACAAAGGCAGTACCCAATAAAGCAAGAAGCTAAAAAACAGGTCAGGGAGATCTTAGATCAACTTGAATACCAAGGGGTGATTGAAACATGCACCTCCTCAATGAACAATCCTTTGTTTCCTGTCTCCAAACCAGACAATACATATCGTCTAGTTTTGGATTACAGACATTTAAACACTTGTTCTAAAACTTTTGCAGTGCAAAATGCACATAGCACAGCATTAATGAATAACATTGTGCGTAAAAATATAAAACAACATTAGATATCTCAAATGGTTTCTTTTGTCAAAACATAGCACCTGAAAGCAGGTACTTAACAGCATTCTCCATAATGGGGACCCAGCGTCACTTTTGTCGACTCCCACAAGGGTTCAAGAACAGCCCAGGTTTATTCTCAGCGAGGGTAACGGAGTTACTACAAATTTATGACAATGAGGCATTGTCCTATGTCGATGACATATATCTGACCTACGATGACCTGGAAGAACACTTGGACAGGGTGATCACCATTATATTGGGTTTCGCCTCTGAGGGCTACAAGTTCAACTTTAAAAAGTCCAGAATTGCCCATCTCAATGTCCTATTTTTAGGATATGAGCTTTCAAGTGAAGGCAAGAGCTTGGCAGCTAACTTTCTAGAAAAGTGTGCGCTGCTCCAACCTCCAAAAACGCTAAAAAACTTACAATCCATCCTGGGTTTCCTAAATTTTGGAAGAACATACATATTAAATTACGCAGAATGGGTTAAACCTCTCTACGCATTAATCAAACCTGATTTTTCAATCAAAACTGGACACAGGAACACACAGAAATCTTGCGTTCACTACAAGCTAACATGTTAGCAACAAATCACTTACAAACACGTGTAAGTCAACGTAATTTGGTGATCCGAATAATTTCGGGTCAATGTGGATTCACCTACTTAACATTTAATGAGGGTGAGAAAATACCAATAGCATACAAATCTCATCTGTACACACAAGCGGAAATGCGCTTCAGTTCAACTGAAAAAATTCTGACAGCAGTTCAAACCGCTGTAGCAAAAGAAAGAGCCTTAGCCCAAGGGAAACGCATTATTGTCTTATCCCCAGTACCAGCTTTAGAAGCGGTCATAAAAGCAAGCATTCCAAATGCTAAAGCATTACATCCGAGATGGATACAATGGGTTAATTCTCTTGCTGCAACAGATGTTGAATATGTTTTTGATCCAGATTTAAAAACACAAGCATTCCTACAATATGAACAAGAATGTCCTCTGCCTACTGAAATTCTGCCTCTTGATCAGTACGAATTTATAATTTACACTGACGGATCCGCACAACCCGCAATAGGGAGTAAGCAAGCTTACAGTGCAGCGTGTGCAATCGTTAAAGGTCGCATGCGAGATGGCATCTTCAGACCTATGGTCACAAAAACACAATCTCTAGGGGATTGTACAGCTCAGCGAGCTGAACTACAAGCATTCAAACTGGCACTTGAAAGTACAGATCGAGAATTCCCCACACTAATAGTGTGCGATTCCTTTTACTGTGTTCAGTCGTATAATGACTATATACAAAACTGGCTTGAAAATGGTTTCAAAGATGCGAAAGGTGGCACAATAAAGCACAAATTGCTTTGGGAACAAGGAGTTCAGTTGAAAAACGAACTACCAAAGGCTCACGTGATCCACACACTGAGTCATCAACGTGATGGCGTTCCTTGTTGCAGGGAATTCATTGGCTGACGTAGCCGCAAAGGGGGCTGTGCAAACGGCTTCCGTAGCTGCGATCACTCGTTCAAAAACAAAAATAGACAGTGAGATAATGTTGGCTGTCAATGCATCAAGCAAAGGCAGCAGTGCAGCGTTACCAAAAAAGTTTCCACTCAAGTACTCTTATGTAATTGATGCGAACAACGTTCCTTTTGCTCGAATCCCTGGAGTGGGGGATAGGGTTATTCCAAACAAGGAACGCAGATTAGGACTAATCCTAGCAGCACACGAAGGGATAGCCTCTGCCCATGCAGGTGTTTCCGCAACAGTATCTTTACTGAAGCAAAGATATTGGTGGCCTGGCATTAGAAAACAAACAAAGAACTATGTTTTAGAATGTGATATATGCCAACAGATGATCCTCTGGGAGCCGTGCGGGACAACCAAGTAGGTGCGGACACAGGTGGCATGGTTTGATGAATGTTTGACTAAGAGCCAGCGCCTTCCCCCGGTTCCCATGGGGCACGGCCGATTCAAGCCTCCAATTTCTCCTTACATGATTTGATGAGGGGACGCCATACAGTGAGTAATACCAGTGTGGCATTTTTCATGGTCCCTGGGTTGGGTACACCTTAGAGCGTGTAGACCACCTGGGCCATTTCCGGTCCTGAAGAAAACCTGGTAATCCCATTACAGGTTGAAACATGTAGACCATCACTTCTCTTTTCACTTAGACACTACAGGTCAATTTAGCCTGGTTAGTGTCTCACACTGTTTTAATATTTGTCGAGTTACTCCATATTAAATTCCTGTAGGGAGTTAAACTTTGACTATTTTTTAATAATCACCACCTTCTTGCACTCACCTTACCACTGCTGTTTGAACCAACCCGCTCCACTGTAATCAGGTGTCGCAGCACACCCGGGTAGCATTCGGCTATTCGGGTGGGACCCCAATGATGAAGTATGTCACCAACTAGGTTGGTGAGTGAGGGGTCTTTTTAGAAAGGATTTTATTTCTTTGCGCATCCTCTGTGCTTAACTAACAGACTTCTCTATCCTTGAGGGTAGACTCCTTTGTTGTTTATTTATCGTTACCGTTTGGGGACTAGGAGTACTCCCTTTATATATATTTATATATATAAATAAAACCCTACCTCTCTTATTTGTTTCCTATAACAGATGAAAGTCTCCACAGTGAAACGTCCTGCGCAGACACCCCTGTTAATTTCAGATAAACCATTAGCTTGTGTTTACCTTGACCACTGCGGTCCCCTGCAAAGGGACGGTAACTATAAATACATCTTGGTTGCAGTGGATTCATGCTCTAGGTTCCTATGGTTATGGCCTCAGCGCTCAGCTGACGCTCGAACTGTTATAAAAGATTTGCGAGTCTTTATCGGCACATACGCAATAGGCACGCTACATTCTGACCAGGGTCCTGCGTTTAGCTCTAGGGCTTACAAAGAAGCCATGGCCAGTCTGGGCGTTGCATTGCGGTACTCCTCTCCATTCCATCCTGAGTGAAATTCGGTTGTGGAAAGGAAAAACCGTGACATAAAGCAGTCCATAATAGCTAGAGTATTAGGTTCGGGTGATGGGTGGGTCAAACACCTTAGTGGGGTACAGCGCTCATTGAACAACCTGCCAAGAAGTTCTCTAGGGGGGGTCACTCCATATGAGATCCTATTTGGGACAAGAATGTGGGTACCAGACCTTGAACACGTAGGCACAGTGGTGGAAAATAAACCATTTGATATCAAAGATCGTTTGGCTGTTTTACAGGACTTAAACAAATTAAGAACGAAACAAAGCAACGTACTCCTACAGCCAACCACCACTGGGGAAAAATCGGCGGTCCCAGCAAGGCCTGTCTGGATTCCAAAAGTTGGGGATCTAGTCAGAGAAAAATTGCGGACAAGAAGGAATTTGGACCTTCTTACAGAAAACCAGTACCTGTCCTAGCAGTTCAAGGAACAAGAACAGTACTTCTGCCGCCCCTTGCTGGAAGAAAGGAGAAAAGATTTGTGTCCATCGACCTCATCAAACCACAGTATGTGGCCAATACTAAATAGTAGGCCTCGTGGACTCCGACCTAGTAGTAGACACACTCCTCTCGCTACTATCCAAGAGGTTCAGACTGAAAGACTGATAACTATCGAGAATTCAGCTGTAACAGATGGAGGACTAAGCAACAACGCTATGGAACTCATCCCTCTTGAACACCAACTAACAGTTCGTCCAAATACACCTGTCTACACCAACGTAACAAGTGATGAACTGGTTCCAGTGATTTCTACAAATCCTGATGCAATTCCAACAATTGACAGAACTGCTTCTGGCTATTTCATTAACTTTGATATGTTCTCAGAAGATCCAAGTGAACCTGAAACGACGCCAGTGTCATTGAAATTCAAGCAGCAAGTACAAGACTTTCTTCAATTTATGAAAAAGACTTATTTGGTTTCTCCATGGATTGAACTCTGGATTACAACTGGACTTTTTGTTTTCCTGCTCTGGCTAGCTTTGGTTACAACTGTAAGCGTGCTTATAAGTGGCAGATACATCCATGTGAACACTGAAGGAAAAGACGTAAACGTACTTTTGAAACCTCATAAATCTTCCCATCGTGAAGCAAGAGACTTATCATCAGTGAACATCACAGCTGTTCCTATACAGGATGGTATAGTGTGGGACAAAACAGATTATGATATATTCGGCCCGAATGAACAATTGAACATTCCACATTTGTTTAAAATTTCACTAAGTGATCTAATTACGTCCAGTACCTATTCAGATGATTGGGACTTTGAGACTGTAAACGACATAATGTTTAACTTAGAAAAATCTGCTGCATTTTCTAAAAATGAATATTTAGAGGGTTCATCAGACTATGAACAACTGTATTGTTATAATCACTATGGTCATCATTATTTGCATAAATCTGCATATCCAAGAAATGTGTTTATGTTTAACCAATGGGAACATTGTCCTACACCACCTAAAGGTAGTTCAAAAACATTTGCTAGTAAATTTCCATATTTTTCAGGTTACAATACATCTGATCCAGAAATGTTTTACTATAAAAATGTAAACAAGACAGGACTGAAAATTATGTTAACAAATACAAAACAGATTTATTCTGCATTATTTAATGCCCAACTGTCTAGACAGGGTTTCGACTTTTGAAAAGACACAATTGACACAAAAACTGTGTGGGGTGCTAAAGATTGGCAAGTGCAGGGGATAGAAGCTTTATTTAGAGCCTGCATCATCCCAGAACAAATAATGTTTTTGAATGAAACTATCCAACAAACATCTTGTCTTGGATCAGCCAAGATAAAAGAGATACAAAAGGGGATGATGGACGGAACGTTTGAGCCAATCAAACACTCACCCCCAGTCAACTGATCTGGGTTTAATCCATCATCATTCTTTAGCTCACTCCACCACCCCAGTTCAGACATGGCCATATGCAAATCAGTCTGACCCTGTGCCTCATGGGAACAGTCCAGCCCGAACTGCCAAGCCATGTCTTCCCTGGACCGGAAACAAGCATCCTAGGACCGGTTTCTGGCATTTCAGCCGTCATCAGCCAGGCTTGCTTGAATCCAGTGGCAAAGTGAGCAAGGGACCCACGTCTGGGCATACCCCCGCCAACTTAGGGCGACCAAAGCGATACAAAAGGGGTTGATGGACGGAACGTTTGAGCCAATCAAACACTCACCCCCAGTCAACTGATCTGGGTTTAATCCATCATCATTCTTTAGCTCACTCCACCACCCCAGTTCAGACATGGCCATATGCAAATCAGTCTGACCCTGTGCCTCATGGGAACAGTCCAGCCCGAACTGCCAAGCCATGTCTTCCCTGGACCGG
The DNA here is from genome assembly GCA_963921515.1 of Calotriton arnoldi. Lineage (NCBI taxonomy): Eukaryota > Metazoa > Chordata > Amphibia > Caudata > Salamandridae > Calotriton > Calotriton arnoldi. The sequence continues at coordinate 309,837 of CAWUFW010012593.1, forward strand.
AAACAAGCATCCTAGGACCGGTTTCTGGCATTTCAGCCGTCATCAGCCAGGCTTGCTTGAATCCAGTGGCAAAGTGAGCAAGGGACCCACGTCTGGGCATACCCCGCCAACTTAGGGCTTACCAAGCGATACAAAGGGGATGATGGACGGAACGTTTGAGCCAATCAAACACTCACCCCCAGTCAACTGATCTGGGTTTAATCCATCATCATTCTTTAGCTCACTCCACCACCCCAGTTCAGACATGGCCATATGCAAATCAGTCTGACCTGTGCCTCATGGGAACAGTCCAGCTCGAACTGCCAAGCCATGTCTTCCCTGGACCGGAAACAAGCATCCTAGGACCGGTTTCTGGCATTTCAGCCGTCATCAGCCAGGCTTGCTTGAATCCAGTGGCAAAGTGAGCAAGGGACCCACGTCTGGGCATACCCCCGCCAACTTAGGGCGACCAAGCGATACAAAAGGGATGATGGACGGAACGTTTGAGCCAATCAAACACTCACTCCCAGTCAACTGATCTGGGTTTAATCCATCATCATTCTTTAGCTCACTCCACCACCCCAGTTCAGACATGGCCATATGCAAATCAGTCTGACCCTGTGCCTCATGGGAACAGTCCAGCCTGAACTGCCAAGCCATGTCGTCCCTGGACCGAAACAAGCATCCTAGGACCGGTTTCTGGCATTCCAGCCGTCATCAGCCAGGCTTGCTTGAATCCAGTGGCAAAGTGAGCAAGGGACCCACGTCTGGGCATACCCCCGCCAACTTTGGGCGACCAAAGCGATACAAAGGGGATGATGGACGGAACGTTTGAGCCAATCAAACACTCACCCCCAATCAACTGATCTGGGTTTAATCCATCATCATTCTTTAGCTCACTCCACCACCCCAGTTCAGACATGGCCATATGCAAATCAGTCTGACCCTGTGCCTCATGGGAACAGTCCAGTCCGAACTGCCAAGCCATGTCTTCCCTGGACCGGAAACAAGCATCCTAGGACCGGCTTCTGGCATTTCAGCCGTCATCAGCCAGGCTTGCTTGAATCCAGTGGCAAAGTGAGCAAGGGACCCACGTCTGGGCATACCCCGCCAACTTAGGGCTGACCAAGCTGATACAAAGGGGATGATGGACGGAACGTTTGAGCCAATCAAACACTCACCCCAGTCAACTGATCTGGGTTTAATCCATCATCATTCTTTAGCTCACTCCACCACCCCAGTTCAGACATGGCCATATGCAAATCAGTCTGACCCTGTGCCTCATGGGAACAGTCCAGCCCGAACTGCCAAGCCATGTCTTCCCTGGACCGGAAACAAGCATCCTAGGACCGGTTTCTGGCATTCCAGCCGTCATCAGCCAGGCTTGCTTGAATCCAGTGGCAAAGTGAGCAAGGGACTCACGTCTGGGCATACCCCGCCAACTTAGGCGGGGTATGCCCAGACGTGGGTCCCTTGCTCACTTTGCCACTGGATTCAAGCAAGCCTGGCTGATGACGGCTGGAATGCCAGAAACCGGTCCTAGGATGCTTGTTTCCGGTCCAGGGAAGACATGGCTTGGCAGTTCGGGCTGGACTGTTCCCATGAGGCACAGGGTCAGACTGATTTGCATATGGCCATGTCTGAACTGGGGTGGTGGAGTGAGCTAAAGAATGATGATGGATTAAACCCAGATCAGTTGACTGGGGTGAGTGTTTGATTGGCTCAAACGTTCCGTCCATCATCCCCTTTTGTATTGCTTTGTTCGCCCTAAGTTGGCGGGGGTATGCCCAGACGTGGGTCCCTTGCTCACTTTGCCACTGGATTCAAGCAAGCCTGGCTGATGACGGCTGGAATGCCAGAAACCGGTCCTAGGATGCTTGTTTCCGGTCCAGGGAAGACATGGCTTGGCAGTTCGGGCTGGACTGTTCCCATGAGGCACAGGGTCAGACTGATTTGCATATGGCCATGTCTGAACTGGGGTGGTGGAGTGAGCTAAAGAATGATGATGGATTAAACCCAGATCAGTTGACTGGGGGTGAGTGTTTGATTGGCTCAAACGTTCCGTCCATCATCCCCTTTTGTATTGCTTTATTCGCCCTAAGTTGGCGGGGGTATGCCCAGACGTGGGTCCCTTGCTCACTTTGCCACTGGATTCAAGCAAGCCTGGCTGATGACGGCTGGAATGCCAGAAACCGGTCCTAGGATGCTTGTTTCCGGTCCAGGGAAGACATGGCTTGGCAGTTCGGGCTGGACTGTTCCCATGAGGCACAGGGTCAGACTGATTTGCATATGGCCATGTCTGAACTGGGGTGGTGGAGTGAGCTAAAGAATGATGATGGATTAAACCCAGATCAGTTGACTGGGGGTGAGTGTTTGATTGGCTCAAACGTTCCGTCCATCATCCCCTTTGTATTGCTTTGTTCGCCCTAAGTTGGCGGGGGTATGCCCAGACGTGGGTCCCTTGCTCACTTTGCCACTGGATTCAAGCAAGCCTGGCTGATGACGGCTGGAATGCCAGAAACCGGTCCTAGGATGCTTGTTTCCGGTCCAGGGAAGACATGGCTTGGCAGTTCGGGCTGGACTGTTCCCATGAGGCACAGGGTCAGACTGATTTGCATATGGCCATGTCTGAACTGGGGTGGTGGAGTGAGCTAAAGAATGATGATGGATTAAACCCAGATCAGTTGACTGGGGGTGAGTGTTTGATTGGCTCAAACGTTCCGTCCATCATCCCCTTTTGTATTGCTTTGTTCGCCCTAAGTTGGCGGGGTATGCCCAGACGTGGGTCCCTTGCTCACTTTGCCACTGGATTCAAGCAAGCCTGGCTGATGACGGCTGGAATGCCAGAAACCGGTCCTAGGATGCTTGTTTCCGGTCCAGGGAAGACATGGCTTGGCAGTTCGGGCTGGACTGTTCCCATGAGGCACAGGGTCAGACTGATTTGCATATGGCCATGTCTGAACTGGGGTGGTGGAGTGAGCTAAAGAATGATGATGGATTAAACCCAGATCAGTTGACTGGGGGTGAGTGTTTGATTGGCTCAAACGTTCCGTCCATCATCCCCTTTTGTATAGATAAAAGAGATGAACACACCTTCTGTACCAACACCTGCCAGTGAAAATAATACAAAGGCAGTGGTGACAGTTGACAATATACTACAACTCAACAGATCTAATCCTACTTGGAAAAAATGGTTGATCTAGCCCAGAGACACGAATAACTGTCAGGAAAGATTCCTGAATAAAACTCAGGGGTTTACTATTAATAGGCCAGACCCAAGATACGTCCAAAGACAACATCCGGGGGTAGTAACAACATACAGTGTAGGTAAATTATGCCTCGAATGGCTGCATAAGTCTACACTACAGGATGTGAAACAACACTTAACCTTACTTAAAAAGGACGCAGACCTTAGGAAATTCTTGCTTGGACTAAGAAAAGCGCGTCAAAAACGTTTCATATATGCCGGCATTTATGCTGCTTATAATGAAGCTTGGAAGGTGATGCAGCGTTTACCCAGAAAACTATCACCAACCCAGGGTCCGGGTCACTCCGGTGGGGCCCATAACACCGAAGTACACACACCCTGTCACACACACCCCCCAGACCCTTGCTAATAATCCTACAATGGGTTGCATGAATTATTTCCTATCACGGGATACCTTTAAGCACAGATTTTTACACCAACATTTGTTTTCATCACATAATTTTACTAACTAATCTATGCATCAATGTACCCCGCCAATTAGGTCGATGGACCAATTAGTTGAGCAAGTTGATGGTGATTGTCAAGACCAGCTTAACCTCACTACAACAATACATTGATTTGCATAATTAATTGACTCTAAAAGAATCACGAACACCTGAAATCATTTAAAAGATTTTATGTAATTAATTTGCATAAAGAAAATTATCATTTATTCTCTCACTATTAATTCTCACTGAGCATTGCCATTTATTCAGAAAATAAATCAAGAAACTGTTTAATAAAAGTCATGAAGAGAAAATGTAGGTTTGCATTCATTTCATTATTCTCAAAATGGTTAAAAATCAATCCTTGGTCATGTGACTGACAGAGGGTTCCAAAAATGAAAGATCAGTGAACCATAGTTAAAAACATTCATTTAATTCTAAAGATTTCCTACACTAAAACCTTCCTAACCAACACTAAACCCCAACTTTCTTAGTAACCCTGGCCTCCTAGACGCATCTCTCACCCAGGCTAGTGTCCCGCAACGATCTCGAACCTACAGGGGTCATCAGTGGCATTCTGGCATGGTTTCAAACTCCCAGCATCTCTGCAAACAGCATCTCTGCAATCAGCCTTTCTCCAACCAGCTTCTCTGAAAAAACCCCAATTTTGGTCTGATATTTATACTGTGTTTGCTGGCTGTCTACCCTCAAATGTTTCAACTCTTGTCGTTTCCCTTGCTCTGATTGGTCATGAAAATGCATTTCTCAGCTCCCGGGATGTCCGTTCATGACAATGTATTTCTCCGCACCCAGGATGTCCGTGAATAACTTTATCTTTGACAAGCTGATAGATACAAATTCATCTGTCCCACAGTTCATTAGCAGGCATTAAAATGTTCATTGTCAGGGATTCAACTGTTCACTGTCAGGGATTCAGCTGTTTCCACGTGGTCATTCTTTGGCAGGCATTCGACTTTTCTCTTTGGCAGGCATTCAACTGTCCTCGTGCTATCATTCTGACTCTCAGCCACTCGCCGGCATTCATACAAATGGCCTCGAACATAGTCAGCTGGAGTTGCAATGTTCAGTGGAGCACAAGGCATGCGCGAGGTTCCTCCAGCCAGATGATGCAAGCATTCTCTACTGCGCAGAACCGGGAAAAGCGAAGCCATCTTGAAACTGGCCACCAGCCAAAACTACGATAAACACAAAGAAAATGTGAATACACAGAAAATAAGTGTTTTCTGTCCCCCCACCCACCAGTGCTAATATTTTATCCCCTAAAACTGTTACCTAGCGGAAAAGCATCACACTGCAAGCCATTAAAATAAAGCAAAAGCAGCATGAAATGCACAATGTACACTACAACATAGACATGCACTATTACACTACTTAAATGCGCAAAATAGATAAAAACATGCGTTTTACACCATTAATTAATATGTTAATCAAACCTGTTAATGCAGAGCATTTCCCACATGTAATGTGTGCATTTGGTTAATACACAGCAATCAAAATTAATATATTACTTTGTTATGGGGGTGATTGGTCTGAACGGGGTACACACAAAATCTTCTGTACTTCGCTCCATCAATTCCCCCTTTGATGATTTCATCATCACCAAATCCCAAACCACCCATTCATCCCACTAAATTTTATTTGATCAGACACTTCTTCTCAATAATTTTGTTAGCTCAGCAAATTTCTTTCTCATTTCCCTTGTTCTCGACAAAAATGTTATCTTTAGTTCTAAATCTAAAACTTACTTATCCTTGTGAAGTGCAGTTCTATCTACTTGTGCAACTATTTGTACATTGTTAACAGTACTATTGGAAAAATGGTACAACAGAAACACATCTTACACCCAAAGCAAACATTTTATATCTATTTTTAGGACTGTTCATATCTGCTATGGTATCTAAGTTATCCTATAAATAAAATCTACCAAATATGTACCGTATGTACAAAGTGTGTTTCCACACTTGAATGACTTTCTGTCCTTTGCCCCTTCTTTTATTTTAACTACTTGGAAATGGATCATGAAAAATCGTCTTTGTCTTGTGTGCTAAAACCCAGAAGTGTTTTCTGTAACACTGTTAGGGAGGCCTCAAGTCGTTTTCTTTGTCCTGCTCACTGTCGTTGTCACTGTCCCTTTCTTTCCTAAAATCTACTTCTTCTATCTTTTGTAATACTACGTAAGTCCACTCAGGTGGTCTGTCCAATTTCTCCTGTTCTAACTTGTTTGTTATTTCAGAGATCTGGTCTTCAAGGGCTTTTGTTCCTTTTCTCACTATCTTATATTTGAGTCTCTTTACTCCGTTGGGCCACATGTGTGAATCATCCTTATCCATAGGTTCACAGTCTTTGTTCAGAATTTTCTGTTCTTGCCTCTGCTCTTGACTTTGTTCTTGTCCTAGTTCTGTAGTACTTTCTAAATCGTTGTCAGGTGAAAAATCGTTGAGTCTTACACCTTGCTGTACATTCGCAGAGTCTGTTGATCTAGTCTCACCAGTTTCACAGTCTGCTTCTCTTCTGTTAACAGCTTCTGGTTGCTCAGCACCTGATTCAGAACTTGTATCCGAAATCTGCAGTCTATTTCTCAGTGGCCTTTGTTGTTGATCAGGTACATATGCTTGTCTCATGGCTCGTCCCATTAGTATCTTGTAGGGATTTAAACATGTCCTTCTGTCAGGTGTACTTCTCATGGTTATTATAACTAGGGGCAAAGCATCCGGCCATTTCAAGTCAGTGGAATCACACATTTCTACTAGTTTGATTTTCATTGTGCCATTCACCTGCTCACCAACTCCAGAAGCTTCTGGACAATAGGCACAATGCAGTTTCTTTTTAGTGCTCAGTTTTTCACAGCTCAGACTGATAACTTTGTTGTCAAACTGAGTTTCCCTATCTGTGTGTGCCTGTCCATGATACATGCGTGAAAAATGGGCAAACATACTTTTGGGCATTACAGCTCTTTCATCTTGGTAGACCCAAACATCATCCTCTTCTTTTTGTGTGCAACATTCTTTTACCCACGTTTCCTTTTCCTCATCGCTTGCCTGATCCTGCAACTTCCTCACTCTTTCCATGTTTCTACTGTGTTAGTAAGCATGAGATATTGGGAAAAAGTGTCTTCCTTCGCCCGTGCCTGATTCAAAGAACAATCCTGTTTTGTGCAATATTTTGCCAATTCATCTGAAACCAATTCCCTCTGGTAATGTAGTCAGTTTCACATTTGTGAGCAGCAGGAAATGCTAATGATCCCCTATCAGCTATTCGTTTTTTCTTCTTTCTCCACCTGCTTCTCCATTTTTCAACATCCCTCCTTTTTCTCACAATATCAGCAATTCTTTAATTTTAGCTCTTCTTCCAGTAGTGTTTAACTTTTCTATGCCTTTTCCTGTGAAATCTAATCTATATGGTTTCTGCAAATCCCTATATTTGGAGATATCCACTCCTGTTTTTGATATGTTCATGCTTACCGTTCCAAAATTTAATTCCTCCATCTCTACCTTTAATTCTGCAATATCTATCTGTTGGCGTTCTGCATCTTTTCTATAGCCACTTCTTTCCTTTCTCCCAACTCCTCACTTGTCAGACCCAAAAAGACTTCGTTTAATCTTTCTCTAGGTTTCGTTTCCTGCATCCATCCAGTCGGTTTTTCAGCCAGTATCTGAGTTTCAACCGCGTAAGTCGGAGCTTTTGTCAGATCTGTCGGTGTATCAACTCGGGACACACTAGGCTGTTTATTCCTGACACTTTCAGAGAATAACTCTCTTCTAGGATCTGGTCTTGCCTCATTTAACGCTATGGTCAGTGAATGTTCTTTCTCTACCTCACTTTTACAAACAGAAATTTCAGAATCTACATTCATCGGGACTGTTAAAGCTTCCATATTCATAGGCAGTTCTTTCAATCTTTCAGACAATTCTCGTGTCCTGACTGCTAACTCATTTTCTTCTTCTTCATGATTTGACCTATTTATCACTTGTGTTTCCTGCCAAATAATCGTACTACTCATTTGAAGGAGTTCTGGCTTTGTTACAGTACTACTAATTTGAACTTGTTCCTGTCTATTTGTTGCACTACTCCCTATGGGAACTGGAACAGTTTGGAAAACTTTTGTAGTTTCTGGTGGCGGTGCCTTTGGCACCACTGTCGCAAACTCCCCTTGATATGGAGGTGATCTGTTATCCAGCATGTCATCCAGCAACTCATTTGTAGGTCTCGCCTTGGCGGCGCATGCGATGCATGCGCTGTCTCAGCGAGACCTAAAGTAATCTGTATGTTGGCTGAAACTTCCTCTAATTTGTTTTTCCGCTTGTGATTGGTTTACTTGAGCCATTGCTGTTGTTTTCGTGCTTTCTGTTGGCTGTTGATCGTAGAGTTACTTCCGTGTAGTCCCGAAGCAGCAGCGCCTAAGTACAGTTTCCGTCCGCTCCGCTCGCACTTGTTTTATTGCAGTGTGCCATCTGTTTTCACACGCCGCGTTTGTTTATTTATTTTGAAGATCACTCCCTGCGTCTGTAACTGGAGACTCTCCTCCTCCTCTTCTGAACATTTGAAGCGAGAACGCATTACCTGTTTACATTCTCGACGGGCTCACCAGCAGCTATTGTAAACAGGCTCGTGGCATCCTTGGCAGGACGGGCACTACTCCCCCGAGGGATTTTGTTATCTGGTGTGCCGGCGGAGAGCTGGAGCCTGCTCGGCAGGGGGACGTGTCTCACGCGGGGTAAAACACTGAACACAGTTCCAAGCACCCCCTCCCACAACTAAATACCACTCACCAGGGTCGTGGAGAGATTTATCTGGAGTTTCTTTTGAGATTGTTAGAAAACGCCTGTGTTTACAAATAAAGTTCCCCAGTTCCTAGGTCAGCCGCCATAGCCGTTAGGCCACAATCTCTCCACATTGTGCCTTTGTTTACTATCTCGGCTATTCAAGTTTTCGGCGTGCCATTTAAATATATATATATATATGTGACTATTTTTACCTCCTACATTGTAGTTACATTACACGGCCTTTTCGCACCTCGTTCGGATTTTTTCCTTTTGCCTTTCAAGCGTGCCTTTTTAAGTTTATATATGGCTTTTATTATTGCCTTCATTGTAGTTCCATTGCACGCCGTTTTCTTACCTCCTGTGGTTTTCGACGCTTATGTCTTCTACAGTGCACGCGTACCTAGCTTGTTGTCTGTAAGTTAATGTATGTTAAAATGTAACACAATCAGCACTTGCATTTAATTTACTATAAAAGGCAACTTCCCACACAGTGCACGTGTACCCAGCCAGCTGCAGTTCCTTTAAATTTATGGCTTAGTAACAAATTAAAATTTGATATTGGCTTGCTTACAGCCACTTTCGCAATGCTTAATTTGTGACGGGAAAGGTGCCGGGGCTCCTATTATGCGCCAGCTTTTTATAGAATGTTTTTGGTATTTGCCTGCCTAACAAACAGGACACTGTGTGTTTTACAACTCAAACATCCCTCCTCTTCCTGGCGTGCCTTTTACGCCCATCCATATGTACTCCAAATGCCCATATGTGCTTTACATATTGTTTTACATTCCCTTCTTAATAAGCGCCTTTTACTACCCACACAATGCACCTGTACCCAGTTCATCTATAGTTCCTTGTTGTTTGTTGCTTATGTACAAATTGGAATTTAATATTGGCTTCGTTGCAGCCGCTTTCCCAGTGCTTAATTTGTGGCCAAAGAGGTGCCGGGGCTCTTATTAGGCGACAGCTTCTTGGGCAGTCTTTGCAATCTATGCGTGTGCTTTCCAGGCAACATCAGCGTTTTTAAACCACAGATAAGCCTTTTTAACGTCTGTTTTGCCTTTACACTTTATTCTCACATTATGTGTGGAGTTTTATATATCGCTAACTAAACTCAGAGGTATTCGAGCGCTTTACACCAGCACTAGTTACGTTACATACACACGCATTGAGTTTTGTTACCCAGAGGGAGATTAATACATTTGCCCAAAATCACACAATTTTGGGCTTCCCTGCTGAGACTCGAACCCAGGTCCCCAGCTCCTAGGTCAGCCGCCATAGCCGTTAGGCCACATTCTCTCCACATTGTGCTTTTGCTTACTATCTCGGCTATTCAAGTTTCCGTCGTGCCCTTTGAACTATATATGTGGCTTTTATTACTCCCTAAATTGTAGTTACATTGCACGTTCTTTTCTCACATCGTTTGTTTACTTTTGCGTTTCAGGCGTGCCCTTTAAAGTTTATATGTGGCTCTTATTATAGCCTACATTGTAGTTACATTGCATGGAGTTTTCTCACCTCCTGTTTTACGCGTATATGTTCTACAGTGCACGCGTATGTTGCTTGTTCTCTCTAAGTTAATGTATATTAAAACGTAACACAATCAGCACTCGCGTTTATTTTACTATCAAAGGAAACTTTACACATAATGCACATGTACCCAGGCAGCTGCAGTTCCTTCAAGTTTATGGCTAAGCCACAAATTGGAATTTAATATCAACTTGCTTACAGCCGCTTTCGCAGTGCTTAATTTGTGACGGAAAAAGTGCCGGGTCTCTTTTAGGCAACAGCTTCTTGGGCAGTCTTTGCAATCTGTGCTTGTGCTTTCCAGGCCATATCAGCGTTCTTAAACCACAGATAAGCCTTTTTAACGTCTGTTTTGCCTTTACACTTTATTCGCACATTATGTGTGGAGTTTTATATATCACTAACTAGACTCAGAGGTATTCGAGCGCTTTACACCAGCACTAGTTACGTTACATACACACGCATTGAGGGGCAGATTTACAAGCCCCCTGCGCCACCAGTACGTCACTTTTCGTGACGTACTGGTGGCGCAGGGGGCTCCTCGATATTTACAAGGAGAGGAAAAGCCACCATGCGTGACTTTTCCTCTCCTTGTAAATACCGTCCCTTCACACGCAGCACTTTGCGGTGAAGGGGCGTTCCATGGGTGTTGCTGTGGGTGTTCCCACGCAACACCCATGGAACAAGACACATCTCCAGAATTACGAGAAATCGTAACTCTGGAGATGCGTCTGAAAGCTACGCCACCCTAGAGGTGGCGTAGCGAGGCGCACCGAGGAGAAATGTTTTCATTTCTCCTCGTTTTCCTCTTTCAATGCGTGCTGCATTCTGCAGCACGCATTGAAAGAGGAAAAGCCTGTACTGATTGTTTTTGTGCAGAAAGGTGCCCCTTCCTGCACAGAAACAATCTCCCCATGGCGCAGGCATCCTTGCACCATGGTGCAAGGGTGCCTGCGCCGGCGCTTGGCAGCTGTTTGTGCGCCAGCGCAGGGAGAGCACAGGAATGCGACATATTCTTGTAAATATGTCGCATTCCTGTGCTCTGAAAGTGCCGCAGCGTGGCGCAGCCAAAGGGCTTGCAGCGCCACGCTGCGGCACTTTCTTGTAGATCTGCCCCCGAGTTTTGTTACCCAGAGGGAGATTAATACATTTGCCCCAAATCACACAATCTTGGGCGTCCCTGCCGAGACTCGAACCCAGTTCCCCAGTCAGCCGCCATAGCCGTTAGGCAACATTCTCTCCACATTTTGTCTTTGCTTACTATCTCGGCTATTCAAGTTTCCGTCGTGCCCTTTGAACTATATATGTGACCTTTATTACCTCCTAAATTGTAGTTACATTGCACGTTCTTTTCTCACCTCGTTTGTTTTTTTACTTTTGTGTTTCAGGCGTGCCCTTTAAAGTTTATATGTGGCTCATATTATGGCCTACATTGTAGTTACATTGCATGGCGTTTTCTCACCTCCTCTTTTACGCTTATGTTTTCTATAGTGCACGCGTACGTAGCTTGTTCTCTCTAAGTTAATGAATGTTAAAACGTAACACAATCAGCACTCGCGTTTATTTTACTATTAAAGGAAACTTTACACATAATGCACGTGTACCCAAGCAGCTGCAGTTCCTTCAAGTTTATGGCTTAGCAACAAATTGGAATTTGATATTGGCTTGCTTACAGCCGCTTTCGCTGTGCATAATTTGTGACGGAAAAAGTGCCAGGGCTCTTATTAGGCGGCAGCTTTTTATAAAATGATTTTGGTGTTTGCCTGCCTAACAAACAGCACAGTGTGTGTCTTACAACTCAAAAATCCCTCCTCTTCCAGACGTGCATTTTACGCACATCCATATGTACTCCCAATGACCATATGCGCTTTGTATATTGTTTTGCATTCACTTCTTAATGAGCGCCTTTTACTACCCACACAATGCACCTGTACTCAGCCATCTGTAATTGAAATTGGATTTTGGCTTGGTTACAGCCGCTTTCCCAGTGCTTAATTTTTGACCAAAGAGGTGCCGGCCTCTTTATTAGGCGGCAGCTTTTTATGAAATATTTTTGGTGTTTGCCTTCCTAACAAAAAGGACAGAAATCGTTCAATTAGGAAGGGCCTGTTGTTTAAAGGCACAAGAGTGTGGAAAACAGTACTTGCGTTTATATTAATTTTAAAGGCAACTTCCCACACAATGCAGTATGCAGAGTCAGCTGCAGTTACTTGTTGTTTAGTGGTGACCTTTGTTGCCTTGACAACTTTAGCATCCTGCTGTCATTGATTTGCATCACACAGATGCAGCAGACGGATAGATTACAATCTTTATCGCTCGGCTTGTTTACGGTTAATTAGCCTGTCCTGGTTTCCTTTCTCAAGTGTAGGGAATTTCACACAAACTCACTGCACTGCAGCAGACTTTTAGGCAGCCTTTTTTCACGAACCATATTTTGATCCATTCCATTACATTAATACAGTTAAAAAAATAATACAGTTAAAAAACAACTTGGGACCAATTCTTAGGAAGGTTTGCAGCGTATTTTAACTAATTGATTTTGCTTTTATTTTATGCTACTAAATTCTTTTGGGGACACAAAATAGATAAATTTGGGCTTGTTTACAACCGCTTTCCCAGTGCTTAATTTGATTGTACACTGCACGCGTGTCTGCTATCTGTGCGTGCCCAGCCATCTGCAGTTCCTTCTAGCTTCTTCTCTGTAAGCTAATGTATGTTACAACGTAAGAGAATCAGCACTCGCGTTTATTTTACTATTAAAGAAACCTTTCCACATCAACGTCTGTGTTGCCTTTACACTTTATTCTCACATTATGTGTGGAGTTTTATATAGCGCTAACTAGACTCCGAGGTATCGCAGTGCTTTACACCAGTACTAGTTATGTTACATACACACGCATTCATCTTTGTTAGGCACAGGGGATATTAAGTGATTTTCTCAAAATCACACAATTTTGGGCGTCCCTGCCGAGACTCGAACCCAGTTCCCCAGCTCCTAGGTCAGCCGCCATAGCCGTTACGCCACAATCTCTCCACGTTGTGCCTTTGTTTACTATCTCGCTATTCAAGTTTCCGGCGTGCCCTTTAAACTATATATGTGACTATTTTTACCTCCTACATTGTAGTTACATTACACGGCCTTTTCGCACCTCGTTCGGATTTTTTACTTTTGCTTTTCAAGCGTCCCTTTTTAAGTTTATATATGGCTTTTATTATCGCCTACATTGTAGTTACATTGCACGGCGTTTTCCCACCTCCTGTGGTTTTTTTACGCTTATGTCTTCTACAGTGCACGCGTACCTAGCTTATTGTCTATAAGTTAATGTATGTTAAAACATAATACAATCAGCACTTGCAATTATTTTACTATAAAAGGCATCTTACCACACAGTGCATGTGTACCCAGCCAGCTGCAGTTCCTTGAAATTTATGGCTTAGTAACAAATTTTAATTTAATGTTGGCTTGCTTACAGCCGCTTTCGCAGTACTTAATTTGTGACGGGAAAGGTGCCGGGCCTCCTATTAGGCGGCAGCTTTTTATAAAATTTTTTGGTATTTGCCTGCCTAAGAAACATACAAAAGGGGATGATGGACGGAACGTTTGAGCCAATCAAACACTCACCCCCAGTCAACTGATCTGGGTTTAATCCATCATCATTCTTTAGCTCACTCCACCACCCCAGTTCAGACATGGCCATATGCAAATCAGTCTGACCCTGTGCCTCATGGGAACAGTCCAGCCCGAACTGCCAAGCCATGTCTTCCCTGGACCGGAAACAAGCATCCTAGGACCGGTTTCTAGCATTACAGCCGTCATCAGCCAGGCTTGCTTGAATCCAGTGGCAAAGTGAGCAAGGGACCCACGTCTGGGCATACCCCCGCCAACTTAGGGCGACCAAAGCGATACAAAAGGGGATGATGGACGAACGTTTGAGCCAATCAAACACTCACCCCCAGTCAACTGATCTGGGTTTAATCCATCATCATTCTTTAGCTCACTCCACCACCCCAGTTCAGACATGGCCATATGCAAATCAGTCTGACCCTGTGCCTCATGGGAACAGTCCAGCCCGAACTGCCAAGCCATGTCTTCCCTGGACCGGAAACAAGCATCCTAGGACCGGTTTCTAGTATTACAGCCGTCATCAGCCAGGCTTGCTTGAATCCAGTGGCAAAGTGAGCAAGGGACCCACGTCTGGGCATACCCCCGCCAACTTAGGGCGACCAAAGCGATACAAAAGGGGATGTTGGACGGAACGTTTGAGCCAATCAAACACTCACCCCCAGTCAACTGATCTGGGTTTAATCCATCATCATTCTTTAGCTCACTCCACCACCCCAGTTCAGACATGGCCATATGCAAATCAGTCTGACCCTGTGCCTCATGGGAACAGTCCAGCCCGAACTGCCAAGCCATGTCTTCCCTGGACCGGAAACAAGCATCCTAGGACCGGTTTCTAGCATTACAGCCGTCATCAGCCAGGCTTGCTTGAATCCAGTGGCAAAGTGAGCAAGGGACCCACGTCTGGGCATACCCCCGCCAACTTAGGGCGACCAAAGCGATACAAAAGGGGATGATGGACGGAACGCTTGAGCCAATCAAACACTCACCCCCAGTCAACTGATCTGGGTTTAATCCATCATCATTCTTTAGCTCACTCCACCACCCCAGTTCAGACATGGCCATATGCAAATCAGTCTGACCCTGTGCCTCATGGGAACAGTCCAGCCCGAACTGCCAAGCCATGTCTTCCCTGGACCGGAAACAAGCATCCTAGGACCGGTTTCTAGCATTACAGCCGTCATCAGCCAGGCTTGCTTGAATCCAGTGGCAAAGTGAGCAAGGGACCCACGTCTGGGCATACCCCCGCCAACTTAGGGCGACCAAAGCGATACAAAAGGGGATGATGGACGGAACGTTTGAGCCAATCAAACACTCACCCCCAGTCAACTGATCTGGGTTTAATCCATCATCATTCTTTAGCTCACTCCACCACCCCAGTTCAGACATGGCCATATGCAAATCAGTCTGACCCTGTGCCTCATGGGAACAGTCCAGCCCGAACTGCCAAGCCATGTCTTCCCTGGACCGGAAACAAGCATCCTAGGACCGGTTTCTAGCATTACAGCCGTCATCAGCCAGGCTTGCTTGAATCCAGTGGCAAAGTGAGCAAGGGACCCACGTCTGGGCATACCCCCGCCAACTTAGGGCGACCAAAGCGATACAAAAGGGGATGATGGACGGAACGTTTGAGCCAATCAAACACTCACCCCCAGTCAACTGATCTGGGTTTAATCCATCATCATTCTTTAGCTCACTCCACCACCCCAGTTCAGACATGGCCATATGCAAATCAGTCTGACCCTGTGCCTCATGGGAACAGTCCAGCCCGAACTGCCAAGCCATGTCTTCCCTGGACCGGAAACAAGCATCCTAGGACCGGTTTCTAGCATTACAGCCGTCATCAGCCAGGCTTGCTTGAATCCAGTGGCAAAGTGAGCAAGGGACCCACGTCTGGGCATACCCCCGCCAACTTAGGGCGACCAAAGAAACATGACACATGACACCGTGGGGGATATTACCAAGGAATTGCGATAATTATCGCAAAGCGCGCTTAGCGCTGTTTTTTTAATCGCCAGCTACCGCTGGATTTCATCGCGGAGATAACGCGTTATTATCAACGCTTATCTCCAAGGCGATAAAAAATCCAGCGATAGTGGCAAAACCCAGCAATAGCGCGAGAAATCGAGCGTTAAATTCAACGCGCTAATGAAAAGCTTGATAATAGGCAGGTGAGGACTTAACCTTACAATCCACCTCCCATTGACTAGAATGGTTAAGTCAGGTTTTTAGCAGGTGTTAGATTCTAGCGATAATCGCGGTTAAGGCAAGTTTTTTTATCGCTTCGCGGGCATTGCTAATAGGGGGCAGTTGTGTTTGCGACTGTTTTCATTCGCTTTTAGTTGGGAACGCCTACTTTGCATGACATTAGCGATATAGATCGCTGACACGCAAAGCGGCACCAAAACGGTCGCTTCCGCCATAAAGCTGCCGCTAAGAGCTGTTAGCGACAGCTTGCTAATAGGGCGATAGAAATATCGCCTCTTGAGCGGCAAAAAGTGCCGCTAAAGCGGCGATAAGGCCCTTGCTAATATGCCCCTGTGTGTCTTACAACTCAAACATCCCTCCTCTTCCAGGCGTGCCTTTTACGCCCATCCACATGTACTCCAAATGCCCATATCTGCTTTACATATTGTTTTACATTCCCTTCTTAATAAGCGCCTTTTACTACCCACACAATGCACGGGTACCCAGTCATCCGTAGTTCCTTGTTGCTTACCTACAAATTGGAATTTAATATTGGCTTAGTTACAGCCGCTTTCCCAGTGCTTAATTTCTGGCGAAAGAGGTGCCAGGGCTGTTATTAGGTGAAAGCTCTTGGGCAGTCTTTGCAATCTGTGCGTGTCCTTTCCAGGCCACACCAGCGTTCTTGAACCACATATAAGCCTTTTTAACGTCTGTTTTACCTTTACACTAACACAATCAACACTCACGTTTATTTTAATTTTAAACACAACTTTCCACTCAATGCACATGTACCCAGTAACCTGCAGTTCCTTATTGTTTATAGCTTACCTACAGCCGCTTTGCCACTGCTTACTTTGTAACAAAACAGGCGCTGTGGCTTTTATCATATGGCAGCTTTACACAAAATGTTTTAAAGGATTAACTTGCCCAAAATCGTACACGGACGTTTTATTTTTTTATTTTTATTTAACAGACCCGTGGTCACTATCACTTCACATATACATATAAGATCAACATCACTGCAAATATAGGTATCAAATCACCATCAATGCAAATATAGGTTTGATATCACCATTACTTCACATATAGGCGTAAAATCACTATCACTGCAGATATAAGTAAGATCACCATCACTACTAATATACAAATCATCACATCACTATCACTGCACTAGATAAAATAACTACGTCTTCAGTATACAGAAAAATAACTATTGCCGTTGTAAATCACAATAAGTTTTATTTATATTTTAAAAACAAACAAAAAAAAATGCATAGTTAGTTGCAATACCAATAGCTCAAACTCACATAATTGCGAGACCTATTGCATTGAAAATGCTTGTTAGTATTACTGTACCTACAGCCTGAAATTTGAACATGCTCCTTTTCCTCTTTCTTTTTACCTCCTGTAGATCCTCCCACACTCCTGACAGGAAACAAATCATTTGGTACATCCACCTGTTGCCATCTACATATTCTGTCCTCAATATTCTCATTCCGATATTTATCCAAACCAAAATCATAACCTCTTCCTGATCTGTGTCGTTCTTTCTCATTCACCTCATTTTCCCAATCCATTAAAGCTTCAAATTGCGTAGGTCTAAGTTTAGGCTCAAGTTTCCACATTGTTTCTCTCAAATGCCGCAAAACATCTATGTTAAAAGAACCTTCTGGAGGAAATGCAAGCGCACCATCACCTTTCGTATATCGCACCCAATTCTCTACAAACACGCAAGTGTGATAGCCATGCTTCATTAGCATGTGAAATACAGGCGTTCCCGGGGCAGGGAATAGTCTCCACTCCTGCTTTACTGCAGGCTTGTCTTTCACAAACAATCTTTTTACCTTTCCAAACAGCGAAAAACTCTTCTTCTCTTTACCAATATAATACATTTTTCGCTTAACTTTTTGTCTTCGCGTTCAGCTAGAAACGTCAGTGCAACACAAACTCTCTACCAATCAGCTTCCTCTGCGCGGTTTCCTTTCCAACCAATACCACTGTGGAAACACACTCGTAAGCAAATCAGAAAGCTCTACGTTACTTCCGCATCCACCTATCCCACCGCGACTCTCACTAACGCACCAATCCGGGGCGTCTACGTCACTCTGGTGATTCTCCAATCCCAGCACGTCTCACACTAATGCACCAATCAGTGAAATCTTCGTCTTTCTACAGCTGACCAATCTCAGCGCGGTCTTTCTGACGTCAGCCTTTCCCACTACTCCTGCCGACCCCTCCTTTACAAAATTTTATCGGCAAACTTTCTTACGTTTTTCTTTAATTAAAACCTGTTAGTAATCAACATAAAACATCTCCATTGCCTGTTTCGCTAAACCAAAGAGATAGCTTTGTCCATTTACACAAGAATTCTGTATTTCCAGTAGGCAGCGCTTACCTCTACCCTACCACAGAAATTTCCTGTTTCGCCGATAAAGTAGCACTTCCCTCTACCTTACCCTTCTTTCAAGCAAGCGGTAAACCCGTTTCTCTGGGGATAAAACACATGTGGAGACTATACTGCTCCTGAGAATTAAGGCCAGAGTTTCACAAGAAAACCGGTCACTATTTCACTTACACACATTTTATGCGGAAAATGTCCCTATCATAACACAACCTGTGTTATCACCAATATGAACTCAGACAATGCACTATTCCATGTGACTTCTCTTGCCACACGTGTTCCACTTCCTACTTCCCGGAAGCGTGAAAACAATTGACAACATAAAATGCAACACAAACTCAACATAAAGTGTTAGACATAAACCTTTGAATATAGGGGTTTTATATACACTAAACTAGTCAAAATAACCATTACTAATCACCAAACTTGTCAATAATAACCATCATTCTGCTACCATTTAACTGATGCAGCGTTTACCCAGAAAACTATCACCAAACCAGGGTCCGGGTCACTCCGGTGGGGCCCATAACACCGAAGTACACACACCCTGTCACACACACCCCCCAGACCCTTGCTAATAATCCTACAATGGGTTGCATGAATTATTTCCTATCACGGGATACCTTTAAGCACAGATTTTTACACCAACATTTGTTTTCATCACATAATTTTACTAACTAATCTATGCATCAATGTACCCCGCCAATTAGGTCGATGGACTAATTAGTTGAGCAAGTTGATGGTGATTGTCAAGACCAGCTTAACCTCACTACAACAATACATTGATTTGCATAATTAATTGACTCTAAAAGAATCACGAACACCTGAAATCATTTAAAAGATTTTATGTAATTAATTTGCATAAAGAAAATTATCATTTATTCTCTCACTATTAATTCTCACTGAGCATTGCCATTTATTCAGGAAATAAATCAAGAAACTGTTTAATAAAAGTCATGAAGAGAAAATGTAGGTTTGCATTCATTTCATTATTCTCAAAATGGTTAAAAATCAATCCTTGGTCATGTGACTGACAGAGGGTTCCAAAACTGAAAGATCAGTGAACCATAGTTAAAAACATTCATTTAATTCTAAAGATTTCCTACACTAAAACCTTCCTAACCAACACTAAACCCCAACTTTCTTAGTAACCCTGGCCTCATAGACGCATCTCTCACCCAGGCTAGTGTCCCGCAACGATCTCAATCCTACAGGGGTCATCAGTGGCATTCTGGCATGGTTTCAAACTCCCAGCATCTCTGCAAACAGCATCTCTGCAATCAGCCTTTCTCCAACCAGCTTCTCTGAAAAAACCCCAATTTTGGTCTGATATTTATACTGTGTTTGCTGGCTCTCTACCCTCAAATATTTGAACTCTTGCCGTTTCCCTTGCTCTGATTGGTCATGAAAATGCATTTCTCAGCTCCCGGGATGTCCGTTCATGACAATGTATTTCTCCGCACCCAGGATGTCCGTGAATAACTTTATCTTTGACAAGCTGATAGATACAAATTCATCTGTCCCACAGTTCATTAGCAGGCATTAAAATGTTCATTGTCAGGGATTCAACTGTTCATTGTCAGGGATTCAGCTGTTTCCACGTGGTCATTCTTTGGCAGGCATTCGACTTTTCTCTTTGGCAGGCATTCAACTGTCCTCGTGCTATCATTCTGGCTCTCAGCCACTCGCCGGCATTCATACAAATGGCCTCGAACATAGTCAGCTGGAGTTGCAATGTTCAGTGGAGCACAAGGCATGCGCGAGGTTCCTCCAGCCAGATGATGCAAGCATTCTCTACTGCGCAGAACCGGGAAAAACGAAGCCATCTTGAAACTGGCCACCAGCCAAAACTACGATAAACACAAAGAAAATGTGAATACACAGAAAATAAGTGTTTTCTGTCCCCCCACCCACCAGTGCTAATATTTTATCCCCTAAAACTGTTACCTAGCGGAAAAGCATCACACTGCAAGCCATTAAAATAAAGCAAAAGCAGCATGAAATGCACAATGTACACTACAACATAGACATGCACTATTACACTACTTAAATGCGCAAAATAGATAAAAATATGCGTTTTACACCATTAATTAATATGTTAATCAAACCTGTTAATGCAGAGCATTTCCCACATGTAATGTGTGCGTTTGGTTAATACACAGCAATCAAAATTAATATATTACTTTGTTATGGGGGGTGATTGGTCTGAACGGGGTACACACAAAATCTTCTGTACTTCGCTCCATCAAAGGTATCACAGATAGAGGCTGCAGAACGAATTTGTGAACTTGATCGTGTTAATTTAGAGAAAACACTCTCTGTGGTCGACAACTTTGTCCTCCAGAATATATTCATTGGATGGCATTGTATCCTCTGCTATCGACATTCTAGAACAAGATTTGGCGATGTTACAACAAGGCCAATCTCAATTACGTTCTATTATGTTATTAAGCTGGACGCTGCAATCTTTGCGAGCGGGCTATGTGCCTTGGCGTTTCATCAACACAACGGCTCTGTTTGCAGAATACAATCTCACTGATAAACAGATCGAACTGGCACAAAGAGGAGCAAAGTATACAGTGCTGAGCATTGAAAAACTGGAAAAATTACCATTCACTGTGGCAGAAAAACCAGCTACAGAATGGCTTATTCATGGCAAAATAACATTACCTGTGAGTACTTTTCAGTTTCAGTATTGCCTCAGACAAATGCAAGCAGGCAAATATGAAAGGTTGGGTAAGGAATACATTAAGACATCTTGGGATTTACCGTATACATATAGATGTTGGAGTGGGGATCGTGAAGTGTTTTTGAGCGGTTCAAACTGTAAACTTGCACTGAGTGGTTCACTTATATGTCAAGACATTTCCTTGCACGGGGCTTGTAATGGTTCAGTGGAAAATTTGTCTTGCCATCAGCAGGGTACTCCAGCTGCTGTGATTAATCCAACGTTTGGACAACTTTCTAAGGGGAGTTACCTCATGTTGAATGATCAGAGCTGCTGCGGAATGCTGCCAGGCATCCCATATCTAGTAACGGTCAACTCCAGGGTCATTTGCTGTATGCAAGTATTGTTTGCTCCAATAGACACAGTCAGGGAGTCGCCTCTATGGCCTTCGCTGAACGTCTCTTTTATAAGATTTGATACTTTAAGCAGAATGAAAGCCATGCTTTTACAGCAAACAGTGCCTTTGACCTCAGCCAAAGAAACCTTTGATCTACAAGTAGCAAGGACTTCGGCTGAGATACAGACTTTAATACGTATAAACTGCCCTATACATTTCGTGGAAATGATATCACGTATCTTTAACATGTCTGATACAACCGGAATTGTACATGTATTTAAGAGCATCTGCTCAGGTCTGTTAGCACCTTTCCAGGTAATACTCGGAATCATCCCGAACTTTGCACATTCGGTGTTTGGTGGCATACCATTAATTCTAGCACTTGTTGCCGGAATTCTATTTCTCTTCCTGCTATTGCGCTATGGCCAGCCTATTCGCAGACATCACTCCGAGCGAAATGGAGAAAGCTCTCCTTGAACGAAAGTGCCGTGAGCAAATAGTAAAGCTTTTGGGCATGACTCGTCTACGGGACCTTAATACAACTTGGTTCCTGTCGTTCAGACCAATCTGGCAAGATTGCATCTTACCTGTTCTACGATGCCTGCTATGCGGTGAAGAATGCGTGTTGGACACCTGTCTAACATTTCCATCAGCAACGCCAACGGATGTCGATACTCTGCTGGACCCGATAACGGCCAATGCTCTGTGTTGTCCCCAGAGGCTTCCTATCCTGCTGTCAGCATTCATTGAGATCTCACAGACGCTTCCGGCTGCTGCTGAGGTACGAGAAAGATCTACAGGCACACAGGTAACAACGGACGCGAACTTTGCTGCGGCAACCTATGCTGGAAGCAATGCTTCCCATCTCTGTGCAATTAATCTACTACACGAGGTGTTCCAACTGACACCAACAACAGTGGATGATGTTTTGTCTATTGAAATAGATGATCTCATGTTTACACCAGACCCGTGAACTGACTCTGATTCAGCATACAGTGTTCCAGAGATGCAGTGACAAATTTGGCCTTCATTTTTAAACAACTTGGAACTCTACCAAAATTGAACTTTTTCCCATTTTTTTTTTTTGAACGAAAATGGCACATCGATCTGCTTAAAGTAGAACTAGCCTTATAATACAGACTTCAAGGTACTTCCACGGACACTTAGTCATCTTGTGTGTCTAAAACAGTTCATTAATTTTCATGACATGAAATGACTTTGATTTTTGAGAAACTTATCGATCATTTTTTGTCACATGTAAATATTACTGCTTATTTCATTCCAATTGCATTTATTTTCGAACTTTATGCCTGTAATGAAAAGCAATGCTTCAAATGTACAGTACCTTTTGCATTCTAATAGGTTTTTTAAATACCTTTTTTAAATGGTTTTATGAAAAATTTTAGACATATGTGGTACTCCATTTTAATGTTTAGCATTTTAAATGTTTAGCATTTTAGTATTATCGTACACATGAAAGAGGAGTGGGTGTTGTATTCCTCTTAGGGTATCCATAAACGGGCTTTCCAGTATCATGTCCTTATATAGGCACAATTCGCCCTGCCCTTATATAGGCATAAAATCCCAGCCCTTATTTAGGCATTAAACCATGCACTCCAAATACAGGCATGGTCTCTGACATCCGTCCACCCTAACGTCACAACGAGTTCATGAAGAACAGACCTTTAGGCTGCGGGAGTTTCCCTAGTCCAGGACTATTGATTTCTTCAAGGACTCATATATTATGCATGAACCATTATTCCTTAGGGGGTTCATTCATGACGTCTTTCACTGTCCAACTCACGTCAATACTAACATTCTTAGGTGCTCTCAGGTATAAATATACCTTCCCTAGCCCCTGTAAACCAGAGGAGACCTCGACTTCAGAGGAGCCCGTTTCCCGACCTGACGCACTGAGAGGACGCTGCCTTCCCTGCACGCAGAGAGCCCAGCTTCCAGCTTCCAGTGATCTGACTTCCCTTGCGGGGTGTTGGAGTTCGAGTCTGGCAAAGAGATTCCTACCTCTCTCATTCTTCAGGTATGGAGCTGACTAGAACCTAGAGGGACTCTTGGCATACTAGGCATACTAGACTTAACATACTCTTAGTATACCGTAGTAAGGAATACTTCACCTACTTCTTCCCTCTTCCTACACCTAGGTCAGGTTAGGTACATTGGGGTTGAACTAGCTTAGCAACGCATCATATGAGTACTCGCATTTTTAGTCTGTGTTATTTATGTAAATGCATATGTACTAAAAGATAATGCTATCGCAGTATTATTTATTTCTACTGCTCACCCTGTACATTATTTATCTCGCATACTATCTTGTGATCGTAACAGCACATTTTACTTACACCAGAAACAAGACTGTTCAATAAATCCTTTATTGAAACGCCCGTCTATTTCTTTCTGTGTAACTTGGAGAAAACTAAGCATGCACGACTGAGCTGAGTGAAATAGTTATCTATTGTTTCCACGACTCTGGGACACGTTCTGATTCTAAAGGGAAACACAGTGGTCATGTTTTGCGGCTGCCAGAAACTACTCCCTTCTTGTTGTCAAGGAGTTTCTAGTGGCCTCTGAGCTAGCTGGCACAAGTAATTAAGTTTAATATACTCGATAGGGACATACTGACCTTAGTCCTATGTCAAACCTATAGGATATATTATTCCAATGCGCAGAGCCTATTAGGGAAATAGGAGCTACACTACAGCCCTGGACAGTCCAAGGTAAGGTGTGATGTATTAAAAAGTAGGACATGTACTTTTAAGTTTTACATGCCCTGGTAGTGAAAAACTCTTAAATTCGTTTTTCACTACTACAAGGCCTATCTCTCCCATAGGATAGCATTGGGGAGTCCTTATTACATTTAGTAAGCTGTAATTCCTAATTGGGAGGAAGTAGATCTGTCATGTTTAGTACCTATTGAATTATAATGATAAACCTTCTTTAATGTCAAAGTCTGATTTATTGTTACAATTTTGAACATTACACTTTTAGAAAGTTGCCATTTTCCTGCTGTTAGCCCTGTGTGTCTGCAGCCTGTCTCTGATACACGTCTGTGGATGGTGACAGCTGGGCTTTCTGTATTCCCCCTAGACAGCGGCACACAATGGGAGCTTATGTGTGACTTGATGGGCCATCCTGGGAGGATGGGAGGGAGGTTCTGGGCACAGCCTCACACCTAGACATGGTTAGGCTGTGTCCTGTCCCCACACAGTGGGTTGCATACCCCCCCTGTAGTGAGTCTGGAGCTAGGGCAGGAAGGAAGGACCTCTGTGCACTTCAAAGTATCCCCCACTTCAAAGGCACCGCTGGGTATAAGAACTGGACCTCAGACCCTACCACTTCAGTACACTTCTGGACTTGTGAAGACTCTGCAAGGAAGAAGGACTGCTGTGCTGCTGAAGAACTGCCACTGTGCTGGACTGCTGCTCTGGAAGAACTGCTTTCTTTCTGTGCTGACCTGCTGCCTTTCTGGTCTGCTTGAGAAGAACTGGACCTACATCACTTGAAACCAGAGTGAATACAAGGGCTTGCTGGCTAGCCTTCTGATTTGAAGTCTCAGGGAAATAAAAGGCTTCAAACTATCCTGCTTCTGCATCTGAACTCTGCCATCTGTGAGCCTGCTCTGCCAAGTGGTGCCTCCCCAGTCCTGAACCCTTGGAAGTGAGTCTACGGTGCTTGATCAACCTATCACTGCTGCAGAGATGGAACCGGCACATCGCCCCTTTTGTGTGGTCCATACGACACATCTTCGACGCTGCGCGGATCTGAACTGGCACATCGACCCTGTTGCAAGCACCAGAACTGATGCCTTGCTACCTTTATGTGGATCGGAGCCTCCACTATGCCTTCAAAACCACCACTGCACAATGCTTTTCAAGTAAAGTCCTCACATCTGCCTTGATGACCGCATCGACGTCGAGGCTGAAACTCCGCATCGCATCAGAGCCAATGCACCGTCTCTGTTGCACTGCCAGGACCAGCACATCGCCACCGAACGCGTACATCAACACATCACCCTCTGTGTTCCGCAGCTTCTCTATCGACAGGATCTTCTGTGTCAACGCAGCATGGACCAAGGTACTTTTGCTCAGAGAGCCCAATCTGTCCTTGTCGCTGACCGCGTTCCATCGCAGTCGACCTGAACTTTTGACTATGCCCTAGTTTAGCGCTACCAGATGTCCCTTGTTGGTGCTTAGTGCTTTTTTGGGGATATTTCCATGTATTCTTTTAAAAATAAATATCTCTGGTTCTACTTATTGGATTTTGTTGTTTTGGTCTTGTTTTATTTATTAAAGTAAGCTCTATTTTCCTAACCAGATGTGGTATCTTTTTGTGTGGTATTTTCACAGTTTTACCGTTTGAAGTGTTGCACAAATAGTTTATACAATGCTTCTTATATTAATCCTTGCTACTCTGTGCCAAGCTAGCAGGGGGTGAGCACAGGTTAATTTCGGGTGTGCTTGTTACTTACCCTCTGACTAGGATTGTGGTTCCTCTTTGGACAGGGTGCACATCTCTGCCAACCAGAAACCCCATTTCAAGCACTGAGTCTTTGTCTCCTTGTCCTAGTTTGATCTGTACCCATGTATCAGTATAATATAAGTCTAGGGGTGGGCGGAATTTGCGTAGTCGCGCTACGCAAAGCTCCGCGAAACGGTAAAAAATCTCCGCGAACACGCAAAAGTTCCGCGAACACGCGGAATTGCTTGTACCGCCCATTCGCGATGCTTTTTTCCTGTGCGCGAACGCTGTTTGCGTGCTCGGGGAGAAATATCTTGCGAACACGCATTTTGAAAGCGCGAACAAGCAAAAAATTCCGGGAAGCCGCGGATCGCGGAATTTTGGGCAATTTCGTGTTCTCCGCGGAACGCAAAATTACCCAAATTCCGCAAATTCCGCGAGCGTAACGGAATTTACCACCCAGGCCTATATATAACACCATTATGCTTGAAAAAGTGCTTGTGAAATTCCCAAGTTGGTCAGTTTTCTCCATATGATGTAGCAGTCCACCACCATCAAATGCTGCTGAGTAATCCATGAAGCACGCATAGGCTGGTGCCTGTAATGGGCTAGTGGCACGGAATGCCAAATATTATAATGCCACTATGTCATCTATTGTGGATGACTTCAGTCTGAACCCTGTTTGATATAGCAGTAGTAGCCTTTCCTTTTCTGATATTTTCTCTAATGCATATAAAGAAGTGTGGTACATGCTTTTGCTTCCACATGTGGTAGAGCTATCAGCCTATAGTTTGCTGGATCTCTTGTATTCCTCTTTCTATGTATAGGGTGTAAAATGGCTCCTAGCCATGATTAAGGAACTTTATCGAAGAAGAAGGCAACCTTATACAATGGAGGTAAATACTCTGCCCAGAAG
Organism: Calotriton arnoldi; assembly: GCA_963921515.1. Lineage (NCBI taxonomy): Eukaryota > Metazoa > Chordata > Amphibia > Caudata > Salamandridae > Calotriton > Calotriton arnoldi. Next base: position 336,481 of record CAWUFW010012593.1, read on the forward strand.
GTGGTATTTGACTTAAACAAGGAACCTGGCATGCCATTTGGCACCAACAGTTCTTATCTGCTCCAGGACTTTTTTTTAACAGCAGACCAGTTAAATGTGACCACATACTCTTGTCACTTGTTTACAGTCATTATTGATGCTATTTGTGGCTCAGTTGATTGGGTCATCCGCTGTATATATCTTTTTTATATAGGCCACCCATTTGTTTTTTGTAGTAAGCAGTTTACCGTTGTATAAGTACTATTATGTAATTAATTAATGTAATTCCAAAATTGTGATTGTTTGTTGTACCCTGAAATCGCATGGACTCAACACCATTCTTCCTCATAGTACTCTCTGTTTGCTGCCAAAAGATGTTATCGGTAGGTCTTTTGAAGTGCCTTCAAGGGACATTCTGCTGCTTTATTGGTTTTTTCTTTCTTATGGGCCCTACATGCCCTCCTTTGGGCTGATTTGTACTTTTTGGCTGCCTTGCTATACCAGGGCTATTTTGTGACACAAGCCACTCTTTAGAACGTAGTGGCCTTCTGCTTCTATTGCCTGTTAAGTGCTTGTGAACTGATGTTGTTATGGTGGGCCAACTTAATATGTACTCCATTTTGGAGTTTGCCTTTGGCGTCAAATTTGCCTCCCTCTGCTCATGTTGACAATTTTTAAACCGTTCGTGGGTGACCTTAGTCCACTTAAGTCTCTTGATACACGTAGGGCAATTAGCGGTTGAGTATTCCAGCATTGTGTTTCCTCCTCATTGTTAGTCGTCCCCATAAGAATACTTTTACCCTTTTTGGGTGCTCCCTCACTAGGGAGCATATTTACAAGAACTGACGCATCGCAATCGATGCATCCGATTTCTTGCGCCTGCCACAAATGCCCTAACAACACCATGGATTTACAATACAGTGCACCATTGCGCAAGAATTCACGGATGCGTCAGAAATTCTGGTGCATCTTTTGGTGCTAAAGTGACGCATTGCTGGAGTTGGTCGTAAGACTGACACAACTCCAGCAATGTGTCAGAACACAGAGGAGAGTCCCATGTTAAAAGCCTTGCATCAATCCTTACATCTGGTTTGAGAAGGCATCTGGATTTTGATGCAGTCTAGTCGCAGAGTGACGCAGTGAAAAGTTGTAAATTTCACTGCATCAGTTCTACGTGGCTTTCAATGTGGGAATGTCTACCAGGAATACATAAAACCTGGTGAAGGTATAATGTGACGCAGGCCACAGCTGCATCAAAAAAATTAAGCTAGCTCCTTGTAATTATGCCCCTAGGTTTGGAAGTAAGGAGAACCAGTGGATATCTCTCTTCCTCCTTACGTGAAATCCCAAGGCCCCACTGTACTAACTTTGGTTTTTCGTTCAATACCTGGGTCACATTTGCTTCAGAGGACCACATTGTGGTAGTGGCTCCATTCCTGGTGTACTTTTCATTGGCACAAAGCAACCATGTGTAATATCATCCAATTTTAAATGGGTTAGTGATGGAACATTTTGAAATAAACGTAATATATTGGATCAATTCAAGATGTCTTCCCTTCCACGTAACTTATATGTGGTGGTGAATATTAATTCTAGAGGTTCCATCTTATTATGCATAGCTGTGCCTTGTTTTTGGGTGTGTACAAGGTCTGTGCCATTTGTTTCACAGGTCTCTAAGATTTTATAATTTGGGACCTTTGGGTTTTGAAGGCCCCCTACTTTGTTCTCCAGTCGTTTATCTCTCTTGTACCCGGGGAAAGGCCCTGATTTTTCTGAGCTTACAATTCTTCCAGAGCTGCCTCCCTAGGGAATTGTTGAGGGCTTAAGCCTTGCAGGCCCGCTGGGCTTGTTTTTGAGGCCTAGGAGAGCCCACTGGTTATTTTCTATTTGTCTTGAAGTTTGTTACTCCAAATCTGTTAACGGCTAACTGTTTGTTCCTTGATGACAGGTCATTACGTTAGTAATTGGTATAATAACTGTATTTTCCATTCTTATCGATTCTGTTTTTATTATCCTCGGGACGTCGCTCATTGTATTTGCTTTTGGTGGAGCAAGGGCGCTCTGGTGCTTCCTTGCTTGAAAATTGGGTAGTACTCCTGTCTCACTGGAGCTTGATGGATGGCTGGGTTTTACTTTTTACCATGCTGTAGCTGTCTGAAGACCGTTTCGTTTCTTTTAAAAAAAAAAAAATTCTTCCTTCTGGTTAGTATTTTTGGCCCTTGGAATTGCTGATTTTGAGTTGCCTCAGTTGCATGCTGAGTTGTGACTTCTGTCTTCCTTGAAGCCTCCAGTACGTCTGCTGACTCAGTTTACTGATTATTAGGGTCTGACACAGGGTTCAAACCGTGATTTCCTGTCACTTTACCTTGTTGTAATTCAGGTGTAGATGTTGTGTTGCTACCTACATTGCGCTCCACCAGCAAGTATTGACCTATTTGCCCCACGTCAGGTTTTGTTGTGCCTAGCTTTTTTAGATCGGCTATCAGGAGCGCTAAGCAGTAAAGTTGTTACTCAATTTGTCAACTATTGGCGCTCAACCATATCCTTTTGGTGGGAAAGATGCCATTAAGTTTGTCAATTTTGATTCCAGGCTATTGATACTGGTGTTTATATTGGCCATGCTATTCGGCTAAGTTTGCATCAAATCTACCTGCAGTTGTGTGATTGCCTTGTTAGCACATTTAAAGTAGCAAGGATGGAGCTGATCAATGACAGAATATTATCTGACTTTTCACCCATAATTGCATTCTTACCCATGGTCATTGCTGGCTCACCTTATTGCGTTTAAGTTGTTTCCATCTTTTCTATTAGTCTAATATCTGTGTCGCTTAACGTGAGGCTGCCAGAAGAGTTCTGATTACTCACTTCTTCACCTATCTTTACCAGATGTTTATCGACACTACTAAAAGAGGATATTTCTGAGAGGGGCGTGGCTTGACGCCTGCGGAAGATGGCCGCGCCCGAGTGAAGCTCCTCTGTGCGGCGCGTGCGGACCGCTTTTAAAACGCTGTTTTTACACCAAGGGCAAGGCGTTTCGATCTCCGGTTGGTGTGCTGACGCTGGAAAAGTCCTTTTCAGCAACTTTCGCGGCCTCAGGACTCGCTACTCAATGATGGAAACTTCTGCCTCACAGCCTCGCTGATGCGGACGCCATTTTAGATACGGAATCTCTTCATTGCACCGCACCACTCAAACTGAGGTATTCGTTACAAAGATAGTATTAGTGCAAAAGACTGCCTTTGCAACTATTTTATTGGTCCTGCAGTCCATTTTTCACGGACAATACTTCCTTTTTTTTTAAAGTGATGTTGCTAGCAGTCACCATTTTGGTTAAGGTGATTCATCGTGCATTTGCAGCTTTGTGAGAGAAATGGTGGCAGCTGCTTCCACAGACTGACACTCTTCAATGTATGTTATTTCCTATCATTGCACCCTGCTAGATATGGTGATTTCATTTATGATTCAATGAGGTATTTTTCTCCTCAGGTCTTTTTTTCACCCTGAAGGAAAGGTGCATATTTTCCTAGCATATAACTGAACTCATTTACATTGCAGTCTGCTTTTCCACATTCCTTCACATAGTTAGGTGCTTACTTTTCATGCTCTAATAGCTCTTATGGGAAGATTGAAAAAGTTGGGTCCACCTGCATCGTGTTCTACGCAGTCTTTCATTAAAAATTCCAAGATTTTTACAGAATTCTCCAAAATGGAGGACTCTTTGGTATCTTTGTCTAAAGGCTTCTCATCTTCGAGTCCTCTCCCTCTGGCCTTGGGGAAAGCGACTACAAAGCGCTTGAAGAAGGATCCGCTTTCTCCATCAAAATCCTCCTCTCCTGCCTCCTTAGACATGTTGTTGGAGGAGATACGTGCTCTTGGTCCTTTCATGGAGGAAACAAATACCAAACTGCAGTTTCTCACAGATAACTGGTCTCAGATAGACAAACGCCTCACAGCAGTAGATCATAATGTCTCTTCATTTGGATCCACGGATGCTAAAGTCTGCGTACTTCAATCACAGGTTTCCTCACTTCAAAGACAGGTTGAAGAAAACCGAAACAGAAGGAACATCCTTCGCATTTATGGTCTGCCAGAAGGAACGGAAGGCTCCGAACCCCTCGCTTTCTTCAAATCCTTCCTTCCTAAGCTACTACATCTACCTGAGGGAACTGTGCTCAATATTCAACGCGCTCACAGGTTAGGTCGTCACCCGACTGGTGAATGAAGTTCACAAAGACCAAGAGGAGTTATCCTATACTTTCTTGAGTATACAGATCTGATAAAGGTTCTCAAAGCAGTCAAATCAATTCAACGTGTCTTGTGGTCGGGTACAACTTTATTCTTCTCTCAAGACTACGCCAAAGCTACAGCAAACAGGCACAAGGAATTCATTAATATGAGGCTGGATTTACATTCTTTAGGGGCCCGTTATGGACTTTTTCACCCTTGTCTCTTAAAGGTCACCTATAACAACAATATAAGAGGATCCAGTCAAGTTGCAAAGCTTTATTAATTTGTGTAAAACAGAATCCATGGATTTCTCTGGAGACTCGACATCTTAGACCGTCTAATGTTAACAATCTCCCGTAGTTGTTTTTCTTCTTATCCTTTTTTTATTATATCTTTGTAAGGTTGTTTAGTTTAAAGCTGTTTGTTATGCTGTATCCTAGCATTTTATTGCGAATCCTTTTATAATAACTGTCCTTTTTCTTCTCCCCCCCTATTTACAGGTTTGTTGATGCTTGTGCCTGCCTTGTTCCCTCGTCCTATGTGATGCGGTCCTTCCTCGCCCTCCGTTCCGTTGAGTTTGGGCGTGTCATCTGTTCCATGTGGTTTCATCCCCCCCCCACTCTTGTATGGTATTTTTAGGTATGTTTTTCTTCCTCACTCTTTTATCTCTTTCTCATTCTCTCTTTTTTTTCTTTTCATTTCCTTTCTTCTCTATGTCTGTCCTGCTTCTCTCATAGTTTACTTAATTTCTATTTCTTTTCTTTACCTAATGTTTCACATATGTATTTGGTTTCACTTTTCACATTTCCCTTGTACTGTTTGGTTAATTCCCTGTAAGATAGGGTTGTTAGATGGCTTGTATTTCGTTGCTATAACAAGAAAGGGACAGGAAGGGCTTGCGTAGGTCCAACGTACGTGCCCTGCAATCAGTTAACAAGAAAAAGGGTACGAAGTTCCTAAGTGATGTATTAATCACTCACAAGATAAATACTATAAAAGTTTCTACACGTCGTGAGGAGGGGGAATCCTCCTTGCGGAACTAGGGCCCTCACACACCCAGCAAGCTAGGTGTCATGCTTCATCATATGAGCCTGCTCCTCGTCGGGCCGGCGCTGTAATGCCCGACGGGCACCCTTAAGGGGGCTCTTTATCGGAGATCTTTTGTTCCTTGCCGTAAGGGTGACATGGGTGTGAGGGGCCTACGTGAGTGTAGATGTATGAAGTGGTGATAAAACAGGTAAGGGAGTCCTCTGTTGTAAAATGTATTCTGCGAGGGACCCAACCTGATTAAAAGTCAAGAGGGAGGGGTACATCTTTTGTTATGTGACAAAACGAGTACTCAACTCCCAGGAGGTCAACATGTTTCTCGCCTAATGTTGTCAAGGAGTGATCATGGGCGATTCTTCAGGACCATGTGAATAAAAGTGAAACTATCTACACGTAAGTGGTGAAGTGCAATGCTACCTACCACTGGTGGACCCCAGGGACATTACCCTTGGGGAAATGAGGCGACCTGTAGTACGAAAAAAGAAAAAAATACAACAATCCATGTCAGCTTCACATTAGACGGTTAAAGGTGTATTGGGTATATGTAATTGGGTTAAAAAACAATGCTAGTCATGCATTTCAGTGTAAAACACTCGGTGACTATCATAAGCAATACCCCTCTTGATATTCTTAAGCACATGTGACAACACCGTGGTGGTGAGTGATGTGGAAACTCACCTAGTTAGGTATAAAGATATGCCTCATCAGTTGCAGCGGAGAGTAAAAGACACAATGAATGGTGTCTCTACAATGATAGGGAAAAGGGGAAGAGATACACAATAACATGGCAGGGGTCAGTGTCCTGATTACTGGCGTCCTAGCTGTGCCAAATACAGATCAGGAAAAAAGGGGATCGTGGTCAGTCTGCGTGTGAACTGTGTGGGTACTGTCGCATCCCATCCCAAATACCATCAACAAGTATGCCGTAGTTACACACCTTTAGGACTGCGGAGGGATCCTGGTACTCAGGCAACACACTACAAGCGGAGTTAAGGATGACCAGAGTAGCAGCCGCTTTGTCAATGTCCCCCGGGTCTTAGTTTTGTACGGGGCAACTCCTCAATAGAGCTAAGGGATGAGAGGGATCGCCCCCCCAAAAGAAAACAACACAGGGACTGGGTCAGTTTCCTCTTACCTCCTTATCGCGTAGTTGACCAGAAGAGCCTTTTAATCCAGCGTGCCAACTTACCTGCTCCAATTCGGAGCCCGTCGGCCGACCTACCCCACTCCGCTGCTCCCAGGATGGTGATCCAACACCGCGGAAGGCAGCGTTTAATACCCTTCATGGTAATCACCCGGGCGCACGCGGGAAGGCCGAGGGGGAGTGGCTAGGGTAAAAAGGTGGCGTGTTGTCTGTGTAGCGTGATCACGTGACTACGTGAATGTGGCGGCCATCATGGAATGGACTAGAGCGGAGTAGTTAACCCTAGCAACATCTTGTGCATTCTATTACTGCAAACACATGAGGTGTATTGATCCATAAATCATTAATGATATGTTATGGGGCTCCACTGGGCGAGCCTCAAAATCTATTGTATGATGGTTTCCTATTAAAAACCGAGGGTAGCGTGTTATCTGTGTAACGTGATCACTTGACTATGTGAATATGGCGGCCATCTTCGGATGGACTAGCGCAGAGGCGTAGTTACCACTGGCAACATCTTGTGCATTCTTTTATTATAAACACAAGAGGTGTACTGTTCCATAATTCATTAATGGTATGTTTACTAGTGCGGAGGCGAAATGAACCCTGGCAGCATCTTGTGCATTCTGAAAATGCAAACACAAGACGTGTACTGATCAAAATTCATTGATGGTATGTTTGGGGCTCAATTAAGCGAGCTTCAAAATCTATTGTATGATGGTTTCCTACTTAAAGTTGAGGGTATTACTAATATACAATACAGTGTATTGCGAGGTGTCTATTCCACTCGTGTGGCTGACATGGTTCAAAATGGACAGCATACTCGGCTATGTAATGTCGGTCCCATATTAGATGTCTTTGTACATTGAGATGTCCCCCGTATGTGCCTGGTCTAAATATAGATTTTGTTGAACGCAGTAGTGGGACGCGAGTCTGGTGGCTCTTATCAGGTAGGCTGGGAGATTATAAGTTCACTATCAATGACGTGACGGGTCACCTAATTAAAGATAACTGGAACTTGATATCATGTTAGTTCTGGTAACGAAAGTTGCACCTTGGGATAGTAAAGGGTGCTGCATGGGGTTAAATGATATGGTGATAAGACCTTGCATGGGACTCACACCGGTTCGAAAGCGACCGCGGTGTAGGGTTCTCAATCAGTAATGAAGGGAGCCCCAAGGGATTTCATCATTCAAGCCACAATTGGCTGAGTCTAGACAGTACACCCATCTTTGTTCCATCCTAAAAAGGGCTGATTGTGTGATTTGTTGGTGGGCTTCTAGCACCACCCAGCTTAGACTCTCAGGAGGATGTTGTTTCTCTGTGAAGTGAGTGTATAGTTTTGTGTTTGTCTTGTGGCAGCGAATGTTGCTCTTGTGTTCAGTTATTCTTGTTTTTATAGGTCTCATGGTCATGCCTACATAGTTCTTGCCACAAGGGCAAGTTAGCAAGTATATGCAAAGTGTCGTGTTGCAATTGGTGTGTTTTGTAATTCTCCATGTGAATCTCTCAGTGAGTTCCAATTCCTTAGTTGGTTTAGTCTGGGGACATACAGAACACAAACCACAAGGGAAATGGCCTTTGACCGGTAGAAGTTCCCATAAACGTCCTTGGGTAGTGGCGGACTTGTTCATGGGTCTCGTGTGTATTAGCATGTCTTTTAGATTATTGTATTTCGTTGCTCCATGGTTTGCTTAGATCAGTGTCTTTTACTTTTTCTTGTGTTATTTCCATGTCTTTAAAAATTGTTTCCTGGAACGTAAGAGGTTTGAATTCTCCTATAAAAAGATAGCGTGTTTTATCACATTTGGCTAAGTTAGATGCTGACATTGCCCTTATACAGGAGTCTCATCTTACGACAAATGAATCTTTAAAATTGAAGAAAGGTTTGGTATGGAAGATTTTTTGCTCACCAGGCGACGGCAAACGAAATGGGGTTTTAACTCTCTGTCGCAAAACACCAAATTGTTGGTTGGGAATGCTCCGTATTCTTTACTTAATATTTACGCTCCCACCGCTGGGGACTCTTTTTGGACATCCCTAGCTCAACAAATTTCACAATACATGGATGATGATTTTATCCTCGCAGTTCGATGGTCTCCTTTGCCTCACATAGGCACATAAACTTTTTGTTCAAACTATTCAACAGCACAAACTTATTGACGTTTGGAGACTTTGTAATCCCACTACGAGAGAATACACCTACTATTCTCCAGCCCAAAAGACCCAATCACGTATAGATAATTTTTTTATATCACACAATATCTCCAAATCCCTAGAAGCTGTGGATATTGGCTCTATTCTAATATATGATCATGCCCCCACATCTATTCAATTGGATATTTTACAAAAACCTAATATACCTAGGAGATGGCGCTTTAATAATGCTCTTCTCTTGAATCCAAAATTCACCTCCTCTTTTGTTTCCTTTTTCAATGAATATTTTTTGTTTAATCAAATGGATACCTTGCCTTTTTCTGTTATTTGGGATGCTTTTAAAGCAGCTGCTCGAGACTTTATAATTGGCTTTGTTTCCAAAAAAAGTAACACTTTACGTAAATTGACCAACGACCTCTTAAAAAGGATAAAGAATTTGGAGTATTCCTACTATTCCTCTAAATCAAAAGAGTGTTTATCTGAACTTATAAAGGCTAAGTTTCAATTCAATAAGGAATCGACAGATAATGCCTCAACATATCTATTAAAATCTAGCGCAAAATTTTACGGTGGCTAGAACAGAGGTGGGAAACTACTAGCTAATTATTTGAAAGTTAAACACAAAAAGCTTAACCCCTTCGGTGCGCGTGACGAGCTCAGCTCGTCATGCTGCGCGGTAGCGCTGTGCGCATGACGAGCTGAGCTCGTCACGACCGCACCCGCGATCGGAATGTCCAGCACACGAGCGGAATTCCGATCGCGGTCAAGGGGTTAATATTGAGTCTATTATGAATGAGCAACAAACATTGAAGTTTAAAGATGCTGACATTTTAAATTAATTTCTTCTTTTTTACAAGGCACTGTATATTTCAGAGAACCTTCCCTCAGAGCTTCACATCTCCCAATTTCTCTCTGACATTCAGCACTCCTCTGCTGCTCAGTTAGACCTCACCTCCTTAGAATCTGATATATCGCAAAAAAAACTTCTTATAGCTTTACAGACACTTAAAAAAGATAAGGCTCCAGGTCCAGACGGCATCACTGTTGAGTTTTTTTTTTTGCATTTCGCACAGTTCCTTCTCCCCAAACTACACAGGCTCTTAGACTTTTTTTACACTCAGGTGGATCCTCTGGTTCTTTTTCAGATGCCCTAATTTGCCTTATACCTAAAGAAGGGAAAGACTTAAGGTATTGCAAAAACTATAGGGCTATTTTGCTAGGTAATATTGACTCCAAAATGTTTTCTAAGGCCTTAGCCATACGTTTGGAATCCTACCTACCCCAATTATTAGAAGCAGAACAATCTGGTTTTGTCAAAGGCCGTCTCATCACGGATAATACTTGTTTGTTTTTCGACATCCTATCTAAATCATCTCACCTATCTAATTCCTTGGGAGCAGTGGCCTTGGACGCGGAAAAGCGTTCGATCGAGTTTAATGGCCTTATCTCTTTCAAACACTTAAGTGGTTTGGTTTTAGTCCAAAAATGATATCTCTGATTTCGTTTCTTTACTCTCATCCACAAGCAGCAGTGTGTGCAAATGGCAACACATCTTCATATTTCGATCTGGGTAGAGTTGTTCGCCAGGGTTGCCCTCTTTCCCTGTTTCTCTTTAATTTAGCCTTAGAACCTTTTTTTATCCAGAATCAGTCAGAATCAGGATATACATGGATTGGATTTTAAAAAACAACAAGTTAAATTAGCAGCTTATGCGGTAGATATTTTATTATTTATCTCACAACCTCAGTCCTCTCTCCCTGCATTTTTACAGGAAGTTGATTCCTTTGCCTCCGTCTCCGGCTACAAATTGAATAAGGATAAATGTGAAATATTGCCTTTAACTAAATACACTTTTAAGGATGAGTTTGCTACTTCAAGTTTTACATGGAGCCCACACCACATAAAATACCTAGGCAATTTACTCCTTCCATCCCAACAACACTCTCACTCTGTATGGATAAATGTATACAAACAATTTCCACACTGACTACTAAATGGCACCCCTTATACCTATCATGGTTGGGGCTGTTTAGATACCATTAAGATGATGCTAACCCCCATAATACTTTACACAATTTCTAACATTCCTGTACCCATTCCCCTAAAATTTTTCAAAAAAATACATTCTGTGCTATCCTCATTTCTTTGGAGTAACAGGAAATCTTTCATGTCATTATTAAAATTGTCACGGCCAAAATCAGAAGGTGGTGTTTCCTACCTACCAAAAATCTTTTTTACTCCGCCAATCCTCGAGATGGCTCTCTGACCCTTCTTTGGATTGTCCTTTGTTGGTTGAACGTGAACGTTCTTTTCTCCCCCCTTTTTCTTTTCAAGAGTATTTATCCTTCACCCGCAAACCACAATCTATATCTACTCCTATACTTAAACACACATGCAAAATCCTCAAATCTAACCCGTCGCCACTTCCTACAGATTTAGACTCTTTTCTTAGATCCACATTATGGCACAATACGATGGTATTTGTTATATCCTCCTAAGTGTCATTGTATGTTAATCCAGCCTAGCTGTCTCCTGGCTGCTCAGCCAGAGTGAGAGATGGTATCGGAATGTTGGTGTGACTGTGATGAATGGAATGCCTGGGTGCCTGTGTGGATGAGTGGTGACAGTTGGAGATGGGCTGAGCAGCAGGGAGGCTGCTCCTGGTGGGGCTGGAGAGAAGGCTGGCAACTGGAATATGGACTGTTGTACATATCTACTTGGAACCAATAAAGATGTCCACAGAACTCTACCTGGCTACCTGTGTCAACCTGTGTGTAAGGGCACAACATATTTTGGCGACGAGGATGGGATATTTGGTAAAAGTACCTGTGTCAGGGTACTACTCCTTTGCTGAATTTTGTCTGTGGTTTAGTTGAAGTTTTACACGAATAACTATAGGCACATCTTTTGTTTCTGTGTCTGTCGGCAGCCCTTGACATTGTTCTTTAATCCTGTTCTGGATCTAACTGGTGTATGTTTCATGCTTCTACAAGAGCTAGGGGGTAGATTTGTTTTTATTTAAATGTTTGGTTCGTGTGTGACTTCACACAGGGTGTTGTTTGCTGGTTTTGGTCTGTCTAATTAGTCTCCTCTGGCATGTGTTGTGGTGATGCAAAGGAACTACGCTATGTTCTACATGTCTCAAGTGGGGTGCACTCTTCTAGTGTGTGCCCGGAACAGTACCACTCGGGTGAGAGGTCGCTCACCGGCGTGGGTTATAGCATAAAGATGTACTACATTTAGTGTTGTTGCATGACTTTTGGTAGTAACTTTTAAGTTTCGTGATGCCACAGTTTACGTTTCCCTACAGATGGGTGGTCTATTTATCTTAGTGGGTGGTAGTCACAGTTTTATCCCTTACATGAGGGATGGGTTTGGGTAATAGTCCCATCACAGTTTTATCCCTTATATGAGGGATGGGTTTGGGTACAGTCCCATTTTTACATTTTACAGTCACTGACCTCTACTTGGGGTAGGTTTATGGGTGAGTTCCCATATACATGGGTTTTGATGTTAACCTTACACAAGGTTGGGTTTGTGGGTGTTAGCCCCATTTTCATGTACAAAGGTACATCCCTACATAGGGTGTGTGTTTATGGGTGTCAGCCCCATTTTCACTTTGTGTGTTTGTCGTCTCTCGCTGCACGTTTGGTCTGATCTGTGGGTCTTATTGTGTTTGTAAATCGTGTTACACTGCACGTCATGTCTTGTGTGTAAGTCGCCCTGCGTCTCACGTGTTGTTCTGTGTAAGTCGCCCTGCGCTTCAGGTGTTGTTGTGTGTAAGTCGCCCTTCGCCTCACTGTGTGTACCCTCTGTGTTGTTCACATTGTGGTACACGTGTATTTTTCGTGTTAGTTTCACCCTTGTTGCCTGTTTTTGGCCTTGGGTGTTTGTCCTGGGGTATGGTCCACCCTTCTCTACATTTTGAATTTGTTTTTTGGGAAGGATGGGAATATTGCTTGCTTTTGATTTAATCTTACTTGTCAATATTTTTCCTTCCTTCGGATTACGCAGTGTTCTTACTCTTGTGACGTGGTATTTAGCTTTGCTTCCCTGAGTTAGAACTTTTTCTTCTTCTGTATATTTTTCATGTTTATAGTTATTCCCATGTTTTCTCAAACTTTCATTTTTCTTTTAAAAGGAAGGGGATAATGTTATATCCTCTTAGGTGTCATTGTATGTAATCCAGCCTAGCTGTCTCCTAGCTGCTCAGCCAGAGTGAGAGATGGTATTGGAATGTTGGTGTGACTGTGATGAATGGAATGCCTGGGTGCCTGTGTGGATGAGTGGTGACAGTTGGAGATGGGCTGAGCAGCAGGGAGGCTGCTCCTGGTGGGGCCGGAGAGAAGGCTGGCAACTGGAATATGGACTGTTGTACATATCTACTTGGAACCAATAAAGATGTCCACAGAACTCTACCTGGCTACCTGTGTCAACCTGTGTGTAAGGGCACAGGCACAACAGTATTGATACATGGTAAACCTCTATATTGGAAATCCTGGAGATACAAAGTTCTAATTTGGGTGCATCAACTATTTGCACAAGATGAGGTTATTCCTTTTTCACAAGCTAGTCGACTCTTTGGCCTTCCCCTTTCCTTTCAGTCTAAATATAATCTCCTGAAGCAAACCCTCCACAATGCATACGCTCAATTTCTGCCTCCCAATACTCCTACCTCCTCTTCGATTAACAAATTACATACTGTTCTTCACACTGTTCCCAAAGTTTCTATTATTAATAATCATCTACGCACTTCACATAACGCTAGAGAAAAAACTAAAGTAGAGTTATCCTGGGAACAAGATTTGGAGGTGAACTGGCGCTGACGTCCCTATGGAACAACATATGGACTAAAATTAGGAAATCTTCCAGGGCAGCCAACACCACACAAACACTCTTTTTTATCTACAACAGACACCTGTTATGTCCAGTAACTTTAAATAAAAGATGTACTGACCTTTCTGACACTTGTTGGACATGTTCCTCCCCACTTGCTGGTTTAAAATATTTACTTTTTACTTGTTCACCTGTTTATAATTTTTGGACAAATGATTTACAATAGAGGTCTTGGATATATTACCGCACTTATTTATGTCTCGGGAGATTATTATCATGTGGTGCAAAGATCAAAAGAAACGAGACCTCATAGTTTCTTGACTGTGAAAAAATTCACATCAAGAATTTGATCAGCACACACTAATAGTAATAAACAGCTTCACGGAATAAGATTTTTCAGACATTCCTTTATTCTTTAATCTTATTTTCTTCACAGGGTACCCTGTGAAGAAAATAAGATTAAAGAATAAAGGAATGTCTGAAAAAATCTTATTCTGTGAAGCTGTTTATTACTATTAGTGTGTGCTGATCAAATTCTTTTTGTAATTTTTGGACAAATGTTTGGTCTCAAATTAACTCAATGTTTGGTTCCAGAGTCTCCCTCTCCGCCATTCATTTATTTTTAGGAAGTGTACCTCCTGCTTGGAATAATTGCAAATCTAACTCAAGGATTATTGACCTATTGTTAGCAGTTGCCTTCCAGCAAATAACCAAAAATTTGAAGGATTTCACCAAATTATCTTACCAAGTCTGGTGGTACGCCGTTTGCCATAATCATAGATTGGATACAGCTTTTGTACATCCTATTCATATGGCTACGAAACGATTGAATTTATGGTCACCTGTTATAATGTTTATAGATGCTGGCACTAGACGCTCTTATTCCCTAACCCCTATTCAACAAGAGGTTTTTCAACCTCTATGACTTTCCTTATTTTGGTAATGTATCAATTTGTTCATGTCATTATCATAAATGTACTCTTCATATGAAATGGAACTCTCTTTGTATACACTATATTAATTCTCCTTTATTTTTCTTCATTCCTTCAAGCCATGTTAACTTGACATTTAAACCCAACTACTTTGCTTTTTATGATTCAATTTGATTTATGTGATCATTTATTATTCATTGTTTTACTGTATTATGTTTTTCTATCTTAAAGATTTTTTCAATAAATTTACTTCTGAACTTAAAAAAAGAGGATATTTTGTTTATTGATATATTCAAGTCCTTTTCAGCTGCCTCCTGACTTGCGGTTCATGTGCTTGTGGTTTTGCCGCCACTGTTCTCTGTTGAGGTGAAGTTTGGGCTATGCTGGATAGCAGCTCTTTTGTGGTTCCATCATGAGTATGGTGTACTTGTGCTGTGGTTTCTATTGTTCATTGATGAGAAGGAATTAGACCAACATGTGTAGTAGTATGCTAGTCAGAGTAAGTTAATATGTTTTCTATTTGATCTGGTTTGTGCTCCTCATACGTGTTTTGTTGTGTCCTTTTTAAGTCTGGGCGGTGAACTCCGCTCCGCTCGTGGAGTTTGGGGAGATTTCCGCACTCAGCGGAGAGGAGTTTTTTTCCCTCACTCGCATTCATCCACGTCAAGTTGGCGAGCGCGAGCGAGGAAAATCCACCAACCGGCGAGATTTTTCTTCGTTCGCAATCGTCAACATCAAGTTGGCAAGCGCGAGCGTGGAAAATCAACCTCCCAGCGGGATTTCTCAACGCAGGCGGTCAGATTTCTCATTGCGAGTGGTCACGTATGCCCTCAATTGTCCGTTCGCTTTGAGAAAGCTGCCGCTCGAGTAAAAATCTACTTGAGTGGCAGAAAGGAAGCAGCACCCGTTTGCGCTGTGCATGGTGCGGTTCACGATGATTGCATAGTGCAGACAAGCACTTGGCACTGAAAATCATCGCGAACAGTATTTATCCAACGCACTCCGATGCTTGCGGAGCTCCACACAGCGTGGCGGAGTTTTTTTTTGCACTTCGCGGAGTTCCGCGTAGCAGAACTCCGCGAAATCCGCCCAGGCTTAGTCCTTTTCCTAAAGTAGAATCAGATAGTTTTCAGCAGGAGCTCAATACTATCATTATGCAACAGGGTCCTAGTTGGATTTGATATTTGTTCTGTTTTTCCAGAATTGGTACACTTGTTCAATAAACTAGACTTTGGGATGAGTGACATCTATTCTTATATTTCTTTGATCTCTCTTGTTTAATCCGTCTTTCCCATAACTTGGCATTACCAGATGTGTGTCGCATGTTAAAGACTTGATGTGAAATTTTCCGAATTGCTGCAAATGCTGACAAATAGCCCAGCCTTTTTAGTAAGCTTTTTTCCTTTACTTTGAGCTGTTATTTACCATTGCATAAGTTTCCCTGCAAGTATCCTTAGTTCTGTTCTTTGCTTAATCTGCCCTTGAGCTGTTTATCTTTTCTTTCACACAGAGTCCTGCATGTGCCTAAAGGAGCTTTTTGCTGTCAGGTGGTTCGTTAATTCCTAAGTGATCAGAACCAGGTTGAGATTTTGCTGAATTATCATTGGCTTGTCAATTAAACATGGTTTCAGCAATGGTCCTTGCGAGCTTACTGCTATCATATCTTACATTATTAGTTTAATCCAGATTGTTCCTAATACCTCAGACAAGGTCGTTCTTCTCAGTGCTGAGGTTATTGTGGGATATAGATTCAGCTTGGCCTCACCACTACAGCATCTATATGTTGCCTTAGCCCGAAAAAGTAAGAGAAAAAGAAAAGCATAGCTTATCTCCCCTTCTGTTTGCCAAGCGCTGGCTGCTACTACCACCTCTCAGGCTACCTCACACACCACATGACCTGCTGCCCTGTGAGTGTTCTGCACTTACGGTGCCTGTTTCCCCCTGGCTCCATCATACGTGGCTACAGATCCTTAATTCCTCCTCTGGGCCCATTGTTAAGGCTCATCGGGGCCAGCAGATGACCTGCTCCCCCCATCTCCCTTTTACGGCCAACGGGAGACAGTGAGAGCCCAGGATGGAAAACTAGAGCATAAGCGGCGCACCACGGCAACCACCCCTGTGATCAATGTGCCAAGAGCTAGGAATCCTGAGCCGGAAGCCAAAGACCCGGGCAAGCCTGAAATGCAGTGGTGGCTGGTTTCTCTCGAAAATGGTGGGGCATTCATAGGATTCATTTTTGTTGTCACAGGCATTAGAAGCATCATGTGGCTCTATAAATGTTTATTGTATTTACATAGCACTAACTCGATCCGACAGTATGGCTGCTTGTTACATGAGCACCAGTTACATTTATGTTACATGAGGTGGAAATAATAGAAAATAATTACCTTACCTTATTTTCTTTCCACATCAGGCCAACTCTATCTAATCCACCGCTCTGTCTGCTGCACTGAAAAGCTGTACATGCTGGGCATAAGGAAACTAGCACCACGCACCTCAGCCAATGAAAGCAGTGCTCTTATGTGGTTTATAATAGCAACCAGCATGAGAGCACTGCGATGATTGGCTGGGACAGACAAACACATTGCTCCATATGAGACGAGGGGGCTGTGTGTCTGGTTCCCCATCTCCCCGACAGTGATGAAAGGGAAAGCCTTGTCAAGCCTGCACATGTCAAGTTGGCCACAAGCAAAATGCCAGCCAACCTGACATGCGCAGTTCAGATACACAGCCCCAGCTGGTCATTATGTATTTCATTTATTTGAAATGTTTGTATAGCGCAAACATGATCCGTCAGGGTATCAGAGCTCTGTACATAGAAGCAAACAGGCTAAGCAGGTAAAGGTGTAAATACTAAACATAAAAGAAGTTAAACAAACAAAATGTGAAAGTAGAGCAGCCAACAGCATAGTAGATATAAAGTGACAAAAAATGCATAGTGGAAAGGTAGGCCGGTGCTGTAGACAAGAAATAAATGTTAGTTTGGGTGGCTTCAGGTCTATTGTTGCAGGTATGTATTCAGGAACAATCCTTTGACTTCTTTTTTTAATGAGGCGGTCGAGGGGTTAGTTCTGATTTCGGGAGGAATTTTTGCGGTTTCAACAGTAGAGTGTTAGAACTTCTTAAGGCCCGAATCGCAACAGATAGTTCAAGTTTTTTTGCCAGGAGTGTTATGATGAAGCGCTTGTTGCGTCAAGCTGGCTATCTTGTACTGAATCCTTTCTTCTAGAGAGAGCCAATTGAGTTGAATTAGATCTGGTGTGATGTGTGATGTTTTCTTGATCCCGTGATGAGTCTGGCAGCAGAGTTCAGAGTAGCCCTTAAAGGGGCGAGGGTCACAATTCCATTATCTAAACAGGAGATAGACTCCTCTTTGGAATGAACCACACCTCCAGAAGTACACCTCCTTTCGGCATAATGTGTGAGATATAATTGCTGGCAGGCAGGGGGTAAATGCCCCCTCACCACTATGAAGAAGCTGCTGCTGCTGAAAACAAGAAACACCTCTGAGAGTGGGCATGAGTACAACGTGGAGAGCAGAGAGTGGCCGCACAGCAACACAAGGTGGAGGAGCATACAGGACCTCAGCGGGAAATAAACCTACCTGTCTACTTTTCTTTTTTTTAAATAGATGGGATTTTGCATTAAACCCCCTGAGTGGTTGCATAGCAATGCCTGCCCCTTGATGCAAAGTAATGCATAGAAGTGGTAGGCGCTGCTTTGCATTACTTTCAGGTTACTTTCCAATGTGAAACAATTTCAAATAAACATTTTGCATCACTTCTGTGTTGCAAAGCCAGCAAAAAAAGGTTAGAAAATATGCCCCACAGTACTTTACTTAATGAACCAGGGCCTAATTCCTAGAGCTGAGGGCACCTTTGAGTCTGACTTGCAAACACAAATGGCTTCATTTAGGAATGCAGCTGTTCACACAAGTTACACTCATTAAGTATTTTACTCATGCACAACATTATCGTAGATTTGTGAAATAATGTTTGGAACACCCACAAACATCTACCAACACTTTCCACACTGGAATTGGTGGGGCATTTACTACTGCCATTGAGCCGTTGTTGATTGCTGCGCACAGGGTGGACCACAAGCCCCAGCCATCTCCGTGGCAGGGAGCCGCAGGAAGCCACCGATTCCTTCTTGCCCCAGGAGGCTCTTGTTAAAAGCCAACCAGGGCTCCTGCAGCGCGGGACCTGCACGGGTGGGCCAAGAGCAAGGTATTTCTGTTTTCAGGAGTTTTAATCTAGTGTCCGTGACTATACTCTTGACTCCCTCACAAGATTTCCCTATTGACATCCATGATTTGCCTAATCTTGTTGCTACCTATTGGATGAAGTGGTGAAGCGGTCCCAAATGGTGTTGAAGCGTGTGGCAACAATGGGCAGAAAGAAAGGCCCTCCACCAAAACGTTGTCTTCCACCCCCTGCGTGTCGACCATAGAAGGTTTCTTTCATCAGGCGGTGGGGGTCGTGTCCAAAGAAATAGAACTGGTGGAGAGGAGGCTTTCGAAAGACAGGGATACTTCTCATGCCCCAC
This sequence comes from Calotriton arnoldi, assembly GCA_963921515.1. NCBI lineage: Eukaryota > Metazoa > Chordata > Amphibia > Caudata > Salamandridae > Calotriton > Calotriton arnoldi. The sequence goes on from CAWUFW010012593.1 coordinate 355,351, forward strand.
TCCTTGGGCCACCCACCTGTAGCAGCTTGACGGGGCCCTCCCAGAACAGGGGCCCCTTGGGGAAGCGTGAAGAAGATCACGTGAAGACCATCCCGGTAACAGACAGCCCTTTACCCTTGCCCACATCAGCCATCAGTCCAAGGCAGAAACGTAAAAGGAAGGCCCGTGTATTTACTCAGCCCTCTGCAGAGTTTCATTCGGTGGCTAATTCTATCTCAATTCCACCTAGAGAGGAGACAGACCCTCTTCATAGGAAAATCTCGATTGGGGACCTTGAGACACTTTTGAACAATAAGTTGGACCCAATCTTGCAGAGACTTTCTCATATTGAAGATAGGGTCTCCGAACTACTCTCCTTGATGATCAAAGAGAGGGCTTGGATTGTCCAGGGGCAGGGTACTGAAGAAGTTTCACGGGGGACAGGGGAATTCACTCCTGGGAGGGTCGCTACAATAACCATTGAACTTGGGGGTGTAGCGTCGGGGTCCTCCCAATCAGGTTCAAAGCAAGGGCCTGTGAAAGTAACTCAGAGCTCCCGAGCTTGGGACAAAGGAGGGGCGGGCCTGCGTTCTGTGTCTCCCATAAACCTGGGAGGAGTGTTAAATCTCCCCCCTGCAGCAGCATTGTATGTTATGGTCCTAAGGAACGTCCGCTCCTGTTCTAGTGCTAATAGATGCTAATGCTCAGGAATAGTTCCTTTGTCCCTGGGATTTTTTTACAGACCAGGTAGTATAGCTACTATTTCTTATTCTCATTCCTCTGGTAGGGGGCCATATCCAACTAACGATCTCCCTGTTACCAGGCCACCCCCCTAATACTCACTGCCAACAGATTTCTCCCTCTGAGTGGATAGGAGTCCTACGATTGACTGGATCAAACTGAATCTTCTCAGTCTAATAAAAGCTGGGATCAAACTGAATCTTCCCAGTCTCACAGTATCCCGAAAGCCCCCCAGATAGTTCCTCTCCAGCAACTTAGGGGTCTTAAGATGCAGACGTGGAATATTGCAGGTCTTGCTTCTAAGTTTAGCAACCCTAGGTGGGTCTTTTATGTCCAACCCTTCCATATAATCTGTCTTCAAGAAGCGTGGGCAATTGATAATAGCTTTTGTCTTGAGGGTTTCACTACTTATTTTGTACCGGGGGTGCCTTCCATGGCCGGCAGGGCTAAAGGGGCCTTAATCATGTTTGTTAAAATTGAATTGAGTGGATTTACTTCGGACCTTAACTGGCAAGCTCACATACTGCAGGGTGTACGACTCACATTGCCTGGTCATTCCCCAATGGTATAATTAATTTCTATAATAACAAGAGAGGACGTTCTGAGCCCCCGCAATTCCTTGTCTGGATAGCGCTTTGAGTTCTATTTTAGAAATAGGAGATGGTCAACCGCTAATCGTCCTTGCTGGCGATTTTAATTGTCACCTGTGAAACCTCTCCCCAGAGGGTGGTGCCTCTAATCGTAGCTGTTGGTTGAATGAAGGCTTACATTTTGTTCACTCACAGGAGGGGCGGGAACTAAATGACCTTCTAAATGCTTACAACTTGGCCTTCACCATGGAGAAATTGGTGAATTCCTTGAATTCTGCTATTTGCACATCCTATAAAGGTAGGGGTAGAGGTTCTCCTATTGATTTCATAATTGTCTCTGCACCATTATACCTCCTGATTTCACATTTTTACATCTTTTTTTAGACCTTTCAGCGATCACAATCCATTATCCCTAACCATGGAAATTGCCGTGGGACCAAAACTACAGCCAAGGGCGTCCCTCATGAGCTTGTCCGTTATGGATAAAGGGAGAAGACTTAGGGGCCGATTCCGATTCGGGCCAGAATTCTCTCCGACCGAGCCGGACCCGGAGAGAATTCCGACCGAATCGGACCCTAGCAGTCTGACCGAACGAGTACGATGCGTTCGCATGCCATCGGACTCGATTCGGTCGGACTCCCATTGAAGTCAATGGGAGCCGGTCGTACGACGCGTACGCGGGCTCCCATTGACTCAATGGGTGCGAGGCGGTCAAGGGCGCCCCCTACAGCGTGTACGCATCCATGCGCATCGCGGCGTACATGCACAGGTAGGGGGGACCCATGGGTCCCCCCTGTGTGCGACTCGCGCGCCTACGCGTACAGGGGGGTCAGACGCGGACCCCCAAAGTCCGGCTCCGACAGCTTTTTCGAGCCGGACGGCGCGAGTCGATCAGAGTGGTCGCGGCGCGCATCGTACTTACCCGGTCGGGAAACGTCTCCATAGCGCGGTGCGAGTCGTGTCCATGCGAGTCGGTCAGAGCGTGTTGTAGCCGTGTTTGAGTCGGTCGGAGATTTCGCGGGTGCTTGCATCGTACTCGCTCGGCCGGACCCGCGTACGATTCGGTCGGGAAACAGGGCTCCGAATCGGATCCGGTAAATCCGAATCCGATTCGGAGCACTACCGGCCGAGATCGGAATCGGCCCCTATATTGGGCTCACGTGGACCCTCAGTGCCTACAAACGTCTCTTGCCTGGATGGTGACGCTGAGGGGGGGTATTGGAAGCATATGAAGGCATAGTCCTGGGGGTTAGCAAACTCTTGACGGTGACAACCAATAGTACACGGTAGTCACAAATCCCAAAATGATTCAACAGGGAATGTTCACGAACCCTGTGCCATTTGAAGGCAGCTTTGAAGCAGTCCCAGAGGGACAGGCAACTGATTAGAAATTGCAGGCAATCCTATACGGTGGCCCAAACGGAGTGTAGACACAAGTTACAGAAAGCAGCGTGGGAAGAGCTATGTCGAGCCTGTGACACGGGGGATAGTTGCCTTTTTGGAGCGTTGTAAACGGGCCTTGTTTCTTTGAGGATTCTGGCCTGCTTTTATGTCATCACATCCCGGAGCATTTTGAAGGTATCTATAACCATGAGGTGGGGGGGGCAGCGGCAAAACTCCCATGACAGTGGTCAAAACCGGCAACGAGTGGTCTTCACCTTAGATGAAATCCAACAGGGAATTCTTGCCCAGCCTAGAAACAAGGCCCCTGGCCCAGATAATATACCGCTGGATTTGTTCAGAGCTAATATTGAGGTTTCGGCCCGCTATTAACGCAGGTTTTAAATGCGGCTGCACAGGAGGGGTTGCTACCCTTCTGGTCTACCACCGTGATCGTCCCTATATTCAAGAAGGGGGACAAAGAGAAACCACAATGCTATCGGCCACTCTCACTATTGGATGCCACGGTCAAGGTCCTAGGGAGGGCATTTCTAAAAAGGTTGTCTGACTGGGCAGAAGATAATGACATCTTGAGTGATGTCCAGTATGGATTTAGGGCGGGGAGGTCGACAGCTAACTATTGCCTCAACCTCCATCTAATTATCAATAAATACACAGTGGCTTGGACTGAATCCCTACATCTTGCTTTTATGGACTTGACGTCCGCTTTTGATAAGGTGAATCGAGCTAAACTGTGGGCTCTGCTTAGTGAGCTGGGGGTCGATTCTTGTATTGCGGCACTATTATCTGATCTGCACTCAATGACCTCAGCCTCGGTGTGCTTTTCTCAAAGAGCAGCTTGTACTCAACCATTTTCAACAAGCTGTGGGGTTCGCCGGGGTGCATGCTTGCATCCTTTTTGTTCACTTTGTATGTGAATGGTCTAGAGTCCGCTCTCCTATCGGTGTCGGACGACTGTCCCAAAATTAAGAACAGATTTCTCCCCGTCTTGCTATATGCGGACGATGCAGTCTTGATGGCTCGAACCTCACAGGGGTGTGACTTACTGCTTGCCAAATATGTGTCTTTCATAGGACTCCTGGACCTCTCAGTCAATCTCTCGAAGTCTTATGTAATGGTAGTGGGCCCTAAACCTACTATCAGCAAGACCTTTAAGGTATCAAATTTTACCCTGTCTAAAGTCAATGCCTTCCCTTATCTGGGAGTACTATTTGATGCCAGAAATTGCTGGAAACCCCTGGTGGAGGCAAAAAGATCAGAGTCTGTTAAAAACATGGGGGCTGTTTTTAGTTTTGCATTGAGGCTTGGCTCCAGGGCACCTAGGGACCTTTTAAAAATGTATCAATCTAAGTGTATTGCACAGCTGCGATATAGTAGCGAGGTCTGGGGATACACTAAGGTGGATCGGATCCAGACAATGGAGAACAACTTCCTGCGCAAGTTGGTCCAGGTCCCCCAGTCCATCCTGGCTTTTTCTGTGCATGCGGGATTGGGGCTTGATTATATCGCGGACCTAGTCACCCTGAGTCCGCTATTGTGCTGGATAAAGATCTGGAGCAGAGAGGAACTGAAGTTAAGCCAGCTGATTCTTGAGGACTGTTTGTCTCTGGACCGGGTATTGAGTATCCCATGGTTAGCTCAAGTTAAGGCATCCTTTTTTTCTTTAGGTAGGCCTGACATCTTTCTGACTACAACTGCTCTCTTTCCCCTCGAGTTGGGGAGTGTTAAAAGATTGTTTCTGGAATGCTCCCATTTGGAGAGAGAAAGTCTAGAACTCCAGAAGCCAGCAGTTAGGGGCCACATGCTTCTAAAACCTGTACAGGGGTTGGAGCCATACCTGGGCCTGGTTCGCTCACAGAATGATAGGTTTTTATTGGGCAGGTTCAGGTTTAATCAATTGCATAATTTTTTGGCTTCTCCGCATGGGTGGGTTCGACCGGAGGGAAGGGAATTCTGTGGCTGCGACAATGTGTCTCCACGGGATTTGCTTCACTTTACAATGTTTTGCTCTTACTACAGTTGACCGAGGCAGCGATTTTTAATCCCTCTGCTTAAACCATTGCACTTTAAACAAGTCAGGCCTGCCTTGTTATATTTACAGATGATACCCATGGCCCAGGTGATTTTTACTGTTTTATCCTTTTACGGGCTGTCTGAGCGTCAAGGAATCGAGACTTGATTAACTGTTTTATGTGTTTCCTTTTGTTTATAAGCAACTGCATTGCTTGTTTTTATTGTCATTTTATGAATTCGATTTTATTATATGGATTTGTACTCTTTTATGGTGATTTTATTTACAAAAAAAAGATATATTGATGATGATACTACTGCCAAAGTTACAAGTAAATCCCTTTCCAGTGTAGGAATGGGAAAGAGGCACCAAACATTGTTGGGAAAGTAGTTTCTTCATGGAGCAAAATGTGGTATTGCATACGAACACCAGGGAAACTGTGAGTAGCTTAGATATCTAGGTGTACTTCTTGGAAGGTTTGTGAATTCCAGAAAATCCTAAATCTGTAGTTGCAGATGTATGGGTAGGTTTGTGAACTGGGCTGTCAGTACCTGCAAATGGAAGAAGTATCATAGGAGTCGCAACTGTGGTTTCAACCCTTTATTAGCACAAGTTCGTTCTGGGTAAACAATGATGAGTTCTCAGGAGACACAGACACCCTTGTATTCAATGTCACAAACAAATCGCCTCACACCCAAATGTCATGTTGTGACAGTCTCTTGGTATACATTTTTCACAAATACATGGCTGATTAAGAGCTTTATTTTGCCCTCTCAGCTTTTGAGTGATTCTCTGTAAATCTAAAATGTGGACATTTATGTATGGCATATTGATGAATAAAATCTAATGCACTTTCATAGCTTCTATCACAAAAACATTACACTAGATGCAGAGAATTCAAAATTATTTAATTCTAATATACAGCCCAAAGGGTACTTCACCTGTGGGCAATGCTATGATTTCAGGTGTATTTTACCCATGCCTCACCCTTAACACCATTCAAGCATCAACCTTCACACGACCTTTACACTGCTATACAACTCTGCATGTGAGCTATACTTGACTACAGCAATGCCTTGATTGAAACTTTAAATGGGACATTGTCAGAGAGTTCACTTAATACAGGAGGAAGCAGGTCGTCTCATTTTAGACCTTAGAAAACATTGTATCTTGTAGGAACACAGACAGTTTCACCGTCTTCTAAAAGGATCGTTAGTCTCTATCAATAGTATACTTATGTATTGCAATGTTCACCTACTTACAGCAGAGGAAGCCTAACACTGTCCTCACTTGGAAAATAAAGTTTTGTTCCCATGGCTATTCCAAGATTATATGGTTTCTCAAAAGACCTGGGCATCAGGTTTGGTCATGTGTAAACTCTGGGATGAAGCAGATAATGAAAGTGATTAAGAAGTGTGTGTGTCCCTAAGAGCTATTATGTGAGCATTATGAGAGGACTCTTTTGATCTCCATTGTGAATTAAGGAGAAGAATGGGGTCTGCAATAATTCAGATTTTTGAAATGCCTTTTGAGATTGGAATTTTTCATGATTTTGGGTTCAGAAATTTGCTGTTAATAAGTCTTTACACCAGGTTGTATTGTACTTTTGGTAGTCAATATAGCATGAAAGGGCTTCGAGTGAATGTTACTTTGTATGAATATTTATAGATGCAATGTACAGAAGAAGAGCAGGGGAGGGGACAAGTGAGCATTGTGTACAATAGCTTGGATTGGAATTCCTTAGAAATTTTACTTTCTGGATCAGTCAATCTGTATTTGCTGAATATAAAGCTAGGGGACCCTGTTGTTGCATTTTAGTGGTGATCTTATGATAAACAAGATATCAGCAGGGATCACAATTTAGGGCTTATATTTGCTGTTTGCTGGAGAAAAAGATGCCACTTTATTTTATAGCATTTTACTAGGAAGGAATAATTGGATAGAATGAATATATTGTTGGTGGATGATATGTTTGTATTTATGTATTGAGTTGAAGATGGAACTGTTAAAGTAGAATTGTCTGGAGTGCAGTGAGTGGATTACATGAATAGAAATGGTGCCAGTGAGCTTTTGGCTATCTTCTTGTGCTGTTTGATGCTGCCGAAAAGGGAAATTGGGATGTTATAAATAGAGAGTTGTCAAAAATTGGGTTACTGGTTGACTGGTGTGTGAGCCCTGGTCAAGCAGCAACCACAATCTTAGTCAGGGTAATGCACAAGCAAACCTTAAATAAGACTGTGCTCACCCTCTAGTAGCTTGGCACAGAGCAGTCAGGCTTAACTTAGAGGCAACATGTAAAGTATTTGTGCAACACTTCAAACAGTAAAACACTGAAAACACCACATGAAAAGAACCCACACCAGGTTAGAAAAATAGAGCTTACGTTAATAAATTAAACAAGACCAAAGACAAACATCCAATTAGTAGAACCAGTGTTATGATTTTTTAAAGATTAAACTATAAAATAGCGTCTAAAAGCATAAAAGGTCAACCGCGGATATCTAGTCATGCTGGACCAGGTCAAAGACAAAAGTTCAGGGCGAGAGAGGTGCGGCAGCAGCGAAACAAGATGGCCGCCCCCTAACACTCCTCCGACGCATCGAGGAAAGAGAATGAAAGGAATGACAGCTATTCGGCACATCACAAGTTTTTAAAAATGCAAAAACACGTCTGAAGTTCCCGGAAGCAGCGAGGTAGGTTTTCAGACTTTTTTTTGGTCTGAGTACTTATTTAAGGCTCTTTCCTTGCTGCTCCCGGTGTTCTCTATACTCCGGCCGCCATTTTGTGAGCTCCACAGCTCGTTTTTTTAATCTTCCCTCAGGAATGTATGGCATTTGGTCAGCACATTTAATCAGTACAGAGGCTGAAGACATTTACTCTTTTCTTCATTTTCCTGCTTCTTTATAGATGTTACTGTTCTTGTGCATATTTTTGCAATATGTTTATGACAGACTCACTACAAGGGTTCTTTCAAAAATATATATATTTTTTCTTTTGGTAAACTCTTCTCGTCAGTAGTTGCGCATCAAATATATCTATGGCGGCTAATTGAGGGAACATATAAGGTATCCTGTTGGTGCTTTGGCTTTTACAACTATGGAGTCTGCGCACTCAACTAAATCTTTGGCCTCTAGCAATTCTACTACCAACGGCGCAAAGACTCTGGAGGCAATACAAATAAAAAGGTTAAAAAAGATCCTTCCTCTCTGAACAAGTCACCGTTACCTTTGACATTAGAGGATATCATGGATGAGCTGAGGAATATAAGACCCTTCATGGTAGACACTACTGCGTCACTCCAAAGAATTGAGGATAAGTGGGCTCATATGGACGCAAGGCTCTCAGAGGTTGAAAAAAGGGTTAGTGCTGCTCAGGAGGATGTTGTTGCTAAGGTGGATACCTAATCCAAAGAAGTTACTCATCTCAAGAAGCTGACAGAGGATTTGGAAAATCGCAATCAACGCAACAATTTATGAATTTATGGCATTCCGGAAGGTTCCGAAGGCCCGACATAATTGAATTCTTGAAGACTCACTTACCAAAAATAGTTGGCTTGCTGAAACCTGCGGATCTCAATATTCAGAGGGCTCACAGGATCGGCCCTCTCTACGCATCATCCTCAAACAAGCCGCGGGGAATAATTGCATATTTTCTTCAATATTCTGACTTAATGATGATTGTCACTGCAGCCAAGCAATGTAAACAAATGTTATGCTCTGGCCCAAAATAAATTCTCAATCAAGATGTTTCAAAGACTACTGCCAATCGCAGGAAGGAGTTTTTGGATCTCAGACCGATGCTCGGTTCGTTGAATGCTCGTTATGGCCTTATTCACCCTTGTTTTTTTAAGGTCACATACAAAGAAAGGACAAACACTATTGAGGATCCTGCAGAGCTTAGGAAATGTATTCATTTTTTTTTTTGTAAACAGATTTTATTAAGCTTTTGAGCATACATTCGTGTAAATCTTAACAAGTTATGACAATATTTCTAGTTACGGATATTCAGTTGCACTCTCCAATAGACTACAATTACATGTCTAAGGCAGAATGGTGCGTCGTGCCAGCATCTCAAGTCCCCCACCCCCCTCTATCGCTTTAGTAAGGGTACAGCAAGCTACATCATATTCAATCAGTCTAGCTCTCTTCTGTTTAACCTAAACATTTAGTAATAATAAATGCTCAACATTGTAAACTGTCCCGAACTGCTCCCCCCTCCCTCACCTCCCCACAGGTGTGTTGTGTGTAGGCAATCTCTTATCTTCCTAATGCGAGGATGCCCATCCATTTGCTCTGTTAACTGTCGTTATGGGTCCAGAGCTTATATCTTATCAGTCTGAGGAGTTACTACTGTTGTGTATCTGCTCCTCTGTTCGTCATTCCTTGGTGTCTAAAGTGTGGGGTTCAGCATTCACCATCATGGGTTTCCCCTGTTGGGTCCTCTTCTACCTCATTCTCTGGGTTCCTCAATAATTCTACCAACGCTGCCCATGCTCTAGCTGTCTCCAGAGTTTTTTCGCTCCCCGTTTTCTTGGCTATTTGCAACCTTCCTGCCCCCTCACATTCTGCCCATTTTATGAATTATTTTTTCCATCTGAGTATAATAGGGTCCCCTCTCCATTTCTAGTGACTGGTGATGTCTCTTTTTGCTAATAACAGGCCAAGGTCCTGGAACCTTCTTGTCACTTTATTTTTAGCCGTATGGGGAAACTAGTGTAGTAGGCAATACCCAGGTGTTTCTGCCACTTCTTTTCCGGTCAGATCTGCTAAAGTTGTAGCTACTTTTTCCCAAAACCCCCCAGGTTCGGGCAGCTCCAGAACATGTGCAGGAATTCTGCTCCTTCTATGTTGCAGCATGGGCAAGCTGCTGTTTGTGTATTGAAATATTTATTAATTTTGCCCGGTGTGACGTAAGCTCTGTGCAAAATGTAGAAATGCCCCAATTGAAATCTAGCATTACTGGTACTCTTCCATGCCCTTTCCACTAATTCCCCCCATGCTTTCTCAGCTATAGGTTCGCCTAAGTCTTCCTCCCATTTCTGATGCAACTTACTCAGGGGAGGGAGTGTCTCATGCGCGAGTCGCCTGTAGAGGCAGGTGACCGCCTTAAAGGTTCCAGCTGCAGTTGTCACATACTGACACCCCACCGACGTCTGCGGTTCCGTGAGTCCCTCCCTCCAGTGTTTTCGTATCGCTGCTGTGAGGGCAGTGTGCACCAGGGAATGCCCCCCAGGTATGTCATATCTCTCTCTAAGGTCATTAAATGGGATCAGGTTGCCTTCGTTGTATAAGTCCCCCATTGAGGACACTCCTATCTCTCCCCAGGCCTCCAGTCTGCGCCAGTCTCCTCCATGAGGTAATGCCTCGCACATAACCAGCGGGATCTCTGGGGCATAAGGGCACTTAGTCTTAGACCTTCGTAAGCTCCTGTTCCAACACTTACACGCTGTTTTCAGTTCTGTGGGCATTTCTCGATCTTGAATAGGGAGTCTCAGCATTACTCGCGACAGCAGCCTCAGGCTTGGCGTTGTGTCTCCTTGTGCTACTGTCCCTCTTATTCTGCCCGCCACCCACTTCGTAAGCCACTGTAGTTGTGCTGCGAGATAATAGTACTCAAAATCAGGTACCGCCAGTCCTCCCTCTGCTCTTGGCCTCATAAGTGTGGTGAGTGCTACTCTTCGCCTACTCGTTTCCCATAAGAACGTCGTTACCAGTGCTTTTAGTTGATTAAACATTTGTGCCGGGATCCAAACTGGCAGTACTCCGAAATAATATAGGAGCCTTGGTAAGGTCACCATCTTCAATAGGGAGACTCTGCTAGCTACTGATATGGGAAGAGTCCCCCAGAAGTCGAAGCTAGCTTTCGCTCCCCTCAAGGCTCTCACTACGTTACCTTACAATAGGTCTCCTTGGGTGTGGTATATCTGAGTTCCCAGATATGTTAAGCACTGGTTCTCCCACTGGACGCCCTCTGTCGCCTGTGGTCCCACCCTTTCCGCCTTGGTAGGGAAGAGACATGATTTTGCCCAGTTCACCCTGATGCCTGCCACCCTCTCCAATCTTTGTAGGAGTTCCTTAGCCCCCCGAAGCGCTCCTCTCGCATCTGCCAAGAACAGCAGTAAGTCATCCACATACAATGCAATATGATGTGTTTGCCCGGTTACTTCTAGTCCTCAAAACTAATGTCCTGTTCTAGCTTTGGCCGCCAGCGGCTCCATAGCCAAGGCAAACAGTAGGGGTGACAACGGACACCCCTGCCATGTTCCCCATTCTATTTGGCAGGCCTCAGAGATTAGTCTGCACATCTTCACCCTTGCTGTGGAATCCTTATATAGCAGAGCTGTCCACCCAACGAATTCAGGCCCCAACCTGAATTTCCTCATCACTTGAAATAGATAAGTTCATTCAGAGGCCTTTTCAATATCTACCGCAAAGATGATCGCCTCATCCCTGCAATAGGAATTGGCCTCGAGAATATGCAGTAGCCTTGTGACATTTAATGCCATGTTTTTGGTGGGAATAAAGCCTGCTTGGTCTTGATGTATAAGTGTTGTCATATGTGGAAGGAGGCGAGTGGCCAGAACCCTGCTCAAAATTTTATAATCCAAGTTAAGCATGGGGAGCGGTCTATATGCCGCTCTGTCACATGCTGGCTTCCCTGGCTTCAGCAGCGGAATTAATACCGCTTCTCTCGTTGAGCCAGGGAGTTTTCCCTCTTGCTTCGCTTGGTTATACACTTCTGCCAGTCTGGGAGCTAGCAGTTTGATATACACTGAGTAGAACTCTACAGGGAGTCCGTCTGTCCCTGCCATCTTATTCCTGGCCATGGTCTTAATGGCCCCCCTCAACTCACTCAGCTCTATGTCTCTTCCCAGGGTCTCTGCTACTTCCTCTGACACTGCCGGCAGCTTTATGTTGTCAATGAATTCGTCAAGTTCCTCATTCGCAGGGGACAGTCAACTTTTATAAAAGTCTGTGTAATAATCCAGAAATATGTCATTAATATCCTGTTGTCGGTGGCAAGTCTCTCCCTCCTGCCCCTTCTGCTCTAGTATGACTGAACCTCACCTAGCCGGGTTAGTCAACCAGGCCAGTAAGTTCCCAGATTTGTCCCTTTCAGAGTGAGCTCAGACCATATGATTCTTATAGTCGAAGCAACGCAGCCTGTCAGCTACTGCTTCCTTGGCTGTCAGGAGCTCCTCCTGCTTATCTCTCCTTTCTGGTCTTTCTTTCTCTAGGTCTCAAAGTCTTTGCTCAGCCACCAGTGTGTCCTTCATAAACACCTTCTGTACTTCCACCATCTCCGAGATACAACGTCCACGTATTACGGTTTTAAAGGCGTCCCATTCTATTAGTTTGTTCGTCGCTGTGCCGTCATTATCTTCAAAATATTGCCCGATAGCGGTGCTCACTTTCTCTTGGAAGACTTGGTCCTCCAGCGCTTCAGGTCTCAGGCGCCAGGTCGGGATTTTGGGTCTCTCTCGGGACCAGATTAGTCCCAATAATAACGGGTTATGATCCGAGATTGTTCTGGCTAGATATTTGCTTGTCTGTACACATTCATGCACATCAGGGGAACACAGTATGGAATCCAGTCTGACATGTAACTCGTGCAGTGCTGAGAAAAAGGAATAATCTCTGTCTCCTGGGTGTTGCGCCCTCCAGGTGTCCACTAACCCCCATCGCTGCTGCCAGTGCCTTCGTGCTTCTGGTTTTTTATGTATGGGAGCATCTGGGAGAGGAGGGTGGGAACGATCCAACCCTACATCTGTAATACAATTAAAGTCCCCCCCCTAAAATTATCGATCCCGTCAGCGCTGAAGCCAGCGTTCTGGAGAGTTGAGTCAGAAATGAGGCCTGTTCTGTGTTTGGACCATAAATGCTACCCAATGTTACGTCTCTACCATCTAATCTTCCAGACAATATGACATATCTCCCCTCAGGGTCAATTATTTGCCCAGTGCACTGGAATGGTACTACCGCCCTTGCCCAGATTAGAACTCCTCTGGCAAAAGCTGAGTAGTTTGTGTAGTACACTTGGCCCCTCCATCTACACTGGAGCGCGGCTCCTTCTTTCGCCATTATGTGCATCTCCTGCAGCAGAGCGATTTGCACCCCCCTCCTCACTAAGTACGCATGTATTCTGTGGGTCTCAACATAGCATGCATCCCTGCACGTTCCATGATATACATTTAAGATCTATGGGGGGTACCATTGCGTTGGTCTTGTCCCCTCCCCGTTAGCTATCTTACCTTTGATATGCCTGGCCCCTAGAAACAACCCCTGAATTGAACAAGAACCCCAACTCCCCCTCCCCAGGACAGGTACAGGGGACCAAACAAAGTTACTAACAAGTCTTCTTGTGGTTTTGGGGCTGTGCAGCTTACCCATCAGGCCCCGGAGCACCACCAGACCATACCCCCCAGTGTCATGGCTTGATCTTCAGCCCCGGCTCATATGCTGCATTTCTTCGGCCTTTCCATTAGGAGGTATGTCCTCAATTTTTACTCCCTCAGTCTCAGGCCGGCCTGTCAGCTGTATGTACAACTGCTTCTCCTTCTCGGCTTATCCCCATTACACAATATTGCCCACCGACTGGGGTGTAACCTTCAGTAATTCAGTTTCTGAATCCTCATTAGCACTGGTGGCCAGTGAACCATCGGACCTGTCCGCTTCCCGCCCACTCTTGCTTGAACTAGGACTAGAGCCACCTTGGCTGAGCTCCACAACCGCTTGCAGCACTTTGCGTCTTTCAAATCTGACCTCCTTCGAGGACGGCGCTCAAGTCGTGTTCTTGCTCTTTTCTCTGGGCTTCTGTGCCAGATCTGGTGAGGAATTACGCCCTCCGTGTCCTGGTCTAGAGTCCAACCTATCCCATGCTTCTTGTGGAGTAGTAAACAACTGCACACCTGCTTTACCAGCTACTCGCAATCTCGCTGGGACCAACATCGCTTAAGGGATCTGTAGTTGCCGCAATTTCTTTGTGAGGGCTAGGAACGAGACTCTTTGATGCTCTCCTTCCCTGGTGAAGTCTGGAAATACCATGACTTTGCTGTTATCCATCTACAGGTCCTGCTTCTGGTGGGCTTGATGGAGAATGTGCTCACGATCCCTGTAATGAAGAAGCCGCACCACTGTAGGGCGAGGAGGGGCCCCAGGTCCGGGCGGTCTAGCTGGGTCCCTGTGACCTCTTTCCAATGCATAAAAAGGCAAGAGACCCTCTGGCGCCTCTTCGGCTTTGATCCACTCTTCAAGAAATTGTATCATGTCCGTTCCTCCTGCTTTTTCAGGTACTCCCACCATGCGTAGATTATTTCTACGAGATCTTCCCTCACTGTCCTCAGCTCTTACTTCGAGAACTTTAATCTTGGCCTCTACCTCTCTGAGTGATTTTTGTAAGGTTATTACCATCGTAGGGAGATCATTAAGTGTCTTTTCGGTGGTTGCCACTCTTTCCTTTAGTTTGCGGTGGTCGTCTTTCAGTAGGTTCAGATCTCTTCCGATCGCATCTATTTTCGCCTCTAGTGCCTCCCTGGATGCCATAATGGCCTGCATAATGTCTGTCATAGTGGGCCGCGTAGTAGCAGTGTCCTTCCCCGATTCCATGCTTTCGTCGTTGTCGTCTGTCTGTGTTCCGGCTCCCCCCATGCTGAGGGCACTATATCTTTTTCGCTTGGGTACTTTCCCCATCTCTCTCGATGGTTCTTTGCTCTCACAGTGTTAATATTTACTGACAGTGCAGTTGGTTTTCCGGCAGCGCCCACAGCCCCTACGTGTCTCAGTGGGTTGCTCCCTGTGCTGTCCTTTGGCGCGCCGCTGAGTGCAGACCTGTGGCCCACAACAGAACACTGAGCCGGGCTTATGGCATGTTGAGTTCCTGGTCTATGAAACAGGATGCTCTCCAATGGCTGCCCTACTCGTGTACTACTGCCGTCCTCCTCTGGCCTGGTCTATCTGCTCTGTCTTCCCTTGGCCGCCTCCAACCCAGCGCTCCTCACCTCAGGCTTCATAGGATTCTAGGGGTTTTTGCTCCAGTCAACCCTCGAGCTGCCGCCCAGTCCCTTGTGGTCGTGTCCTCTGCAGACTTTTTGCTAATTTTTGCTGTAGGAGTTTGGAGCTATTCTTGCAGTCTGATGTGGAGTTCCGCTCACCAAGATCCTCTTTAAACTTAATGGCTGCACCAAGTCAGAGGTTTGTGCTCTCCACTGGGCCGTCACTTCGCAGACCTTGCTCTCCCAGGCCCGCCGCTTGGTCTAGGGTTGGTACGTTCCACCGGAGGACTTTACCGGTGCATCCACTCCCCCCATCCGGGCACATCCACCTTTATTAGTAGCGCAGGGGTTGCCAGGCTTTCAGCGTCAGTGTTCACAGGGCGCCCGCCTAGGTGAGAGCAACCCCCGCTGTTGTGTTGTCACTGGAGCAGGCTTTTCCGCCTCACGGCGGTGTCTACAGGCCTCACCGGTGCCCCACAGTGAGTCGACCGGCTCCGCACTCCTTCCTGACAGCGGTCAGTTCTTGGGGCACGCCTCCGCTGCCACCCGAGACCCGACTTCTTGCTTCCGAAACAGCTGCCGGTTGCTTCGGTCCCAGTCCCCGTTTTTCGGTCTTCAGAGGTTTCCGCCCCTCTGCATCGCGGCCACCATCTTGTTTCACGCTGCACAGCTCCCTTCAGGATAAAGTCGGGTGATTTCACCGTATTTTAGGTCCGCTGCTCCTATTTACTATGAAGAGCCTTGTCCTGGGGACTTTCAGCCTCGCTGATCTTCAAGAATTGGCGTGCCCGGGGCTCAGGATAGTTGCGATCGGGGGATATGTCGGCCGGAGCTCCGCAGACCACTCCTGACTACATAGGTGCCAGGCCACGCCCCCCATGCCTCTCTTAGGAAATTTATTCATGTGCATAAAGGAGAAGACATGGAACTAACTAAATCTTAAAATGTTTTTTTTATATAATTATTTCTTTTCTTTCTTTCGTAATCTAGCAACTGATTTCTCTTTCTTTTTTTGCAGGACCCCAAAACCCTCTTGTATCATTGATGCTGTATCTGTTCACTATTGTATACGTATCCAATGTCCACGTTTTGTTCAGATGTGCTGTTCCCCTATTGTATGGTAAGTCTTTATGGTGCCGTGTTGGTCAAGTTTTTCTATTTTTTTTCTTTTCTCTTTTTCCACAATGTCTTTCCATTATTTGTTGTAATCATTTTTCTTTAATCTCGATGTCTCCATTCAAAAGCGTTATCTGTTTTTCTTGATCCCTGTCTCTTTAATATTACCTCTTTTTGCTCTTTACTTGCATGGCTAGAGCTTTTTGGCTTTTTGTCATCCCTCTTACATATGGTTATCTGAGGGGGAGAGCAAACTCACCGGGGCACCATCGCCGCAGCCGCCGCTGCTGCCGTGAGGGAAATGGCTGTACCTGTCACTCGCAGGCCGTGAGGGGAACGGCCCAACTACAACTCCCAGCGGTCCCTGCGCCCTTGCACACCTGAAGCCGCTATCGCACCTGGAGGCGCCATAAAAGTTGCACTGCCTCCCGCAGAGCGGGAGAGCAAACTCACCGGGGCACCATCGCCGCAGCCGCCGCTGCTGCCGTGAGGGAAACGGCTGTACCTGTCACTCGCAGGCCATGAGGGGAGCGGCCCAACTACAACTCCCAGCGGTCTCTGCGCCCTTGCACACCTGAAGCCGCTATCGCGCCTGGAGGTGCCATAAAGGTTGCACTGCCCTCCCGCAGCGCCCTTGCCCGTCATTGCCAGGAAGAGGCAGGGCAGGGCCACCCCCCTTTCATCCGTGACGCAGTGGCAGAAGTGGAAGAGCCCCTCATGGTGGGAAACCAAAGGTACTGTGACACTGTACAACTCCTTTTTGAGCCCACAAATCAAGAACAGTTTGAGTATCTGGTCAAGTTGGCTGTACTTTAAGACCCAAATTTGCCTACTATTGCCCCTCCTAATTCCCCTCCCATCACAATAACCTGTCTGTTGCCTGTGAACTAAGTTAAACCTGTTTATTTGTGCTTACCTGTGTTGGCAGAACTAGCATATAAAAAGACTGCTGGCAGTGTAGCTTAGCCTAGGCCAATGGGGAAAAGAAAGACATTTGACGAGAGTGGGGAGGGGGGTGAGGTTGGAGTAAGGCGGGATGGCAGGGGAAAGAAGGCCAGGAAATCTCAAAAAACGGCAGCCAGTAATTGTGTAATGGATCGGATAGACACCATAATAAGTGAGTGCGAGGGCATCTTAGAGTGCTCACCTACGACACAAACAACTAGCAACAAAAAAAAAACCCTAGGCAGAGTAAAATAGCAAAACCGGTTATTCCGGATATGTTCCGCAAATCAAAAAACAAAAGACCGGCAAACAACAACGGGGATAGGGAACAGGATACTGTGGGAGTACCCACCTTAAACATCGGGCCGACTGCACCACTGCCAGACACAGAACACATAGATCCTATAATTACTTGTACCAACAGATTTCAGCCCTTGCTAGACATAGAGAATATAAACAATGGCGGAGATGAAAGAACTGGGTTGGCACAATCTCCTCCGAGAATAGTAGCCAAAAGTCAAGATGTAGCGTCGGGATCCTGTATGGAATGCCAGCATCTGATCCAAATAGTCACCTCACTACGATCTGAAGTGGGGTGCATGAGAGACATGATAGTGGAGTTATCCTCAATGGTTAAATCGCTAGTATTAGATCCAGCCCGAGGAGAGAACAATAGCGAACGGGAAAGGGCTCATATGCTAAGTCCACTTGATGCCATGACTGCCTCTTCTCAGATCGTTGTGACCACTTCTAACATTGATAGTAATACAGTTAATAATAACACTGCTGGTAGGACGTCATTTTCTCCGGATAAAATAAAGTCTACCATGGAAAAAACATCGCTGCAGATGATTAATTACTTACCACAATATGCAGCTAGCAATTGTATTAACACTAACAAGACAACAGTAACGAGGGCACAGTCACCGTTTAGTAGAAAAACCCTATCTCATTTGAACCAACCAGAGATAGGTCGCCTGGCAGGGCCCAGAGTTAAGAATATAACCAACACACATAGCTCTCATAGAATATTTATGGTAAATGTACCAAAATACGACGCACGCAGAGGCATAGAGAACGGGGACTCCTTAACCAATAAAGCAATTCATTGGATTAGGCATGTTCGAGGATGCTGCTCTGTAATAAGGGAAGATATAGTAGCCACTCGAAGGCTAACATCACCAAACCATGACTACGACTGTATCGAACTTACCATGAAAAATGCCGACCTAGTGGAAAATCTTTTCGCACTGGAGTTTCGCACTACCTCACCAGAGCACTCAACAATTCAATTTAGATGCTCTCCTCCTAGCAGTAGCATTGATAATCTGTCCAGATATAGGTCTAATAGCATCCAGGAGAGCTCCACTCTTGATAATAATGATTGACTAAGGAAACTTTTGCCCCTAAATTACCAAGAGTGCTCTACAGTTAGTCCAATTACTGGGGATAGTCTTTTTTGCCCCACAGCTCTAAATGAAGATCAGTCACAACCCCCTATGACTAATCCGGCCCTTTCTACCCAGACAGACTACTCGGTGGAAGTGGATAGCCACCCTCCCTTTATAGATATGGAGTGGATGTCTTCATGTCCAGCCTTATCCAAGATCTCCATACTGTCGTGGAACATTGCAGGACTGGGCACGAAGATGGGCTCTCCAGAGTGGCACTCTTTTATAGAGGATTTTGACATCTGCCTCTTCCAAGAAACCTGGGTAGAGGCTCCTCTTTTTTGTGTAGGGTATTTAAACTTTCATATCCCGGCAAGCAAGGGTACAAAAGGGAGGCCATCGGGGGGTTTGACTATTTGGGGGCGACAAGAACTAGAGTTAAACATACAGGTTCTCCCAACCCAGAGTCACGACATCCAGGCAGTCAGAGTAACTAAGTGTGATCACTGGAACATAGACATATACAATGTCTATGTGAGAGGGACTAGAGGGAAAAAGTCGGGAGTTTTGGCGGCTCTCGACGATCTCCTCGACTCACAACAGGTAGTTTCACACATCATAGTTGCGGGGGATTTTAACATGACGTTCAAGCCCCTAATTAAAGAGGGAGGTGACCTTACTGATGAAGTAGACAACAAGTGGGGCATCCCAAAGCTGGAGCTAGACCCCATAATGAAGTGGACAGATGTTGTTATCCAAACAAATAATATTTGTATGGAAAAGGGTTTGCGGGCCGCAAATGGTCGTACACATTCTGATAGCTCTGGGGCTAACACCTTTAATAATGGCTGTAGTGCTAGCAGAATAGACTATGTCCTGATAAGTTTGGATCTATGGTACGCCCTTAGAGACATGGTAGTCAAAACAAGACTCGAGAGCGACCACAACCCTCTGTGTGTGACAATGGATTTGTGCGGTCAAAAAATTAAAACCCAAAAAAGAAATGGACATTCCCTAAGTGACCTCACTCTATCAAATGATATGAGACGTCTTAAATGGGCAAAAATAATAGAAATGCCAGATCTGCTAGATAATATTAATAAGACTGTGGACAGCGCGATAAATGAATTGGAAGCTAGTGTAGCAAATCCTGTGGCCCTAGCGCAAACAATAATTATACACAACAAATTCTTCACAAATCTGCGCACCCACTTTTTTAAGCAGAATAAAAGTAAGACTGTCCCAAAACAGAAAGTTGGGCAGTGGTACAATAAAGAATGTCGAGAGGCACGTCTAGTTTTAGGGCTAGCCCTTAAAGCAGCTAACCCGATAGCGGTCCGCAAAGCTAGGTTTAATTACAGGCGTACCCAGCTATAAGCAAAGAAAACATGGGATGACCAAAGGTGGCAGGAATTAAAGGAAGCCTGCGCCATGAAGAATTCCAAATTTTTGGGGGATGTATATAAATGGGACAGCGGAGGACAGGCTCAGCAGCCCCAAAATCATGTTTCACAGAAGGATTGGGTGAATCATTTTAAACCTCAATATGCTTCAAACCTGGCTGAAAATGTGGGTGATATTGTTCGAACCCCCTACCAGGATAGGGCCTTTAGTAGGGCTGAAGTAGAAACAGCACTGAAGTCAATAATGATTGGAAAGGCACCCGGGCCAGATGGCATCCCTGGGGATGTCTTTCTACATGATAAGGACAGATGGTGCCGATACATCTTTCTGTTGACCAATGCTATCACTCAAGGAGCCCCAATCCCGGACTCCTGGAAAGGAGCAGAAATTATACCTGTTTTTAAGAAGGGGGATAAGTCATGCCCAGGGAACTACAGGCTAATTAGTTTAATTGACTGTATGCAAAAGATAATGGGGAGACTGGTGCTCAACAAAGTACAGGAGTGGATTGATGAGTTTAAGGTTTTATCACCATTGCAAGCAGGGTTCCGCGTCTTTACTAGCACCATAGATCAGGTGTTCAGGTTGGTTTTGATTTACTGGAAGACGGTGACCCTGGGTAAGGGTAGTTTATACGCCGCTTTCGTTGATCTTAAGTCGGCATTTGACCTTGTACCCCGCACCGAACTATGGATAATCCTAAAAGAACTAGGGATGCCACCTGATTTATTGTCACTTATTATTAAACTACACGAAGACAACAGTGCCAAAATCAGATGGGGCAGGCAGGGGAAGTCACCGAATCATTCCCTGTCGAAAGAGGTGTGCGTCAAGGGTGCGTCATGGCCCCGACGCTATTCTCACTTTATATTAATGGAATAGTGAACTACATGAGCTCCAATCCATCTGATGCCCCAGTATTAGCAGGAGAAAAAATCCCCATATTGATGTTTGCGGACGACACATTGATTATCTCCAAGACCCCAAGTGGCCTCCAGAAGGCCCTAAAAACCTTTGAGGAGTTTTGTCTACAGCGGGGCTTGGAGGTCAATGTGTCGAAAACAAAACTAATGGCCTTTAACACGCATAGGGCCTATAAGGGGGGCATCCAAATGAATAATAGGAAGCTAGATCACGTCAAATAGTTCACCTATCTAGGGGTTAACATTCAGGACAATGTAAAATTTAATCACCAGATTGACCTGGCATCCCTTAAACACAGGCAATTGTCGGGGTGCTTCACACGGAACATAATACATCACACACTAAGCCCATCAGCCCGGTACTTGAGATTTATAATATGAAAGTCATCAGCTCAGCCCTTTATGGATCGGAACTCTGGGGGTGCGAGAACCTATCCACGCTCACATCATCAGAAAATAGGTTCCTGAGGAACATTACCAGGCTACCACAAAGTACCCCAATGTGTACATTACTATACGACCTTGGGAGAAAACCCATTGCAGCTATAGCCAAGCTTCGACCCCTACTGTACTGGCAAAGACTCTGGACTACACCCGAACTTGCAGGATACGCGGTAGGGTTCCAAGATGTAATAAGGGCTGATACTTCACATCGCATAAAATGGTTATGGGTGGTTAGAGATATGTTATCCAGTCTCGGTATGATCTCACTTTGGAATGACCAAAGAAGATCTTGAAGAAAAAATATTGGGATTGGATCCAGTTAAATGAAATAGCGAGCCATCTTCTCTTGCTTGCCTATTTCTAGAACATAAAGTTACCCCGAGGCTGGAATCTTATTGGGATCTAATCACAAAACCGCTTGATCTGAAATTGTATTTCCAGTTCAGGGTAGGCACACTGCCAGTAGGAGCACTTACTGCTAGATGGCATAAACCCAGCGATGATGTGTGCCCGGTATGCAAGTCCGGCATTGAATCTATGGCTCACTAACTTTTTGCTTGTGCTGGCTATGCCGCTCCACGTCGTGTCTGGTTGTTACCAATTTGTAAGCTTTTGGGCACAAGAAGGGCTAGTGATGCCGAAAGAATCTTACGGACTAACACATCAGCAACGATCGTAATAGCCATGGCAAAATATTTAGGGTGGTCATGGTCACTAAGGTCTAAAGCCCTACGTTTAGGCGAGGATAAGCAAGGAAGTGATTAATATCACTAACCGAGCTACTAGAGGAGATGTAGGACTAAAACAAGGGTAAAAGATGTCTAAAATGGGAAGGAAAGATGTAAATTTTAAAATGTTTTAAATTATGTTTTATTGTAACAAAATTGTAATGACATTTTTAACAATCTTTTAAAAAGTGTACACATCCCATTTCCAGCTTTTATGATATGCTAACGCAGATGTTTTATATGTAGATGTTTTTATTTACTTTGCAAACGCTTTTATGACTTAATTTGTCTTTTGCTGGACAACCAATTTACAGAGCAGTTTACATCATTTGCGCAGGAATTTTTTGATAATAACCTCCCCTCAGACTCACAGATGAATTTTGTCTGGGACGCATTTTAGGCAACTGCCAGGGATTCATTATAAATTATGTGGCAAAAAAAAGAAGAAGAGACGTAAGGAATCTACACTTCTTATTGATCAAATTAAATCTTTAGAACATGAATACTTTTCTTCAAATCACACCGACACTCTGTCTAAACTTGTTAAGGCAAAAATAGAATTCAACAAACAGTCTTGGGACGATGCCTGTGAAAGTCTGCTCAAGTTTAATGCTAAATGTACGGAGGTCGAAATAAGGCTGGCAAATCTCTGGCTAATTACCTTAAGATTAAAAAGCAAAAGACTAAAATTGTCGCCATAACAGATATTGCTGGGGTTAGGCATGTTAGTGATTCTAAAATACTTGAATGCTTCACAGATTTCTACAAGAATTGATATACCCCTGAGTCCTCCCCTTCACAGGACCAGATAGATGCCTTCTTTCAATCTATCCCTAATTCACCTGAAAAAAATATTGATCTATTCCTTCTGGACACCCCAATTTCAGAGCAAGAAATTTCAAATGCCATGATTCACCTTACAAAAGACAAAACTCCTGGGCCTTATGGATTCTCTGTGCGCTTTTTTCACATTTCAAACAACTGCTGATTCCTAAACTATTGCTTCTTATTACCCATTTTTTAACTATGGGAAAGGCACAATGTTCTTTCACTCAGGCCATGCTTTGTTTGATCCCTAAGAAAGGCAAGGATCCCTCTCAGTGCAGTAACTAAAGACCTATTTCATGGATTAACATGGACTGCAAGATTTTTGCTAAACTATTGGCACTCCGTATTAACCAAGTTGTCCCCGAATTACTTGATATACTTCAATCGGGGTTTGTAAAGGGTCGCTCCATCACGGACAACTCTAGAACTTTCCTTAACATAATTAATCTGGCTTCCAAGTTGAACTCCCCTGTGGCAGCCATGAAGCTAGATGCAGAAAAGGCATTTGATCGTGTGAACTGGGAGTTCATTTTTGGAGCATTAAAATGGCACAGTTTTAGTCCTCATATCCTTCAATATATGAAGTTATTATACTCTGACCCTTCCACTTCTATGTGGGTCAATTTTTCCCTCCACAGGGGGACTAGACAAGGTTGTCCTTTATCTCCACTACTGTTTATTTTGTCTCTAGAACCCTTTCTGGAAAAAAAATTCCGTTCTTCACAATTCACAGATTTCCAATTTAAAGATATAGACATTAAATTCACTGCTTATGTAGATGATATTTTATTATACCTCACTAACCCAAGTACATCTGTTCCGGAATTTTTCTCACTACTACAGGACTACTCCATTGTTTCTGGGTATAAGCTTAATATAGACAAATCAGAGGTCCTTCCTCTAAATGAATACTGCCTTCCAGACATGTTCAAAGACACAGGGTTTACATGGAATTCAAAAAGTATAAAAGGTTTAGGTATCTTATATACAAACAATATTGAAGAAACTATTAAAATTAATCTAAATGATATCATTACTAAAATTTCGGCTTTGGTAGAGGGTTGGTCCCCATTATTTTTGTCCTGGTCGGGCAGACTGGCAACAATTAAAACTACCAATAGTTAATCCTTATTTATCTATGTTGTCAATATCCCTCCCACTCTCCTTCTTTAAAACTGTTAATCGCTCTCTCTTACCAAATTTTAATGGAACAATCGCAAGCCTAGAATCTCATTAATACGTCTGCAACAATCAAAAGAAAATGGAGGGGTTAATTTTCCCAATCTTAGACAAAACCATTCTGCCTTTACGTTGAAACAAATTTGGAACTCCCTTGCGTTAACCCCTCAAGAAGAGTGGACTACTTGGGGTCAACTGGAACAGGCTCAATGTACACCATTTTCACTGAATAAGGCGGTTCTTCTCTCTCAATCCCCTAAGGCCTTTTTCTCTCCAATACTTACTCACTCCATAGCTGTTGCTAAACCTCGAATTGTCTCTTCTAACTCCCGCATGGATATTTTTAGCAAACTCCCATTTGGTACAACAAACACCTGAAATTAAATAACAGAGTTTTCTCTTGGAAAGAGTGGATTAATAGAGGTATTATTACTGTTGGCCATTTACTCAACGAAGGCTCTCTTATGGATTTCACTGAGATTCAGGAAATGTATGACATATCTTCGTTCCATGCTACACATTACCATCATCTTAGGACTCTCCTTCTTCCTCTCCTCACTCAGGCTTCTCTCCCTGTACCAATAGGCCTACCCCCACCCCTTAAGCTAGATTTTTCCTCTCACATGAAAGCTTCTGGTGTTTACATGATTTTGTCTCGCCCCTCTGATTTGAGAACTAAAACAAAGGTAGAGCTGGTGTGGGAAGAGGATCTTAACCTGGACCTCTCTCTTCAGACATGGGAATCCATCTGGGCTAAAATTCATACTTCATCTCGCTCAGCAAGCACAACACAAACACTATACTACTTTTACAATAGGTTATTCCTCACCCCCGCGGATCTTCACAGATTTAAGTTGACTGATCATGCAAAATGCTGGTCTTGTTCGCATGTCAAGAGTGATCTCTTACATATGTTTTTCCTTTGCCCTCCTGTTAAGAAGCTTTGGATGCTCATATGGAAGACGCTGAATAACATTTTGTCTACAACCTTTCCTTTTGATATTTAACACATTTTCTTAGGAGTCTCCTCTTCTATATGGCAATCCCAGGGTTTGGTGGGAAAGCTAATAGACTTGTTCATAGCTTTAGCCCTACAGATTATCACCACAAATTGGAAAGATTCCACTAAAATCTCTTTTACTGGTTGGTGGAATTTACTATGCCGTCATCATAGACTGGATCGTGCATATGCTACCTCTATACCTTTATTAATTAAAAAGGATCTACTATGGTTACCACTTATGTCTTTCCTATCCAGACAATCTGCTCAATCCATATCCATTGTTACCAATTATGAACCACCATAAATGTTATATACTTTAGCAGGGTAATATTGCTTTTGTTTTTCTCTCTTTCTTAGGAAATGTTGCTGTTGATTAATAATTTTTTTTTCTTTCTCTTCTCCCTACCCTTCCCCCCGGTTTCTTCTTCTCCCTCTTTCTCTCTTTTTCGTCTTATAAAAATCCAAAATGCAATTGCTTCGGTAAAATGTTTATGTTTTTCATTTCAGGCTATATACTTTTAATCCATCAGTTTATGTATGGTTAACATTTGCTGGCTTTATATTCAGATTTTTCTTTGGTTCACTCCTGGTTAATAGAGCCATTGATTGTTCTGTTTTCATTTGCACATTAATTCTGCTTGAACTGAAGTGCTTGTATATTTTGTCTAATTGCTGTACTTATATCATTTTAAGAAAGCATTCTAAACTTAAAAAAAGTTCAGGGCGATTGCGATGGAGTGCAGGTCGAATACAGCCCGAGTTAGTCCAGCTGAAGTTTTACCTTCTCAAGTTTTGTGCCAAGAGTCACATTCGCATAGGAGAGGGTCACGGGGAGTAAGTACAGCATCACGGGCAGTGGTCGGCATGGTGCAAAGAGCAGGCAGAGCATTGTGGATGGGCGTGCTGGTGCTTCTTGGTGGCTGTCCTCCGCAGCCAATCAATGCTTGCTGTGTGAAGAGATGAGATAGCGGCGGCTCGCACTGAATTTTAATGCAAGTGGCGCAGTTCTGGTGTGAACTGGCCTGTTTACGGTTTTGAAGAGGCAAAAAACTTGATTTAAAGAGCCCATGAGCCACACCAAGGGTCCAGGACCTGAGAGGCACTGGGTCCAGGAGCTGGTAGGAGACCCTTTTATGTCCCTGAGTCTCAGATCAGGAGGCTCGCAGACTTGCCCTTTGAGTCACTCTGGGGTCCTGGCTTCAAGATGAAGTTGCAAGTCCAGTTCTTCTTCCTCAGGCAAGAGGGCAGCAGGCAGCAGGTCAGCACAGCAGGGCAGCAGTTCCTTTAGAGGAGCAGATCAGCAGAGTGGCAGTCCTTTTAGGAGCACAGCCTCCCTTCTTCCTGACAGAGTATCCACAGGTCCAGAATAGTATTGAAAAGTTGGTTTCGAGGTCTAGTGTTTATACCCAGTTGTGCCTTTGAAGTGGGAGAGAAGCTTCTAGAGGTTTCCCTTTGATGTCCCCAGGCATCCTGCCTTCCCGGCCCTGGCTCCATACTAACCACAGGGGGTATTCAACCCTTTGTGTGGAGGCAGGACATAACCTTGTCAGGTTTAAATGGGGCTGTGCAAAGCTCCTCCATCCCATCCTGCCAGTGGTGGCCCATCCAGGCACACCTAAGCTCCCTATTGTGTGTAGCTGTCTAGAAGGAATACACAAAGCTAAACTGTTAGCTACATCTAGTCATGTGACCTGAGACAGGCACTAAACAGATAAGGTAAGAAAATGCCAACTTTCTAACAGTGCCATTTTCAGAACTGCAATTTAAAATCCGACTTCACCATGAGTTAGGATTTTAAATTGTGATTCCAGAGACACCAAACATGAACTGATTATCCCTTCCCATTTGGAGATTACACTTCTTAAATGTAACAAGGCACCTCCAATATTATCCTGTGGGAGAGATTGGCCTTGAAGTAGTGGAAAACAGATTAAAGAGTTTTTCACTACCAGGGCATGTAAAACTTAAAAGTACATGTCCTGCTTTTTAAATACATTGCACCCTGACCTCTGATCTGCCTAGGGCCCACCCTAAGGGTGACATATGTATTAAAAAGGAACTTTTGGACCAGGCAAACGGTTTATTTGCCAGGTCAAAAAGACAGTGTAAAACTGCGAACACAGGCTCTGCAACGGAAGCACTGAGACATGTTCAAAGGGCTACTTAAGAGGGTGGCACAATCAGTGCTGCAGGCCCTCTAGTAGCATTTCATTACAGGCCCTGGGTACATGTAGCACCTCTTTATTAGGAACCTATAGGTAAATTAAATATTCCAATTGGGGATGAGCCAATATTACCATGTTTAGAGGAGAGAGCACAATCATTTTAGTGGTGGTGAGTGCACAGAGTCCAAAGACCAGCAGAAACAAGATCAGTAAAAATGGAGGAAGAAGGCAAAACGTTTAGGTGAAAGACGACCCTAAGGCTGACAGGTATAACACGAGTGAAGAAGGGTGTGGAGGTCCTCTGAAGCTTTCTCACAGAATGAATGTGTTTCTGTAGAGTGAATGGGTTGTTGTACCTGTATGTATGCAGATTTTGCATTTGAGTTGCCTGGAAAAGACATTTAATAAAAAAAGCTGCCAAAAGCATAAAAGTTACGAAAATGTATTAACAATAAACGCTCTAATGACAGCTGTCATTGCACTTAGTACTTGTGAAATCTGCAATTTCAGATGTCATTAAACTTTTCCCCAGAATAAAAGTCTGATTTATTTTGATTGCTCACGTATCCTGCAGAACTGTTAGAGAAAACTGATGGTGGTGACCATTTTAGTGGAGGTTTCACTAAGCAGAATATAGGGCTCAACCACTTTGTAAGCTAAAGAATTCTATTTGTTCTTGTATTTTTGCATTATCTATAAAGGATATAAAAATGATTGGAATAAAGAGGGGTAGTGGCTAATCTCACTGGGGGAGAATTCTACAGATTCCCAAGGCTCTCTATTCAAAGGTTCTGTAAGCACCTACATATGTTCTGGGTCAATAAGAGGTAAGCAGAACTCTGCAGTCTATACATTCCATTTAACCGGTCTTATTTTATCCTCTGCCATGCAGCAGTTAAACTACCCAGCAGCCAAAAAGCATAGTATATGCCATGTTTTTCACATGTTTCATCCCTTTGGAAAATTCAAAAGAGCAACACTACCTCTCAAATTCTGAAGTCCCACCATTGAGAAGTACAGGCTCCATGGATTGTAAAATGGAATATGTGGTCCGAGTACTGAAATATCATTACAATAAAGGTCTAATGTTAGAATTGGTGTCCATTTGCTGGCACATTCAAGCATGATGGGGTTTTATCCTCTGTAGCAACTCAATAGCATATGATATTTTCTGTATTGCCCAGTCACCTGTGCTGTCCTCCAGTTAATTTCATGTAGGTTGTGCCATGACTGGCCAAATGAGTCTAATATAAAGTTAGGAGCTTTTACTTTGAAAGTTGTCTCAGGAGGATCACCCATCATGGTGGGCCATGTGCTGTTGTTGCAATAATATCTGTTTTCTTTCAATTACAGGAGGTCAGTGTTATTTCCAGTAAGCTGCAAAAACGTATTGTTCATTCAAAGCTGCAAGGCTGACAAATAGATACTTATCCTTGAAGCACATTTAGGAGAAAACCCATTTGAAAATGATTAGCTGAGCATCGATAGGATGCATGAGGCCTCCCAAACAGGGAAACTCCTAGAGTCGGAAGGTAGAACACTTTAGAGTTCCTCTCTAGAAATGAAGTAAACCAATCCTTAACCAGACAATTAATTACTATAATGGCCAGCATGTTAAGCATTGCTACATGATCTATGGTGTCAAATCCAGCACATATCTCCAAAATGTCACCAACATCAAGGGTTGTCATACATTAATCAACAGCAGGGGCCAGTGTGATTTCAGTGTCTCATCCCAAACAGAAGACAGGTTGCCTTGGATCTAAAGCATGTATTACTCCCAGGTAAGAGGAGAGACCCCTGGAACTGGATTCAAGGTTGTCCTTTTTTATACGGACTACACCTACTTTCCAATTAAGAACAATGAACCCAGTAGAGAAAGGCAATTTTAAGAGCTCATGATATCCAGAGAAAGAATTTTCAATGTAGCTTTTGAACAGGGATAGTCCGGTGAATCAATTTACACATCATAGATTAGACAATTACTCTTTGTTAAAACAGGGAAAGGGATGGCCAAGAGTGAGCTGCTGGAAGAGATGAGATGGGGTATAACGGCAAATCAACAAGGTGAAGGTGGGTTTTCATCCCTGAAGTTCTGAATTTTATGAATGAAGAAGTTTGCATGGTCACCACAAAAAGCTTAGAAGGAAGGTGCAGTGCTGAGAGTGCCATCAAACTTCAAGATAAATCTCAAGTGTTAACTGTTGGTGTGGAGCATTTTCAGCGTTTTGACGAAACACAGACAAAGAAATCTTTCTTACCTGAGGAGTGAGCATTTCATTTTATTAGATGTCACTTGTGTCCTATACCAATGTGTGTGTTTTTCACACCAATGTGAATGGTGGTTTCTCCATTTTGAGCCAGTTCTATCTTTTTTTGTACATCTTAACTTTCTCCTCAGCTTAAAAGCTGGGTGCACTTTCCAACCCTGCAACACAAATGAAATTGTTTACTACTGCATCCACCACTTCTGCACAGTAATAAGTATGAAACATAATGAGGTACATCAATTTCCAAAATATGTTTCATTAAGTCACAAGTTAATTCGTGAATGCTTATTAAATTGTACCATTGCAACAGTCTTCTCTTGTGCCTCCGTCAATATTCCTTCTCTCCACTTAACCAAGTGCTTAACTTTGCTACCAGAAATTGTTTCTACCTACTTTAGTGCACACCCACCACTGCCTTTCATTCATGTACAAGTTGTTGATAATTGCACTGAAAATGGTCCACGGCATCTACTTCTCAATATACATTACTTACTACAGTCCAATTACAAATCTACACTCTGCAAACCAGAACTTGATGGTCACACTGGAACCCCCTTGTGCTGCTTCCTGATAATGATTTCTCTACCTACTAGGCTTTCGTCATTTGAACTCATTGACTCTTGAGATCCAAGCTTGCCACTCAATTCGTGAGTGAAAACTGCCATGAAATTCCATTTAATGCATACCAAAATTGCAAGGGGGCCATTCTATAGTGTAATAATGGCATTGTATTTGTCTAACTTCTTATTCCTATGTTTTTTTGTTGACTACTCATCACAAAGCTGCACTTTTGTTGAATAGCATAAATAATACTATCATTCTACCTGACCGCCAAACTCCAATTTACAGGTGAACGAGAGGAACAGAAGAAGCAAAAGCTGTCCTATTCTAAAAATCCCTAATGCTAGCAAAGGTGAACATGAAAACAAGCCTTCTCATGTCTAGCTTGCAGACTGTGTAGCAGACTACATTAGGCTAAATCTGGATGTACTCACCTTAGTAAATGAACTGGACATGAATGTTTTGAGAGTTTAGAACCCTAATTAGCGTTTTTCACTGTATTTCCTCTCTAGTCCTTTACTTGCATTGTTAAGTTCTATGCAGTCTATGTTATTTGTGCAGTACTCCACCACTCTAGTATCTATATTTGTGCTATACAAAGTACTAGAAGAGGGAAAGAGAGGGTGGGGCTAGCCCCCATATCATCCTCCCTAGTATAAGTACATGCAAACACAAAAAGTGCCTGAGTAACTTACAGCACCCATGGGAAACTTCCTGTTGGGCGTTACCAGTGATTCATGCTGTGATTTTGTCTAGAGTCTTATAAAAAGTTGACAAACCTTCACCGACCAACCTAAGTAGCACGCTTCATCATTTGGATGTCACGGGTGCCTCACAGTCAT
The DNA here is from genome assembly GCA_963921515.1 of Calotriton arnoldi. NCBI lineage: Eukaryota > Metazoa > Chordata > Amphibia > Caudata > Salamandridae > Calotriton > Calotriton arnoldi. Next base: position 385,863 of record CAWUFW010012593.1, read on the forward strand.
TTAGGGGGGAGAATGGGTTACCTCTAGAGACAGAAAGCACTTAGATGGTGGCAGGAATTCCCATCAATAAAAAGGTGAGAGGTTGGTGTGGTTGAAAATTCCTTTCAAAGAATACCAACAGCTGTATTTTATTTCTCGTTCCTTGGTGAATTGATGAAAACAATAGTGGTGGAACACTAGGATCAATGAGCTTTACTCTGTCCTTATGATCGACATGTTTCAGCCATTCAAGGGCCCAAATAGGGGTCTTATGCTTTTTTCAGGATTGTGATCCCTGTTGTTCACTCAACTTTGATTCATACACGGACTTACACACAAATCTGTATCTAATACACATAATACTTGTGTTCTTGATTTTTCTTCTTGCTTTGGGCTCCTGAAAAATAAATATGAAAGGATACACAGACATGAACAACACATACATCTGTAGGAGTTAGCATTACTCCCGGATGTCTTTAGGCTCTATGGCTGAGAAAGTAACATTGCGATTAGTAGACTGTAACACATATAGGAGACATAATGCAAACACTGCAAACTCATGCAGGATGCTGTTGGTGAGCACAGCACATCAATAGCATGGCATCTGTGGTCAAAACCTTTGATGGAGCATGGGACCTTAGTAAATATTTGGTATATGATTCATATTTTGTGTCTCAGCATGCCTGGAAATAAAGTCCAAGCTCTTACTGGGCTCTAAGGCTGCAAATCTTTGCCGTAGGTAATGAATTAATCAGAAGCTGCAAGTCAATATTCAAACTACACATCACAATCAAATATAATTTTTGGGGAGTCAATGATGAGATGTTGGTATGAGTTTAAAGGGTTTTATTAAAGTTTTTTAGCAAGTATTTTCTTTATTTGTCATCAATAATAATCAATTAAACAGTAATACAATACAGAACAATTGCATCAAGCGCGTTCCATAAAGGCAAATCCCTATTCTAGCTCTACAAAATGAGAGAAAAATATATTTTAGAACCCATAAAGAATTCTAAATCGAGATGTGAAAGCATAAAGCTTTGAGCAATTCAAATAGCATTTCTGTAGGAAGGTGGAATCTGACTATATGGTTGCCCCCACTTTTTTCCTGGTGTTTTGCTGGTTTATGACTTAGTTGGACTGGGACCCTGCTATTCAGGGCCCCAGTCTATCTGCTCTCTCTAAACGACATGGAGTGCACTCTAGGTGCACTAGTGATTGGATACTGTGGTGCCTTATGAGTCCCTAGTATATGGTACCTTAGGTGCCAAGGGCATAGGTACTTCACAGGCCTCCCAGGGGCTGCAGCAGGTGTTATGCCACCCCTGGGAAGCAGTCTAAATCTGACACCACAGGCCTGCTACTGCAGCCTGGGTGAGGTGGTGCTAGCACCCCTCACTGAGATATAGGTTTCCTATATCTCTCCTGCACACACATATAAACCTATCAGTCACCCCTAAGGCAGGCCCTATCAATCCTGAGGGCAGGGTGCTTGGCTTCTATGTGAGGGGGTGCCTCTGCATGAGCAGGGCCCCTCTGCAGTTCTCAGAGTCCATTCTCTGGTGCTGTTTGTGGATGCGGTTAAACCATATACTATTTAAGTGCATTATATCCTCGCGGTAAATGCTAACTTTGGAATGGCTGCATCAAAACATGTCGTGTTTGGTGTCAAACATCTTGGAATACTGCCGCCAATCTTGGCGGCGGGGTAGCATTCCACCCTTCTAGAGGGAGAAGACATGTACCTGCTGTGGAAACGCGGTAGAATCCTAAAGAGCCCTGGCATCACAAAATGGATGCCACCAGTCACAGACACTGGGCTGCCCTCCTGCTGATGACCGAAACTCACAGTGGAGGAAGCCCAACAATAGGCATCCTGTCACAGGGAGGTGTAACCACCTTCCAGACAGGGTTTAGTGTATTGGGGCTGGGTGGGTGCACTCTTAGAGTGCTTTGAAGTCCTGCACTGGGGGAGCAGAAGGCTCCTCTGTGCATATGCCAGTTCAAACCAGCTCAGGGGCTACCTGCCCCTGCTCTGGCGCGAAACTGGACAAAGGGAAGTGGGTGTAGCCACCCCTCCCTTGACCCTCCCATAGGTGGGGTCATAGAGCTAGTCCATCCCCTCTTTTAGTATAAGAGGGGGAACCTTGCCATTGCAAAGCAGATAACCCCTGGACGACGCTCTACAGAAGAATCCTGGCCCTTCGACGTTCCACTACCTTTGGAAGACAGAAGAATCTCCCTTGGAGTCAAGGAGTGACTCCCTGCTTGGCAGGCACCAAAACGACAACGACGGTCGCAAACTACGCCGCTCCCGCCGGAGTCCGAAGTCCCTGCAGCCCAAGAAGTGTATTTCCTGACCTCTCCCAGGCCATCGTGAGTCCCCAGCGAAGCTGAGGCAAGTGGACCCCACGAGTAACGAGGAACCGCGACCCCTGGGTACCGTGCACTATTGTCGAGTGCAACCCCTTCACAACGTTCTACGAACTTGTGCTTTGGACCACGTGTGGTCCCGACCTCCAGCAGGAATCCCTCCGAATATCAGAGGCCTACACCGTCCCGAGTGACCGTGGGTCCCTGTTGAGTGATTCCGCCCGAGGTGTCTTCGCGATCCCTTTCCCGCTGGCTTGTGGGTCCCCAGAAGACTTCCTAAAGAAACCAAAGGGCTCCCCTGGTTGCTCCAGGCCTGCCCTGACTTACCCTCGCTGGGTGAGTCCCTCAGACCTTGCTGGTCTGTGCCACCGACTTTTCTTCATCTCCCCGAGACTTGCTGCTGCCAAGGCTTGTTGGCTCCTATCGAGTTGCCGACACCGCAGTCAGCTGCAGACGCCGAGGGACACACCGAATCCAGCTCCTGGTCGTCGTCGACACCTCCTGGACCACGTGGCTGAAGAGTCAAGGCACCCGCAACCGACCTGAATCAACCGACGACGGTGGGCATCCATCTTCCTTGCCCCGGGTCACTGCCAAGTGACTTTGAACACTGTCCCCTCTGCTTTCAGGTCATCCTTCTTCAGAATCCAGGCTTGGATTCCACCGGACACTTCTTCAGCTCCCGCAAGCAGCAAGTCTTCTTTGTCCGCCATTGAAAACGACGCCGCGACCCGACACCAAAGGACACCTGTGCACCCGGCTTCCCTGGGTGAGGTAACTCCAGCACTACGGTGCTCCTGTGGGTGTGGGCCCTAGAACTACTTACCCTGTAAGTGACTTGCTTGTAGGTTCTCCCGAAGTATCCTAAAACTCTTTATTTCCAACCGCGACTTGCCCATTGAAGTTAACGGCGATTCGCGCCTGTGTATCCACACTGCACGCGTCCCCCGTGGGTCCTTTACTTACCTGCCTTGGGTGGTTTTGTGAGGCCCCAGCACTTCTGAAGGCCCTAGGCCTTGTCTCCCTGCAAGTCGTTGTTTCTAAGTCTCTTACTTAGTATATGGTCTGGTACGCCCCTAGGGCCCCAGCCATATTTTGTGCTTAACTTATTGTGAAACGTTGATTTGTGCATATGTTTGTCTTCTAATCTCATAAAGAGATTAGTAGAGAGTTATTTAGAAATAAATACATATATATTTGATATATATACCTGTGTGGTGTCTTTTCATTTGGTGATTCAAGAGATTATATGGTAAAACAAGCTGCTTTACATTCCTCCGAGACTTAGCCTGAAGGCTGCTCTCCACAGCTACCACTAGGATAGCTTTCTTTAAAAGGTTGTCTTAAACCTATCTACCATAAGAGTCGATTTGCCCTGGTGCAAGGTGTCCACTTTAATTAGTGAACAGCATATACCAGGCCAACTTCTCACATTGGTGGGCAGCGTGTGGGATTCCAGCTTGCCATTGTTTTACCAGAAAATCTCTATTTGAATTACTAACTGAAAACCATTATAGGTACTCAAGGTACATATAAAGTCAAGCTTAGTATCAATAAGTTCTACTGAACTTAGAGCTGTGTTCCAAGGGATAGCACACCCTTTCCACAGCTCAAGCTAGGATCAGTAGGCCACAAACTAGTGTAGGTAGTACAACACTGCACAACACTAGAATGTCCTTAAAGAGTGGACCCAGTGGATCCACTCAGCCTCAGTATAAGGACATGGCTTTCTCTGACTTGAGAGCCATGTGTGTTGACAGACACCTGAGGCTAGGACAGAGTCCCTCAACACTACACCTGATAGATCTGCTGACAGCAGATGACCTTAGATTGGCTCTAGGAGCTAGGGGGTCTGAATCAGTGGGTGGGTCAGTCATAGTATCTGGGTCAGATGATGAAAATCAGAATGACCAAGACTCTGTGATTGAAGGGCCAGGCTTCAAGGGGCCTGAAAAGGACAGAGGAATTCTCCATAAGAGAACTGACAGAGAGGAGGAGAGGCACAGATCCCCTTCCAGGGAATCTGACCACTCTTATCACTCTGGCAGAGAATCTGTCCAGCAGAGGAACTCATACTTTCCCTTAAGAGAGACCTCCTCTGAGAGAAGGTGCAAACTGCTCCAGTATGAGGAAGCCAAAGTGGCCCTCAGAACCAAGCAGTTGGCACTGGATAGAGAAGCCCTGGAGATCCAGAGAGCTTCCAGAAGGGAGGGTTTAGAACCCCCTGGTGGCAGCAACAGTGTCCCTAGAAGCAGAGAATATGTCCCTGACCATAGGAACCTGAGCAAGGTTGTTCCTCCCTACCAGAGTGGGGATGATATCCACAAGTGGATAACTGCTATGGAGAGGGCCTGTAGAGTACAGCAGGTCCCCCAAAAGCAGTGGGCAGCAATCTTGTGGCTCTCCTTTTCAGATAAAGGTAGAGACAAGCTCCTCACTGTTAGAGAAGAGGATGCTGATAATTATGAGGTCCTGAAGAGTGCACTGATAGATGGGTTTGGCTTAACCACTGAAGAGTACAGGTTGAAGTTCAGAGATACCCAGAAGGCACAGACTCAGGACTGGACAGACTTTGTAGATTGTGCATCCAAGGCTCTGGAGGGTTGGCTGGTTGGCAGTAGGGTTACTGATTTCAAAGGATTTTATAATCTAATGATGAGAGAACAGATCCTTAATAATTGTCAAAACCAGCTTTTACACCAGTACCTGGTGGACTCTGATCTGACCTCTCCCCAAGAATTGGGAAAGAAGGCAGACAAATGGGTCAGAACCAGGGTAAGGCCTAAGAATCAGGGTGGTGACCACAAGAAAGATTCTACCAAGTCCCAAGAGAAAGGTGGGGATAAATCTAAGGATAAGTCCACTACAGGGCCCCAAAAGTCCTCTTCTGGGGGTGGGTCCCAAACTCCTTCCTCTCCTGAAAAGAAACCCTATTGCCATGTCTGTAAAAAGCCTGGGCACTGGAAATCTGATCCCAGTTGTCCCAGGAATGGCAATAAAGAAAATGTTCCTCCAACAACTACTACCACCCCTCCTGGTACTACCAGTAGTAATCCTCCAGTTGGGAGTAGTGCACCCAAAAAGTTAGGTGCTTTTGCAAGAGGAACAGAGGTGGGCCCTAGTTTAGACAGGACCCCCTCAACAGACTCCTCAGATTCTGATGGTGGTGTAGGATATGCCACCTTTACCATGGGTCCCATAGCATTGGGCAGGTACAGACTGGAGCCAATGATTAATGGTCAGAAAGCTGTGGCATTTAGGGACACAGGGGCTAGTGTCACCATGGTGGCAGGGAAACTAGTCCCCCCTCACCAGCTTTTACCTGAGTTTAAATACCAGGTGACCAACATTGATGGTGTCAGAACAGATCACCCCATGGCCATAGTCAATCTCAGCTGGGAGGGGGTCACAGGCCCAAAAAGAGTGGCAGTGTCCCCAACCCTACCTGTAGATTGCCTGATGGGCAATGATTTGGAAATTTCAGCCTGGGCTGAAGTTGAACACCAAACCCATCTTAGGATGTTGGGCGTCCCTGCAAGGTTAGTGGGGCTGTGATGGCCACAGCCCCAGCCCAAGAATTTGGAGAGATGGAGCCTGAAAGAATGGCCCACTCTCCCCCGAAAGAGAGCACAAGGGTTGAAGAAAAGTCTTCTTCCCCCCAGACAGTAGGTAAGGGTCAGCCTCCTCAGGGAACTGACCCTACCCCTAGTGAAGGAACTGCCACAGAGGTAGTCAGGCCTGGCCTGGCCACACCCCTGATGGCAGAGGACCCTTCCAAGGTGGTACCCAGTCTGGAGCAGGTAACCTGCCCCTCTCTACCCTGCCTCAGTCAGCCCAGGGCTGCAGAGGTCAGGGAGGTCAGTGGACCCCCCGGGCCCCCTGTCCAGAGGAAGCCCCCCATCAGCAGATTAGGGGCACCCAGTCTAGTAGCCCTAGCCAGGTGAAAATTCCTCTACACACTGAGGGATCCCCCATACCTTTATGTAGGGACCTCCCCCAGAAGGACTCTGGTAGGCAAGGGCAAACCTGGGACCAGAAGGTTCCAAACCTGCCATGTCCCTCCAGTGTTCCATCCAAAGGGACCCAACCCCCAGCTGTAGGCAGCCAAAGGTTGACCCTTAGAGCAAAGTGCAACTCAGTCATGGAAAGACAGGCATACATGGTGACCAGTGATCTGAGGAAGCTGAGGCCAACATTCCTAGGGCCTCACTTCCCTACTCAGACACCTCACCGGCCTTGTACTTTACCTAAGCACACCAGAGGTAGTGATTCCCCATGGTGGAGACCCTCTCATACCCTTAGGGCGAGGGATTGCTTAGTGGACCATAACATAGGGGGCAACCATGCTAGTGCAGGTGCTTCCTTATATGGCCACTTAGTCAATATAGGCTCAACTGGTCAAGGTTAGCCTTATCTCCTTTCGTTTGGGGGGGTTATGTAGGAAGGTGGAATCTGACTATATGGTTGCCCCCACTTTTTTCCTGGTGTTTTGCTGGTTTATGACTTAGTTGGACTGGGACCCTGCTATTCAGGGCCCCAGTCTATCTGCTCTCTCTAAACGACATGGAGTGCACTCTAGGTGCACTAGTGATTGGATACTGTGGTGCCTTATGAGTCCCTAGTATATGGTACCTTAGGTGCCAAGGGCATAGGTACTTCACAGGCCTCCCAGGGGCTGCAGCAGGTGTTATGCCACCCCTGGGAAGCAGTCTAAATCTGACACCACAGGCCTGCTACTGCAGCCTGGGTGAGGTGGTGCTAGCACCCCTCACTGAGATATAGGTTTCCTATATCTCTCCTGCACACACATATAAACCTATCAGTCACCCCTAAGGCAGGCCCTATCAATCCTGAGGGCAGGGTGCTTGGCTTCTATGTGAGGGGGTGCCTCTGCATGAGCAGGGCCCCTCTGCAGTTCTCAGAGTCCATTCTCTGGTGCTGTTTGTGGATGCGGTTAAACCATATACTATTTAAGTGCATTATATCCTCGCGGTAAATGCTAACTTTGGAATGGCTGCATCAAAACATGTCGTGTTTGGTGTCAAACATCTTGGAATACTGCCGCCAATCTTGGCGGCGGGGGTAGCATTCCACCCTTCTAGAGGGAGAAGACATGTACCTGCTGTGGAAACGCGGTAGAATCCTAAAGAGCCCTGGCATCACAAAATGGATGCCACCAGTCACAGACACTGGGCTGCCCTCCTGCTGATGACCGAAACTCACAGTGGAGGAAGCCCAACAATAGGCATCCTGTCACAGGGAGGTGTAACCACCTTCCAGACAGGGTTTAGTGTATTGGGGCTGGGTGGGTGCACTCTTAGAGTGCTTTGAAGTCCTGCACTGGGGGAGCAGAAGGCTCCTCTGTGCATATGCCAGTTCAAACCAGCTCAGGGGCTACCTGCCCCTGCTCTGGCGCGAAACTGGACAAAGGGAAGTGGGTGTAGCCACCCCCTCCCTTGACCCTCCCATAGGTGGGGTCATAGAGCTAGTCCATCCCCTCTTTTTAGTATAAGAGGGGGAACCTTGCCATTGCAAAGCAGATAACCCCTGGACGACGCTCTACAGAAGAATCCTGGCCCTTCGACGTTCCACTACCTTTGGAAGACAGAAGAATCTCCTTGGAGTCAAGGAGTGACTCCCCTGCTTGGCAGGCACCAAAAACGACAACGACGGTCGCAAACTACGCCGCTCCCGCCGGAGTCCGAAGTCCCTGCAGCCCAAGAAGTGGATTTCCTGACCTCTCCCAGGCCATCGTGAGTCCCCAGCGAAGCTGAGGCAAGTGGACCCCACGAGTAACGAGGAACCGCGACCCCTGGGTACCGTGCACTATTGTCGAGTGCAACCCCTTCACAACGTTCTACGAACTTGTGCTTTGGACCACGTGTGGTCCCGACCTCCAGCAGGAATCCCTCCGAATATCAGAGGCCTACACCGTCCCGAGTGACCGTGGGCCCCTGTTGAGTGATTCCGCCCGAGGTGTCTTCGCGATCCCTTTCCCGCTGGCTTGTGGGTCCCCAGAAGACTTCCTAAAGAAACCAAAGGGCTCCCCTGGTTGCTCCAGGCCTGCCCTGACTTACCCTCGCTGGGTGAGTCCCTCAGACCTTGCTGGTCTGTGCCACCGACTTTTCTTCATCTCCCCGAGACTTGCTGCTGCCAAGGCTTGTTGGCTCCTATCGAGTTGCCGACACCGCAGTCAGCTGCAGACGTCGAGGGACACACCGAATCCAGCTCCTGGTCGTCGTCGACACCTCCTGGACCACGTGGCTGAAGAGTCAAGGCACCCGCAACCGACCTGAATCAACCGACGACGGTGGGCATCCATCTTCCTTGCCCCGGGTCACTGCCAAGTGACTTTGAACACTGTCCCCTCTGCTTTCAGGTCATCCTTCTTCAGAATCCAGGCTTGGATTCCACCGGACACTTCTTCAGCTCCCGCAAGCAGCAAGTCTTCTTTGTCCGCCATTGAAAACGACGCCGCGACCCGACACCAAAGGACACCTGTGCACCCGGCTTCCCTGGGTGAGGTAACTCCAGCACTACGGTGCTCCTGTGGGTGTGGGCCCTAGAACTACTTACCCTGTAAGTGACTTGCTTGTAGGTTCTCCCGAAGTATCCTAAAACTCTTTATTTCCAACCGCGACTTGCCCATTGAAGTTAACGGCGATTCGCGCCTGTGTATCCACACTGCACGCGTCCCCCGTGGGTCCTTTACTTACCTGCCTTGGGTGGTTTTGTGAGGCCCCAGCACTTCTGAAGGCCCTAGGCCTTGTCTCCCTGCAAGTCGTTGTTTCTAAGTCTCTTACTTAGTATATGGTCTGGTACGCCCCTAGGGCCCCAGCCATATTTTGTGCTTAACTTATTGTGAAACGTTGATTTGTGCATATGTTTGTCTTCTAATCTCATAAAGAGATTAGTAGAGAGTTATTTAGAAATAAATACATATATATTTGATATATATACCTGTGTGGTGTCTTTTCATTTGGTGATTCAAGAGATTATATGGTAAAACAAGCTGCTTTACATTCCTCCGAGACTTAGCCTGAAGGCTGCTCTCCACAGCTACCACTAGGATAGCTTTCTTTAAAAGGTTGTCTTAAACCTATCTACCATAAGAGTCGATTTGCCCTGGTGCAAGGTGTCCACTTTAATTAGTGAACAGCATATACCAGGCCAACTTCTCACAATTTCTCATGAAGAGAAGTTCAGGAAATTCAATGAAGTCTCGGAAATACAGCATAGATTCTGGAAAGGGAAATGAACGGGTCTCAGCTTACAGCTCAGCAAGAAGTATAGGGAAGTCTGCTTGGAGCACAGAGCTTCAAAGTGTCTGGGTAACTGTGTGAACAAAAAAGCTATAGGAACACACACTAATATAACAATTTGATATCTATAACTAATACAAAATGTTGCAGCTGTCCGTCCTTCTTGGCCAAGCGAATCCAGATTAGGCCTGGGTGTAGCTCTGTGGAATTACGAAAAACTCTGTGAGATTCTGCGGAATTCCGTGAGTGGATGGAGTATTTGTGCAAAGCTTTGTGTTGAAAGCCCGAATATGGCAAGTGGTTGCCTTGGCATGGGCTTATAGCAGGGGCAGAAACATAGTTATCTCTGTGTAGTCCGTTCTGCGCTGGGTGTTCCTGACACTACTGTTTGGCCCTCACCTTGGCCTACAGAAAGCTCGAGAGGTTGGCTGTGCAGCATGGTAACTGTGTGACAGGATTGTCATGGCATGCATTCATACATGCTTGCTTTGCAGCGTGTGGCACGCCTCCGTTGCTCCGAAGCTTATGGCTTTTCTGGGACTTGAACAGTTAATGGGCTTAAGCGTAAGCAAGGCGGTGGTTCAGATATTATGGTCCTGCGTTGTGGAGGGCCTTGTAGGCATGTGTGAGGAGCTTGAAGGTGATTCTCTTGTTGATAGGGAACCAGTGGAGTTGTCGGAGGTGTTGTGTCATGTGGCTGCAGCGGAGGATGTCGAGGACCAGTCTGGCTGTGGCGTGCTGTATGTCCTGTAGTTTCCCGAGCTGTTTATGGGTGATGCCAGCATAGAGTGCCTTGCCGTAGTCAAGTCTACTGGTGATGAGTGTGTGGGTGACCGCCTTTATGGATTCTGTGGGGAGCCATCTGAATGTCTTTCAAAACAGGCGGAACATGTGGAAACAGGATGAGGATACTGCTTTAATTTGGGGGTACATTGAGAGCGAGGAGTCCAGTATGATGCCGAGGTTGCGTGCGATGTCCCTAGGAGTGGGAGGGGTTCCTAGTGAGGTGGGCCACCACAAGTCATACCAGGCTGAGGGGGTGGGTCCCTGGATGAATTCTTCGGTCTTGTCCGAGTTGAGCTTGAGGCAGCTGTCTTGCATCCAGGTAGCAACTGCCTTCATTCCATTGTGAACGTTGATTCTGGCAGCTGTGGGTTTGTTGGTGAGGTAGATGATCAGCTGGATCAGCTGTAGGGGACCTTTTTCACTGTCTCATCAATACATGTCAAGTTACTTACTGTACGTGTTGTATTTAAAAGAGCTTTTTTATATATAATAAAAGCGAGAAGTATTTCATAACACACCTGAAATACATATTACGCAAATGAGCACACCATATGTTTATGAGGGGGTGGAGCAGGTGCATGTACAGCAGAAGGGCCATTGGGATACTGAGGCTGTCCTGTAACAGCAGTATAGAAACTGTTTGGGGCAAGGTGGGGATATGCCCATGTTCTGAGTCCACGCTGCACTGAGCCCGCTGCTGTGCTTGTAAATGGAGGAAGCTGTTATCTGTGTGGAGTGCAGAGCCATGAATCCCCGCTCACCGCCTCCCCTTGCCTCACAGAGTCGAGGCCACACCTCTCCAGATATGCAGCAGTGTGGGTGGTAGCATCTGAGGGCACCCACTTGACTTTGATTGACAGCCGAACAAATGTTTTCTCTGTTCTGGCGCCCAGGAGCCACCAACGTCACCCATTCGCAAGGTCCTTCAACACGCTCAATGGATACAGTCTCTTCTGGAAGTTGGAAATAGGAGGTAGTGTCCCCACATGAAAACCTGATTGTACCTAGACTCCACCACTTCCAGATTTGGCCCGCGCTATTGGTGAGAAACAGTGAATACAGAACAGCCATTAGCTAGGGGTGGGCTCCACCACAGTGGTAACAGAGTTTTAGCCAAACTCTGCACTCTAAGCAGAGCGTTTACCACCCACGCCTAATAACGATGTCTTCTTGGGAACAGAAGTCTTCCAATGTCTTCACCATCTTGAAACAAAAACTTACAAATATTAAGTGTTACATGTAACATTACTAACAACATTATACAAGCAGTGGTTTTGTTCACACTGGCTCTTCTTCTACAAACCAAAACAGTTCACAATTAGGTCTGTCATTCCACAAATGAAATCATCTCTTTCCCACATATTCTAACTTACAAATCTTATTTATGAAGAAACATTTATGTAAAATGTAACTACATTATATATTACACTATTGCATTCTATGAAAAATATCTCTATCAGAAGGTTGAAAGCTATCTTTTTCTATTATATCATGTTGCTTCAGCACATTTTATTTTTGAACTCTTTACTTCTTCACATTACTAAGAATGTTGACCTAAGTTTAGTAAGAATGGAAAAAGAGAGGGGCATGGCTAAGCGCCGATGAAGATGGACGCGGTGTGAAAGCGCTCCCACGATCTAAATCCCCCACTGCCGTCTATTCGACTAATCTATCCATCTGAAGGGCAAAAAGGGACATACCAGACTGGGGGCCTGTGAGCGGCGTCCCGACACCCCGAGGAAGTCACTTCAGCTGCCGTGAGGACCCGAAACTCGGAGCGCTGAGCAGGCCCAACTGTGAGCCGCGGGCCAGCATAGATTACGTCACCGTACGCCGGACCAACAGGAGCAGAATCGAAGCGGAGTGAGGCGCGCAGGAAACGGCTGTCGTCTGCTCGCCACTGTGACTAAATGAAGCGGGAGTCTGGGTGAGGATCCGAACCCCGCGGTGCCCCCTGAGCGGCTATGAGGTGAGTGGGAGTGGCTCTGGCAGGCGCGGAACGACTCGTGACGCTGCCCGAGTCAGAGCGGAGGCCCAATCTATATTGCCGGCGGGAACAGAAATAACAGCGGGCTGGCAGCGGGGTGAGAGGTGCAGTCCCCTCTCCCTTCCGGGGCTTGCAAATTGACCCGGCGGTCGTGAGGACTGCCGATCGGCCTCACCTATAATTAAAGACTCCGGCAAGGCGGCAAGTGTATCACTAGGCCCAGGAGTAGTATTGCAAGGCCTGAACTTCCTCCACACGATGGGGAAGCACTCACTGGGGGCCAATTGGTGTTGTCAATTGCAAGCAGTGTATGGGAGCACCGCGACAACAATAAACCCAAAAGTCTATCAGCAGCAGCAGCAATAATTACACCCTGCGACCACCGCCTGGCAGGAAAGACAAAACCAACTAGGTGACTGAATCCCCAATTGCGTGAAGTAGAATACCGGCGCTGGAAATACGAGTACAATTGTGAAAGGACAGTTTGAAAACTGACTAACAACGTCATTAGACACCACCACAACTGATTGGAGCGAACTGGCAGATGGGGCCGCAATCCTAGAGAGAACCCCGACAGCCTGCTTGGGGACTTATAATTAGCGTTCCAAGGTCAGGTAGCGGACAGTACCCACTAGGGACGGTAGGACAACCTTGCGGTGGGATTCTGGTGGCGCACCCTCCCTCCCCACTGGTGGTATGAGCAGGCAATGTCTGCAAACAGGGGAGCGAGAAGCACACAGCAGACTAAAATGGACAAATATGCCTCCTCTAAGACGGCGGAGGCGGATGGGGCCGGAAAGATTGAAACGAAGAATGCAACCGGTCAAAATGTCGATGATCCCTCCCTGAAAGATATTATGGATGCCATCACTGGTGTACGTGCTTCGCTCAAGAGCAGGATGGACTCAATAACAACTGAAGTGACATTAATCCGAGCAGATCTACAGAAAATCCGCGAAAAGGTTAAGTCAATGGATACAGTCACAGCAGATCTTTGCCACGAATCCAAAGCAATGCAGCAGCAAATCAAGGACCTGCAGGCAGCAAGTAAGATGATGGAAAACAAACTGGACGATTATGAAGGGAGATCGCGCAGGAACAATGTTCGAATTTTGGGAGTGCCGGAGCGGGCGGAGGGACCTACGCCTGATCTCTTTGTGGAAGATCTAATTCTGAAACGCCTTCAACCCAAAAATCTCTTGAACTTCTTTTCTGTGGTAAGGCGCATCGGGTCTCAGGTGGCAGGCTGAAACCTGGGGCCCCCCCGAGACCTCTGCTGACTCGCTTGTTCAACTTCAAGGATCGCGACGTGGTCTTACAGACGGCCTGTACGGCTATGCCAATTAAGATTGAAAATAGCACAGTAACATTCTTCCCCGATTTTACCGTAAACGTGCAAAGACAAAGGCGATCTTTTCAAGGTATCAAATCTCAACTTAGAGAAAAAGGGCTTAAATATTCTATGTTGTCCTGCGAAACTGCGAGTCGAGGCGGACGGGAAGGCCTGGTTATTTGGCACCCAGGAACTGGCACAAGACTGGCTCGATGGCTGGAGAGTGGTCAACGGGAACGGTGCTAAACAGAGAAAAGACCAATCACCTAGACAGTTAGAAACGGCGAAACTCGCTGGAGGCGACAGCAGGGAAGCAATAAGGAAGACTAATCGATGCCATTGATGAAATTGGTGGGCGCAATGGGTAATGTGACTCTCTGATTCAATACTGATGGAACTATGAAGGGACTCCGCTCTCTTTCTCTCCTTTTTCTGCCCTCTTTCTGTCAATATAGCAAGGCAGTGGTGCGGATAGAGAGATAGCACCCCCCGTTTTCTTTGTTAAGAGTTCATTATGGGGCGACAGGCACTCTGCATAGTTGGGGATAGGGGCCCTGTTCTGCCCAAATTGCAGGGAAGCAGGGAGGGGGGACTGGGGGCACACTCGTATTTAGTTTTAGTTATTAGGTTAGTTGACAATAAAACATTAGACACAAGAACAATCGACAATTCCAAAAACACACGTCTTAAAACGTTATCCACAGGCTACCTCACCGTAGTGGTCGCATATGCGAGAAGGAAGCATACACAGACAGAATCACCCAATAGACTAAATCATACAGACAAAGAGATAGATAGGTCGGAAGGGGAAAGAAAGCATTAAGCTACTGTCGTGGAATGTCAACGGCCTGGGGGACAAGTTAAAATGGGGGATTGTACTCCAGTTCATAAAGAGGCACTCGCCAGACGTGGTACTCCTCCAAGAGACACACCTGATGGGGAATGCATGTAGGGCCCTCACTAGATGAGGATATAAACTAGAGGCACACTCGGTGTTCACGACCGGCCCCAGAGGAGTCGGCATACTAATCAAGAGGAGCTTCCCACTATTGATTGACCGCACATGGACAGACAATCTGGGCAGATACACCGCAATATCTGGTACGTGGGAGGGTCAAACATTAACACTTCTTTCCATGTATGTACCCCCGAGCCTACAAATGTCGGCATTTATGGATCTAGGGGAGCTGTTGCTAACTCTCCCCAATGGAATACTATTAATGGGAGGGGACTTTAATTCAATAGTCGCCGGACAACTAGATTGTCATCCACCAAGGGAGGTCCCATCCTCAAGAACACAAATTCGAGATTTCATGGAGGCAATGGGCTTGGTAGACACATGGCACATCTTTCTCCGGCAGACGCCCAATTCACGTAGCATTCTGGAGCTCACCGATCTTTATCCAGACTAGACTATATAATTGTGCCAGCAGCACAGATGGGCCATTTTAGAGAAGTGCGGCATATGGCGAGAGGTATATCTGATCATTCTCCACTGTGGGCCATAGTGGCGACGGGAGAACGGCAGGTGGGAAGGGTGGCACCGATAAACCCCTGGTTTCTGAAAAATCATAAAATTAAAAACGCAGTAACCAAAGAAATAGAAATGTTCTTTCGGGAAAATGAGGGGTCGGTGGAATCGACACAAACGTTGTGGGAGGCCTTTAAAACGGTAACCAGGGTTCACGCACTCTCCCAGATAGCGGGGGTCTGCAAAGAGAAAGCCGCCCAGCTGGGGGAGCTGGAGGATGCAATACTCCGACTAGAGTGGAGGCTGGGGGGAGAAGATGAGACAGCAGTCAAACGCATGCTGGAAATCAAGACCAAAGAATATAATGACCTGGCAACAGAGGTGGCCCGGGAGCACTATAGAGCCACGCCGAGGAAACTGTACGACATAAGGGACAAAGCAGGTAGACTGTTGGCGTGGTTGGATAGAAGGGAACAAGTCAACAGACTAGTGGTGGAGCTGACGACAGAATCAGGACAACACCTGACAGAACCGCAAGAAATAGTGCAAGGGTTTGCAGAATACTTTCACAACATATATACGTTGCACACGACCTCCACAGAGGAGGACGCAAATGCCCTGCTGTCGGATATGGCCCTCCCTGCTCTCTCTGGAGAGGACTCCTCTAGCTTAGATGAGGAACTCACACATACTGAGGTCGAGCAGGCTAGTAAGGAACTACAATCTGGGAAGGCGATGGGTCCCAACGGATTACCCATCGAATTGTACAAGCTTGCACCAAGCAAGATAGCGTCACATCTTACCAACATGTTCCTTGAGAGTCGTGACAAGGGGATGCTCCCGGAGGACCAGAGGCTGGCCACAATAGTGGTTATCCATAAGAGTGGTAGGCCCAGAGACAGATGCTCGTCATACAGGCCGATATCATTGATAAATGCAGAAGCCAAGATCCTAGCCAAATTACTGGCCACCCGTCTCCTGGGGGTAATCGCGAAGCTTGTACATCCAGATCAGTCCGACTTCATGCCATCAAGAAACACCTCACTCAACCTCCGGCGCCTACACGGAGTCATGGGTAGAATAGAGACATTGAGAGAGGAAGCAGTAGTAATATCATTGGATGCCTGCATGGCTTTCGATACAATCGCATGGCCCTATATGTTGGCGGTTTTGAAGAAAATGGGCTTCGGCCCTAACTTTATCAGTGGGGTGAGACTCCTATATAATGAACCTTTGGCGAAAGTAGCTGTTAACAACAGAAAGTCAAAGGCGTTTGTGCTAGAAAGAGGAACCAGACAGGGCTGTCCCCTCTCCCCACTGCTCTTTTCCTTGCTGCTGAAACCCCTGGCGCTGTGTATAAGGAAAGACCCAGTCATGTGGGGATTGCGATGGGCAGAAGATTGGGAGGACTGGATCTCCCTGTACGCAGACGATATACTACTATATCTGGCGTCACCAAGAGCCTCCATCCATAGAGTATTGCATATCTTTACGAACTTTGGTAAATATTCTGGTTATCAAATAAGTTGGTCTAAGTCAGCCATTTATGTATTGAGGGGGGAGTTTCTGGTCTTGCCCAGAGGATACGATTTAACAGAGGCAAAAGATGGGTTTAAATACCTTGGTATCTTTGTCACTCGAGATCCAGCTCTCTATTATGAGCGCAATCTCCTCCCCCCCTTGCTAAAACTCAAACGTGATATTCAACATTGGAGATCCCTCCCGCTGTCCTTGCTGGGGCACGCCGCACTATTTAAAATTATGGCATTACCACAATCCTTATAAATATTGCAGAACCCTCTGGGTCCAGTGCATGCAGAATACTTCAAAAGTATAGAGAACGTGCAGAGGGAACTGTTTTGGGAGGGGAAACCATCACAAATAGCGACCTGAAAGTTGACAAGAGGGTGGTACAACGGTGGCACAGGGCTCCCTGACATCAAAAAATACTACTAGGCAGCGCAACTGACGCCAATTAACCAATGTATGTACAGAACCAATGACGACCCCGGCTATAGGATGGATAGGTGGCTCCTTCCTGAGGGGCACTACACCAGGGTGCTGTACACAAATTCGGCAAAATTAAACTTAACAGGCCCAACCAAACACATAGTCCAAATATGGCACACAGTGAATAAGAGTATGGGATGGGAAGGGAAAATAACACAGACAACCCCATTGTGGGATAGAGAAAAATTAGGCAACTCGAGGAATTCAAAAGGTTTCGCGGCTTGGGACCTGATTAGCATTTCCCATGTGGGTGACCTATGGAAAAAAGGTGAGGTGGTTCCATTTGCCCAGTTGCAAAGAGAACATGAAATGGCTGAGATAGAAAAGTTTAGATATTTACAGATCCAACATGCACTACAAGCAGCCATCCCGCGGGGCCAGCTGCTTCCTGAGTCCTCCCCACTCGAAGACAGAATCCTAGAAGAATATATGCCCAAGAAAGCAATCTCATTGGTGTGTAGGAAGTTAATAAACAACATGCCTGACCCCCTTTTGCAACTCCGAGATTACTGGGAAAAAGACACAGTGGAAATGAAAGACGAGGAATGGCAGGAAGCTTTATCATCCCCTAAGGAGGTTGCAATCTCGTCAAAACTGCGATTAGTACAACTTAAGATATTACATAGAATATACTTAGCAAACACTGTTCTTGTAAAGATGGGTTATAAGGAAGATCCCAGATGTAGCAGAGGGTGTGGTCAGGAGGGAACCTTTATACATACCAACTGGGGCTGTGTATATATCCAGCGTTATTGGACAAAAGTGACTCAATACATGACCAATGTACTGTGCAAGCAAGTAGAGCCCAAGATAAAACTATGTATTCTGAATATATGGAACCCCTCAGACATGACAGGGAAAGAAAGAACCTGGGTGGCCTTGGGACTGATGGTAGCCAAGAGAAAAATTGCCAAATTATGGGGAGCGCTTGAGACACCAACATTGAACACATGGAAAAAAGATATGGACTGGTGCATGGTGATGGAGAAGACGGTGTATATGTCGCGCGGCTGTCCCAAGAAATGGTTACAGATCTGGGATAAATGGAACGTGTATAGAGGGAATATTTGTGAACCCCCCATGTAACAAGACACTCAGCACTAGAGGTAGAGTAAACACAGGGTTTGGTAACGTTTAATAAGCCATAGATAACAATGTACGATAAGACGAAATGTATCATGTGGTCATAGTAAAATTTGGAAATGTACTTGAAATGTATTTAAGATGTCAATAATAAAAATAATTAAAAAAAAAAAGAATAGGAAAAGAAAACTGTGTTCATATGAATTTCTAACTTGACATGGGCAGATATGGTAGCCTAGTGCTTCTATTTGTCTTTTTAAAAATTTGACTTCTCATTTTAGGCCTACACGTTATGTCTACATGTTAATTGCAGTAATTTGCGTTTATTAAAAACGCTTTCTCAAATAATCTTACATCTAGCTGTGGTTAGAATACACATCTTTATGTAAAATCAGATCTCTTAAAATGATGAGTGTAGCAGAATATTAGTTTGTTCTACTTCTATTGCACAGCAGTCTTTATTTTTCTTTTTTGTCTTTGTAATTGTCAGTTTCTTGTGAATTTGATCACAGTAGTCTTCATATAGTCTTCCTTAATGCTTCTCTGTGTTTTTCTAAAATGTTCTCCCTACTCTTCTTCTGCAGCCTCAGGCCTAGGTAATCTTCTTAATGTATCTTAGCAGCTTTATCAGTCTTTACTTTTATTCAGTTTGCACGGTTCATTCAATGAGTTTGCCAAAACGCAATAGTCACATCACCTCTCATTATGTCTTTAATAGCTTCGAAAAATTGAATGATTTAAATTTTAATTCAACAAATGGAAAAACATGAAATATTACCTTCAACGTTTTGATTCTGTTCCGTATACGTCACATTTCAATAAGCCCTTCTCCCAATCTCAGCACAGTTCTGTAAGTCAATCAACTAATTGAAGCACAACTCTTCACACATCTTCAACCAATCTCAACACAATGTCCCACACCAACCAACCAATACCAGTGCAGCACAATATGATGTAGTAACCTGCTCCTTGCAGTGACTCACCTTCCTTCACAATTTCTGTGAACACACACAAAGTTTACATTCTACAATTCTACGTGACATAAATTACCGGTCTTTGTCTGCTTCTTCTAAGCAAATCAACAAAACATTTCAACTAGCAGAATTGTCAGGGTTTTACATCTTCCAACTTTTCTCAATCAAAAGATTTCTACCAGCAAGAAGTCACCTAATTAATGCAGTGTCACCTTTGTGCATCAGCTTTCACTAACACTGATCAAACACTGATACAATCACAACAATATTGTTACTGTCCCTATCCCAATTGTGCAGTCGACAACATTTTCAAAACTGCACAACTGCACTTCAGATCATTAGCAGACGAAAATACCAAGATCATCTCTTTGTTTTTAATTTTCTATCCCGGTATCTTACACTACTTCTTAGTCTAATAACCTCTTTATCTTCTTCAACAAAAGCACATTAATATCAACAAATGGCAAGCACATTAATTCAATTTAGCACATCAATGCACATGCAAATCATAAATCACAATAGTCAACACAATTGCGACTCATAACTGTATTAATACTCACACCTTCAATTCAGCACCTGCAACCGCCTCAGAAAACCTCACTCCGTCAATCTTCAAACTCATACTTTTGGGCATATTAGCATTGGACTTTTATCTACCTTGGGCACTTTTAATTTTTTGCAGCTCCTCTTTTTCACTATGTAAACCATCATCTGCTACCAGCTTTGATAGCTCCCAGATACTCCCAGATGGCTTTATGCTCTATGGATGAGAAAGTGACATTGTGATTAGTAGACTGTAACACATATAGGAGACATAGTGTAAACCCTGCAAACTCATGCAGGATGGTGATGGAGAGCACAGCACCGCAAAGCATGGTATTCTATGGTCAAAACATGTATCCGTGCTGCATTCATACTGTCTATTCCTTACCCTAATTAATGATTCTTCAGGCCACATGGCGGTCTTGACAACTGTGGAGTTGCAGCTCACTCACTCTTGCACGCACCTATTGATTCATCTTTATGCCCAGCAATAACCTGGGTACAACCCTCATATTAAGTGATGTATCCATTTACCCAAACCCAAGCAAAAACACACACAAACTTATCCATCAGTTACCAAATGATTTCACTAATAAAAAGCCTGACTTATAGCCTTTGCCAATGCAGGTTTTTGTTCATGATGTTCATGACAAAAGTTCTGGCTGTATCAGTCTTTGAAAGTACATATGAGGAAACAAGAAGAAGCAAGTCTTTACTGTACAAGGAGAAGACACCGCTCACTAAAGCATGCATATTGGGCACCAAAAGCAACCTCTCTAGTATGACACTAATCTGCACATGCTCATTGCTGTGTGCTCAGTGTGAATAAAAACCAAAATCCCTACTAGTGCAGCACAAACATTTGCTTGCTCGTTGGTACCTGCTGATTGTGAAATAAATGACATTTTTTGCTGTAAAGATTAATCAATGTACTCAGAGAACAAACACCATCACCAGAGCATGCTCATAGAAGATTTCCATGCATGCCAATTCAGACAAGAGACTCCTGATTTTGTAAGCGAAAAATGTTTTTATTTTGACTGTCTCCCACTTGAAATTGCCAATGCTTCAATAGAGGTCAATAGGAGAAATACATTCTCTGATTTAAATCTTCCCCTTTCCTCTTCTAAAATGTTGGCAGTATGGAGCTTATGCACTAGACATCAGTTGCCCCTGAACATTTTGAGATAATTTCAGTTTGTCTAGTGTTCATGCCCTTTATTGGGACATGTTTTTGTTATCAGTGTCGATCTAATGTTCATGCTCATGAGCTGCTAGAAGAATCAGTGGCAAAGATAGCATTCAGTGAGCAGATTCATGCCAGATATCCACCAATGAAATATGTGGTGAAGAAGAATTGCATACTTAGAAACAATAATCACCAGTGCATGCCCAGAGAAGACCTTGAGCACTGCACATGAGCAGCTGCTGAGCATTTTATCTCTGGATATTTTTAAAATGGCTGCTGCAGTGAAAAATATGCCAAAAAATGACGGCCTTATACATGCATGACAAAGAATTGGATGTTTGAAGATTGTGTGTGCCTTTTCAATGTAAAATTGCCCCTTATATACTTCAATGTGAGCACTCTACAGGAGGTGGAATGATACACCAAAAAGCCAAAAGCACTAGGTCAACGAGAAAACTCTTGGGTGGAGCCAAATCCCACTCTATGTAGATTTTAAAGAAATCATAACGAAAGGTCCCCAAGATAGCTGAAGCTATCTTTAGGTAGACCTATATTGGGGTGGGACACGTAGAATTATGTTTTTTCAACAGCTTCCGTCTGAAAGTAGACTGTTAAATTCACCACATCAATGCAACAACCCTTGACATTGCAGACTGGGAATCAGGGTGTGCAAAAAACAGACCTGAAGACAATCTTTCACAAGTTGTGCACTGGATCTGAAATACAATCTTACTACTTATCAGTCTCAGTCCTTTTCATCTCCACTTTATAAAGAAGCTGAAAATTTGTCTTTCCAGACAAATTACCCGCCACCGAAAAGGGCCATCCCGGCACCTCTTACCGAATGGACTATACACAAATTCCCCCAACTCCTACTATTTACATAAATCTTTCATTACATCAAGGTATGTACAGCACCTTCTTGCTTCCCAGGTATAATCACACTGTGCCAGTATCAAATGACAATCAAACATGGGTACCCTTCAAATGGACTGATCCAGCGCCAATCAGGGATCAATAACCGCTAATTCATAAATATTAGCCCATACACATTCACCCAACATAAATCCCCGATAGCACTGTTTCGAGTTTATTCGTTAAACCAATTGTTCACTATCTACAGGTTCATCCTGACACACTAGAATACATAATTGAACCTGTGATCAAACTCGTTTTCCTCTGGTCGATGGACCATTAGTTGAAGAGTTGATGATAACTAATTATTGATCTACACTACTAAATAAAGCACAAACTCAAATAAGGTTAATAATATTTATCGCAAATAATGTGAAGGTAAATGCTCATCAAGTACAGTTTCACAAAGCAAACAAGGAATAAATCACAAAGAAAAAACATTTATCTAAGCAAAAAATATTTCAAACTCATATCACAATGATTTGGTTGCAATAAGGGAGTGGATAGATAGATGAAGAGACATAAGTTTCAGAGACAAATATACTTTTGCAAAAATTATGCAAGTTACAGTTTTAGCTATACAAACCTAAGTATTTTAATAGAAAATCTACCCCCTGGCCACAAGAATAGATGGGGGTTCCCCAAGAAAGATTCAGGGAACAAAGAATAGAACAGGAACAGGAAACAGGTAGGCCTCTATCTGCATACAGCAAACCGACGGACAGCGACGATCTACCCTCTCTAGCTTCATCCAAGAGGCGAACACCAACACACCCCCAGACACCCCAGTTATACTCTAAAAACCTACATGTCCATCCCACCATAGTAGCAACATTCTCAGAATCTCAGTCTCTCATTGGTAAGTTTAGGGGGTGTTCTAATCACACCACCATAGTCACGTCCATGGTTTCATAACATTCATTGTTCAAACTTTTCATCAATACGTAATCCACTTGTACAAATACAGTTTCTTTCCACTTGCAACATGTTACATAAAACTTTATATTTTATTGTCCGCCTTCAGCTATTTCCGCGGAAGAAGTTTGTTCACTTGTTAAAGATTTCACGGCCACCCTTCCGTTACTTGGCAGACAAACAATGGATCACAAATCACGAAGGTCATTGACATTGCCTTCTTCATCTCTCTCTCATAGCTCGAATTTTCAGCTTTCATTTAATTTTTCTGCTATTTAACCCTTGACTCATCATGTAACCGATGTAAGCCTTTGCAAGCTTCACTAATAAAACACAGACATTATTAATTTCATGAAATATAATTTTCACTGTTTTGCCACCCACCATTGCACTACCCCTCGTTATTCATCTATTAAAGCATTAACACACTGAAAACAGCATTATTATTATTCTAATTTTTCAAGCCGAACGCGAATGTGGCCTGGTTTTTCATGCATTAGTCCACACAAAAATCTCCATCATACTAATTTCCACCTTTATTTTTATCTAAAGAATTGTACTCTTTTCTCGTTTTGCCCTTTCTCCAATCCTCTTCAACCTCTTCTTGGAACCTCTTGCTAACTCACTAAACTCCACGAACATTCTCTTCCACATGTATGCTGACGACACACAACTCTATTTGAAAATCTCATCCCCGGAAAACATCATCTCACTCAACACTATCCTAACATCTACTCAAAATTGGTTAACGGAGAACCATCTCCTGCTCAACACCTCCAAAACGGAATTCCTGCTCATCTCCCCTCCGAACCATATCCCCAAGTTAGACCTCTGGCTGACTCACCTCACTACTTTCAACTGCAATCCGATCATCATAGACTCAGCCAAATCTCTCGGAGTCACCATGGACAAGCACCTGAATATGAAAAATCATATCAGCAATGTATGTAAGGGAGCAAACCACTTGATGAGGACTCTCAGAAACATCAAACCTTTCCTGCCACAAAGTGATTTCAAGCAGGTGGTCCAAGCGCTTGTCTTGCCGAGGCTAGACTATGGCAGTGCTACCCTCTGTGGCCTTCCCAAATACGCCATGGCTCCACTAAGGGCCTCACTGAACACTGCGGCTAGACTGGTTACAGGCACCAAACGAAATGAGCACATATCCCCAGTCCTAAAATCTCTCGAATGGCTACCCTACGAAGCCCGAATTCAGCTAAAGATTGCCGTTCTGGCGCACAAAGCCCTTCACTTCAATACTCCCAGGTACCTGGCGCAAAAACTTGAACTATCTTGTGGGGAGAGAGCATCAAGAAGCGCCACTACTTTCCTCTTGAAACCACCCTTCCTTTGCAAAAAGAGAACTTGTCACCGAGCCTTCTCCGGTGCTGCCCCAAAGATATGGAACTCTCTTCCGCCGGAAGTACGCAGACTCTCCTCGACGACGGCGTTCAAATTGGAAGCTAAAAGATTCCTAATGAGCAAATTCTTACCTTAAGAGGGCTAGGCCCATTTGCTCGGTGTCATTGTTCCTGCTACCATGGGACCTCCATTTGATATGGCTCCTCTTTACTGCTTATTATTACCCCCCTTCATTGCCCGCTTACACCTGTTTATTGTATTACTTTACTTTTCCCACTCGATGTTCGATATTGCATTTATGTCTTCCCTTCCAGCCTATTGTAAAGCGCTCTGATATCCTTTGGGATCTTGTTCGCGCTATATGAAACTTTATAAATAAATATAATAAGCATTTTTACCACACACATAATATACACCTGGAAATACAGGATCAGTTCCACCTTTTAATCCTCATCCACCAGTTATTAGGAAAGTATGTTCACATTCACTAGTATCAATGAAATAATTATTATAGTCAGTTTTTAGTCTAAGTAAACAAAGCTTCCCTTTATGATACCAATCCAGAGACATTGCAGCGTAAGTTTCGCCTTTCTTATAATTTCCCTCTCTAAAAGCCCATGGTGGTACACGTGAATTCTGTTCAGCAGCTTTCCTTTGAAAATCTTGTCTTCTATCTTCAACCATGTTAATGAATTCTTTCTCTTCCGCCCGCAAACTACAAGTCAAGTTATTTCTATGAGCATATACTGTATCTATTGTCTGTGTAATATGAAAACATTCTCCCATGTATCCCTCATTTCTATTACTATATACCATATGTATATCTTTTCTAATAGGTATTTCTGAAAACACTAAATCCATATTTGAGTAATAGTACTCCAATTTCCCCGTCACATAAAATAAACTGGTTAGAACACTACATGAAACACCATATGTTAAAGAAAGGTGATGATATGTCACCCCCTCTGAGAGAGATGAAGGTAATTGCATACACACATAACAGTCCCTCACATCCATTATATCCACGTATTCATACAACAATTTTGTAAAGACATTTAACGAGAAATCACGAATTGATTTATCATGATGATAAATGCTATCATGAACCTGATCATTGTTAGTTTTAGGGTTTTCTTTAGTAACAGGATCCATTCTTTCATTAATCACATTATTAGTATTATTCTTGATATTAGTCACCATTAGAACAGGTACACAGACAGTTAGTATTAACCATATTAACATTAATAGCAAAACACTACATAAGCAAACTTTGATGCATCTACATTTAAAACTAGATTCTTGATTTCCAGTCACTATATCTTCTGTCATTTTGTAAATTAATTTTTTTTTTTTAATTAAGAAAAAACCTAACAACTTTCTAAAAATCTTTTGACAAACTTATCCAAAAAACCACTGGAAAAATAGCGTATCCAACACTTTAAGAAGAAAGCTTCTTCTCTACCCTCCTCTTTTTTTAATTGTTTTATTTTTTAAAGAGTCTTACTCAAATCATCTGGAACTTTCCAAATATTTCATTGAATTTTGTTGCACCTTCATTTTTCACTGTTCTGTTTTAAGGCGGTTTTAATTTGCTTTCGTCAATTTGCTCAGTACTAGTACCAGTTTCTCTTTCTTTTTGATCTGTGCTTTCAATTTCTTCCAAAATTACATATGTCCATTCAGGAGTTCTGTATGTTCTGCTTGGGACTCTTATTCTCCTTGTTCTTCGTACTGATTCTTCCTCTCCTTCTTCTTGTTCAGTTTGACTTGATACTTCATTCAGTTGTGCTGGCCTTCTCTATACAAGAGTGTATTTCAGTCTCTTTATTCCACTTGGCCAATTATCACCCTTTTTCGCTCTCTTTGCTTGAACCACCTCTTCACCTTTTCTTTCTGGTTCACAGGCTCTTTCATTTAGTCCCTTTCTTTGTTGAACTTGCTCTTGATCTTCTGTATCTTCCCTTTCTACTTGCTCAACAACAGTCTTACGAGACCCAGTAGCTGGTGCCCACTCTACTTGACTTGTGCTAGGCTGTTCATTATCATTTTGCTTGTCAGAATCTGTCACTCTAGATTCTTTAGCTTCACAACCTTCAGCTTCTGGTTTCTTGTTTTTATTTGCCAGTTGCTGCTCACCTTCTCGTTCAAGTGGACTTGGGACTCTTCTGGTATGACTCGCATGGATCCAGTTTGGCAAGCCACCACACTTTACTGCTGTTGTTGTCACCAAAATAATCTGATAAGGTCCATGCCACCTGGGTTCTAAACACGACTTCCTCACGTGTTTCTTGACAAGAACCCACTCTCCTGGACTCAGATCAGGTGCTTGATACGGCTGTGTTGTGGTTGCAATTTCTCCAACCTGATGAGACACAGAACGCACCAGATCAGCCAATCCTTTGCAATAATCAAGCACTAGATCATCAGAAATATTCATCAGTTTGTTTGCTGGTACAATCACTTGTCTCTTTGCTCTTCCCATCAGCACTTCATGAGGACTTAATCCAGTCTTTTTATCTGGGATGCTTCTAAGACTCATCAATACCAGGGGTAAAGCGTCAGGCCACTTCAAAGTTGTGGATGCACATACTTTTCCCAATCTAGATTTTATGGTGCCATTAATTTGCTCGACCACTACAGATGCTTCTGATCGGTAGGCACAATGCAGCTTCTGTTCAATCTGTAGTGCTTCACAGATCATCCAAATTATCTCATTATTAAAATGAGTTCCCCAATCTGTCTCTAAAGTGACTGGAAAACCGAACCTAGGAATTAGTTCTCTTAGTAGCAGTTTCGCAACAGTCAAGCTATCGTTTCTTCTTGTTGGATAAGCTTCTACCCAATGAGAAAACAAACAAACAACAACCAAAACATATTTAAGACCGTTACATGGGGGAAGCTCAATGAAATCAAGCTGGAGCCTCGAAAATGGTCCTGCTGCTTTTCCAATTTGCCCCCAACTCACAACTGTCTTTCTGCCTGGATTTTGCTGCTGACAGGTAACACACCTCTGGCATAAACTCTCTGCAATGACCCTGAATTTAGGGTTGTACCATGACTGCTTGAAGAGCCTTAACATTGCATCTCTTCCAACATGTGCAATTCCATGGTACACCCTTGCCATTTGGGAAAGTAAAGAATCTGGCATAACTGGTCTCTCATCAATATATACCCAAATTCCATCCTCTGCTCTCTTTTTGCAGCCTGATTTTTTCCAGATTTCCTTTTCCTCATCACTTGCCTCTTCTTGTAACTGTCTAATTTCATCCCAGGTTTTCCAGGAGGAAAACATTAGGTGGCAATTAGTTTGTTTCTTCTCCACCCCTCTGTTTATTGCAATTGAATTTTGTGCACAGAAATGCACTACTGGATCAGCGTATCTGTTGCCGCTTGTCACATAATCATTTCCTGACTTATGTGCAGAACATTTGACCACTGCAATTTTCTTTGGCAATTGCAAAGCATCCAATAAATCTTTCACATTTTTGCTGTTTCTTATAGGAGAACCTGAAGAAGTCAGAAATCCCCTTTGCATCCATAATTGTCCGAAATCATGAACCACCCCAAAACCATATTGACTATCTGTAAATGTGGTTACTTTTAAATTTTTGCCAATTTTGCATGCTCTAATCAGGGCTATGAGCTCAGCAATTTGTGCTGAATTTACCCCTTTTAGACAGGATGCTTCCAGAACTGCAGCCACTGTACATACTGCATAAGCAGAACTCAACTCGCCTTTTTAATTTCTCAGACAAGATCCATCAACAAACATCACACTATCTGATTCTTCTAACGGGGTATCCTCAATGTCTGGCCTAGGTTTCGTGCATAATTCTGTCACATCCAAACAATCATGATCCGCTTCATCTCTTACCTCCTCACAAAATGGACTTGGCAATAATGTTGCCGGGTTTATTGTTGTACATCTCACCACTATCACATTTTAAGCACCAAGTATTACTCTTTCATACCTAGTCAGCCGACTATAGGTCATGTGCTGCGTGCGTGTTCTTGTCAAAAGGATCTCAACTGAATGTGGCACGTATACTTTAACTGGATGTCCCATCACAATCGCTTCACTTTGTTCCAAACTCACACAAGTAGCAGCCATTGCTTTCAAACAACCTGGTAATGCTGCAGCCACTGAATCCAAAGTAGCAGAAAAATATGCCACTGGACGTCGTGGCATTCCATGTTTCTGAGTCAAAACTGAAAGTGCACACCCATCTCTTTCGCAACAGTACAACGCAAAATCCTTTGTATAATCCGGCATTCCCAAAGCAGGTGCTCGACAAAGACTGTCTCGTAATTCAATAAAAGCATTCATGCTTTCATCATCCAATTCAATCGGATCAGCCACATCTTTGTGTGTCAACCTCTGTAAAGGTTTTGCAATCAGTGAAAAACCACTGATCCACTGTCTGCAGTATCCAACCATTCCCAGAAACATTCTTACTTCCTTCTGAGTTTTTGGAGGACTCATTTGTTGTATCACACTGATCCTTTCTGGTGTCACCACTTTTCTCACTCCCTTTTCTATTTTATGTCCAAAATATTGGACCTCTTGTTTACAGAACTGTAATTTTGCTGGTGACACTTTGTGTCCCCCTTCTGCCAGATGATTCAGTAAGGCAATTGTATCTGTCACACATGCCTCTTGTGTTTTTGATGCCACCAGTAGGTCATCAATGTACTGAACCAAAACTGATTTTTCTGGCATAACCAAAGTCTCCAAACATTTCTTCAAAATCTGATTAAAATTGATGGACTCTCTGTGTACCCTTGAGGAACTCGGCACCATGCCAAAACACGATCTCCAAACCGGAACGCAAATAAATATTGACTATCCGGATGTAAGGGAATCGAGAAAAATGCTTGACACAGATCAATTACTTTATACCATTCTGCATCACAGGGAATTTGATATAGAATCACTGCAGGATTTGGCACTATCGGACAACACGGTACTACAATCTTATTTATCTTTCGTAAATCCTGTACTATCCTATATTTTCTGCTTGGCTTTTTAATTCCCATAATAGGTGAATTACAAGGACTGCTTAGTATTTCCTTTAAAATACCTTGCTCAATCATTTGGTCAATCACAGGAATTACTCCCGCTGTTATCTCAGGACTCATTTTGTATTGGGGTGTGTTTGGAAACGTTGCACCCGGTTTCACTGTAACCTGAATAGGATCCACACGTTTCATCAGGCCAATCTTTTTGCCTGAAAAATCCCATGCATCAGATCTTACGGTATCTCTCAACTCTGCAGGCAAATTTTCTTCAGTAAGAAGTGAAAATAGTTCATCCACTTCTGTCCCTTGCTTTGCTAACATCATTTTAAATGCAACATCCTCATCTGGTGTTTGAAAAGCAATGCCATCTGGTGTACAATAAATTGTACAATTCATTTTGCACAGTAAATCTCTCCATAACAGATTCACCGGACTCGTATCACATACCACGAACCGATGCATGTCTCTGAATCTTCCAATATGAACTTCTATTGGCTTTGTTATTGGAGTTCTGATATGCTTATTGGAGACTCCTACGACTTGGATAGTTTCTCCCGAGAGGGGTAGGTTTGGAATTTCTGCTGCTCTCACAGTAGAACGGGTAGCACCAGTATCCACTAGGAATGTAATATCATTGCCTTCCACTTTTCCATCAACAAATGGACCTGACTGATCTACCTCTAGAGTTGCGCCAAGCACGCACTCTTCCTCCCACCTCAGGCACCGTCATTGAGATGAGTCTGAATCACTCTCATTGCACTGCAACAAATATTGCGGAATCATTTCCACATTTTGAGTATTACCAATTTGTTCACTCGCGTGAAATCCAGTGTTCGCACTGTATCTCTGCACCTGAGCATTCACATTATTTGGCATTGGAGCTTGTAGTACCTGTCTGTGGAGTAACTATCTGCTGCTGTTGTTGCTGTTGTTGACTCACAACCACCTCATTCTGCATCTGTGAATTTAAATTTTGATTCAACCCATTATTTTTCTGAGCAGATCTACACTCGTTCTTCCAATGCCCAAGTTTTCGCACGCATGACAAGGATATTTCTTCTTCATTTCATCTCTATTCATCTTACCTCTACCTCTACCACCACCCATTACTTGACCACTCTGATTCTGACCTCTCATCTGAAAACCTGTTTGAGAACCACTGTTTCCTTCTTGCTGTTCTGCTACCTTCACTTGTGCCCACATCATTTTCTCTTTTAGCTTCTTATGTCTCGATTCAATAAAATCACTACAATATTTTGCATACCTCAATATCTCATCAACCGTTTTACTCTGCCAACAAATCAAATGTTGCTGAATCATATTACTAATTTCTGGTTTTAATCCAAATACAAAACGATACACAAAATGTCCCATATCTTTATCTCCAATATTCTCAAACCCACTGTACTGTTTAAACATCTGTAACAACCTTTTATAATAAGCATGTACTGACTCTTTTGGTTCTTAAGTTGTTCTGTCAATCTTAACCCAATCTGTTTCTTTCGGAGACATTTTCCCTTTCAAGTATGTAATCACCTGATGATATTTTCTCATCACCTCATCTGAAGGTGCACCTGTTTTCGGGGCTCTAGGGTATTCTTCCTTAGACCAATCAACAGTAATCTTATATAAATCTGCTGGAACAACAATCTCAAATAAACCATCCAGATCTTTCAATAAGACTTTTGAAACCTTCACAAACCTCTCTACTTGTTGTACCATTCAACTGGTTTTTCCCTCAACCTAAGAAAGTCATGAGTAAAAGACAATATATCCTGTCTTGTCCAAGGTAAATGAGCATATTCACCACCTGGAACTTCTCTCATTGGACACACCCTTTCAGCCTGTTCTGTTTCTCTCAGTGGAAATAAAGATGCATTTTTATTGGCATTCATTTCTTCTTTCTTTTCGCCCATCTACCTTTCCACCGTTCTACATCTCCCCATTTTTTCAGAATATTCATTAATTCTTTTATTTGCAATCTTTTACCAGACGCATTCAAACTCTCTAAATCTTTTTCAGTAAAATCCAATCTATATGTTTTCTGTAACACTTTTGATTTCTCTATATCCACTCTATATTCACTAGCAGCTTCTGTTAACTTTTCGTGGAGATTTCTCGCTTTCCAAATAATATTTTTGCACAGAAATAACAACTTTTCATCTTGATAGTTTCCCAATCTGTCTGGACTTATTGTACCCATAATCATTTCTTCCAAATCCACTCTCAGTTTACCCACATCTATATTTTGTGGTTTAGGTTTTCGTTTTTCCATTCCCCTTATCCAGTCATCTAATTCATCGGGTGATGGCCCCATTGAACTCCCTGATATCGGAGTAACATTCTGTACTAATCTTCTCGGATCTATTTGTGCATTTCTCTTAGGGGTTTCAGTTAACAACTCACAAACTGGCAAATCAATTAATGAAGTATTTGTCTCTAACTGTTCTACCTGATCATCTATCATTACCACTTTATTCCTGTCTCTATTTATTGAGACTGTCAACGTATGTACTTTTGATATATTCTGGTTTTCTCCATACAACGGAACTACAGGTCCAATCGTTACTGGCACTGTTAATGCTTCTGCATTCAAATTCAATTGATTAATTTTCTGAGTTGACTCCTCTCTTGTCCTATTCAACATATCCATTTCACTCTCTTGTACTGCTCTAGTCCCTACTGGAACTTGTGAAACCTGCGGAATTAGTGGGGTTCCCATTAAAGGTGCATTTGGGACTGTCTCACTTGCGTTCTCTTGATAAGGTGGAGGTTTTTAGTTAAAATGTCATCTAATAACTCATCATCACAATCACTTAGAACAAAATCTATCCTTGATGACTCCATATTTTTCTTTTTTTCTTTACATTTGTCTCCCTTTGCTACTTCAGCAACTAAAACTGGATACAAACCCTCTGTCACAACCGCTCTCCTCCATCTTTTCATTCTTTCTCCCCAACTTTCAAAAGGATATCTAGTCATAATATTTCTGTATCTTCTTCCACCCCTATACTTCTCTTGCTCATATGCCTCATATTCCCATTCCTCAAGTGCTTCATACTGAGTAGGTCTAAG
This sequence comes from Calotriton arnoldi, assembly GCA_963921515.1. Classification (NCBI taxonomy): domain Eukaryota; kingdom Metazoa; phylum Chordata; class Amphibia; order Caudata; family Salamandridae; genus Calotriton; species Calotriton arnoldi. The sequence goes on from CAWUFW010012593.1 coordinate 418,139, forward strand.
TCTAGGTTCAAGAGAATTCATTCGTTCTCTCAGATTCTGTAGAATCCTTACGTCAAATGTACCATGCTCTGGAAAGGCTAAAACACCATCATCTTCCGTGTATTCACCCAATTCTCTAACCAAGTACACGTTATGATAACCACATTCTAACATCATAAAAGAAGCAACTGTTCCCGGAGGTGGAATAAGAATTCCCTCTCTCGTAACTATTGGTTTGTCCTTTTTAAAGAAACTCTTTATCTTTTTAACCAACTTCATTTTCCCCAAAATTTCTCTCTAAAAACACAATTTAATAAACAAACAGCAAAGTCTTCGTACTTTCACTTATTCTATTCGCTCACAACTGTCCAATACCAGCGCGACTCACACCAACAAACAAATCAGAACACTTCTACGTAATCAGTACCTTAACCAATACTAGCGCGGCTCACAGTAATCAACCAATCACAGCACTTCGGACATCAGCAGCCTGACCAATGCCAGCACGGCTTTTTCGTGACGTCAGTATTACTCCTTTCTACTGACCCTCTCTTTACAAATTAATAAGGCAATGTTTTTACTATACTTTTCTCAATAAAACTTGTTAAAAACAAACATAAAACAATGCTACTTTGTCTGTTCCACTAAATAAAGAGATAGTCTTCACTACAAAAAGAAATATTCTCTTACTTCGAGTAAAATAACGACCAGCGCTATTCTACACCCAAACAAGCTACAGGAGGACTTGGGACTCCTCTAGGGATATTAGCCAAAGTTTCGGTAGAGGACTTTCACATGGAAAGAGGTCTTGGTACTCCTTTGGGGATGTAAGGCCAGAGTTTCGGAAGTGGACCCTTCACTATTTCAAACAAAATCTACTCTCAAACGAAATAGTCCCTAATATAACACCAACAGCCTCTCGCCATTGAGTATTATGACAACAGACAAAGTACTTCTGTAGTGTGATACCTTATCCACACATTCTTCTGCCTCTTCAGGCTAATACATTATCATCCCGGGATCTTAGGTAACTCCGTACCCATACTTCAAGACAACATAGAACAAAACACTAACTCTTCATGTTAAGAAAACAAATAATCAATAATCAATAATTATTACCAAACTAATCAATAATAACCATCCTCTGCTACCAAAAACGTATCCAGCGCCAATCAGGGATCAATAACCAATAATTCATAAACATTGGCCCATACATATTCACCCAACATAAATCCCTGATAGCACTGTTTCGAGTTTATTCGTTAAACCAATTGTTCAATATCTACAGGCTCATCCTGACACACTAGAATACATAATTGAACCTGTGATCAAACTCTTTTTCTTCTGGTCGATGGACCATTAGTTGAAGAGTTGATGATAACTAATTATTGATCTATACTACTAAATAAAGCACAAACTCAAATAAGGTTAATAATATTTATCGCAAATAATGCTCATCAAGTACAGTTTCACAAAGCAAACAAGGAATAAATCACAAAGAGAAAACATTTATCTAAGCAAAAAATATTTCAAACTCATATCACAATGATTTGGTTGCAATAAGGGAGTGGATAGATGAAGAGACCTAAGTTTCAGAGACAAATATACTTTTGCAAAAATGATGCAAGTTACAGTTTTAGCTATACAAACCTATGTATTTTAGTAGAAAATCTACCCCCTGGCCACGAGAATAGATGGGGGTTCCCCAAGAAAGATTCAGGTAACAAAGAATAGAACAGGAACAGGAAACAGGTAGGCCTCTATCTGCATACAGCAAACTGATGGACAGCGACGATCTCCCCTATCTAGCTTCATCCAAGAGATGAACACCAACACACCCCCAGACACCCCAGTTATACTCTAAAAACCTACATGTCCATCCCATCATAGTAGCAGCAATCTCAGAATCTCAGACTCTCATTGGTCAGCTTAGAGGGTGTTCTAATCACACCACCATAGTCACGTCCAGGGTTTCATAACATTCATTGTTCAAACTTTTCATCAATACGTAATCCACTTGTACAAATACAGTTTCTTTCCATTTGCAACATGTTATGGAAAACTTTATATTTTATTGTCCGCCTTCAGCAGCGTCCGCGGAAGAAGTTTGTTCACTTGTTAAAGATTTCACGGCCACCCTTCCGTTACTTGGGAGACAAACAATGGATCACGAATCACGAAGGTCCTTGACTATGCCTTCTTCATCTCTGTCTCATAGCTCGAATTTTCAGCTTTCATTTAATTTTTCTGCTATTTAACCCTTGACTCATCATGTAACCAATGTAAGCCTTTGCAAGCTTCACTACGATGAATAAAACACAGACATTATTAATTTCATGAAATATAATTTTCACTGTTTTACCACCCACCATTGCACTATCCCACGTTATTCATCTATTAATGCATTAACGCACAGAAAACAGCATTATTATTATTATAACTTTTCAAGCCGAACTCGAATGCGGCCTGGTTTTTCATGCATTAGTCCACACGTTAGTGCACGCATGCGCACAAGCGTTTCCCCATGTATTTGTGTTTTTGCATGTTAGTTTTCACCGCACACCATTAATAAATGTTACCGAGGAATTAATCCGAGCAGGTTTTATTTTCTTAAATCCCTGCTCCATCAGGACTATGACAGGCAGATGTTTCGAAACATGAATAAGGTGTTCTTCGGAGAGCTGCCATAACTATCATGAATCACAGTTCTATTTTCATTGTGGAACGAACTCCTCAGCGCATCATAAAAGCGCCTGGATACCCTCTCGGGTGATTAGTGCGCTATACAAATCAATATACGATAACATAACGTACATAAAACCTAAACGTGCACGGATGTGTCTTTGGCTCATACTGACAAATTTTCAAATGTTTTAATAGCACCAATTGGAGCACTTTAGAGCAGAAATGACAATTTTGCTCTAAAGTTCCCACTTTCTGTGTTTATATACATAACATCACATGCATAAGATTAGTAAATTCAGTTTATGTGATGACACGCTGGAACAGGTTATTCTACTGTTATTTCTTTTTAATGTTTCTTTTTTCTAAAATGCTTTTGTTGGGTGTTACATCCAGAAAGCTATAAACAAATAGTGCCAGGGAATAAGCCTCCAGAGTTTACTTGCAGATATTAAGGGGCATATTTACAAGCCCCTTGCGCCACTTTTGCGTCATTTTTAACATGGGAAAAGTGACGCAAAAGTGGCACAAGGGGCTTGTAAATCTGCCCCTAAGTATTGAAATGTATAGAAAAATATATTTTAGGAAACATCTAATATTTACACACTGGTGCCTATTAAATACACAAAAAGCGCAAAAAAAGGTTGCAAACTTGTTTTTGCAGCCAGTGCACTAATTGCGCCATAGAAGGCATTACATTTCTCCTACGTTTGTTAGCAAACGTGGGGGCTTATTTACAAGCCCCTTATGCCGCCGGTGCGTCACTTTTAATATGGGAAAAAGTGACGTACCCGTGGGCAAGAGGCTTGTAAATAAGCCCCGTGGTTCCAGGAGAATAAGACAGATTCAAAGGCACCACTTATGGCCGATTGGGCTAGCGCTGCACTTCCGCCTTTTCCTATATTCAGCAATATGTGGAAATAATTTGAAACTGCAAGGAGAGCCATCCTAGTGCCATGAAGGGGACGGGAATCTGCTTAGGTGCAGTCAGGATGCTTTCGTGTTCTTATTCCATACAGCACCCTTTTCTTCTGCCATATCGCATGCGTCACAATACTAAGCTCTCTATACAATTTATATAACAGGACCTTTTGAGTACATTTGCCAGGCCTGGCAGAACTCATTGAAATGAGGCAAGGCCTTGCATAGAAGTTCTAGTCTCAAGCCAGCGGCACATTTTCTCCTATGTAAACTGGCCCCGCAGCCCCTCCAGCCTGCAGGATTTGATTTAATTCCCCTGCACCCAATATTATGCTGTGCAACCCAGTAGATATTGTCCCAGGAACCCCTTCTCGCTGTCTGCGATTTCGTGCCAAACGATGCCCTTATTTCTTCACATTCATTTATTTGCCATCGTTATATAAACAGGCCCACTTTACTGCAGAGATCTGGAGTTGATGCTTCAACTAATTTGCTGTCAAATGAAGTGCTAAGCGTTGGTACAAATTCTAGTTCGTGATCACTTAAACTGCTTCTCAGAAGTAAAAGGTCACCTGGAGACGACCAGGGAAAAGGTTACTTTGATCATTAGCAAATTATGTTTACCTTCTGATAATGCCTTTCCCGCTGACAAATAATTGGCCTGTTTAATCAAAATGCAAATTATATCCTCATTAAAGCTATGCATGTGTCTTCTGTCAATTGGCAGCTGAGCCACAAAGAAGTCCTTTCTGGTGGAACATCAGAGATGAAGTGTTGCCTTTTACTTAATATTTTACTCTGTCATCTAATGTTAACGAGAACAATGTGTACAAAAGCAATCCTTTCAATGCTCATTATGTCGGATTCTTCATCCGCCTTTCAGCGTGTATCAGATGTTATTCAGCCAGGTAATATCAACTGTATGAGGTTGCACACATAATTCTCAGAATATATGTTCAACAACCTCTGCATGGCTCAATGAAAATGCAATTTGAAGACTTCAGACATTTGAAAATATGGATTCTTCATAATATGATATTCTGGATTAAGAGAGGTATATTGAAGAACCTGGTCCATGCAAATTCTGGGCGCTGCAGTATATACAAGCTACTATTTCAACAGGCATTTTATGTACAATCCAATGTAACAGCACCACACTTCATCGCTTCAGATATCTATGTGTAATCCTAAAGTGAAAAGTTCAAATCGCATCTAGTGGAGCAACCCAAAATGGTGGTGTCTCCCACCATACCCCCCCACCACCCTCCCCCCTCCCACTTCAAGGCCATCTCGCTGAAATATAAAAGACTTATGCTGATAGAGTTCCCCGCTCAACGGTGGCGGAGGACTTGAACAGAAGTGACTACAGGTGTTCATATTACAGTTGTGATGTCAGTCAGATATTTGTTACTTGAGGGTCAATAAATTCATTATCACTGAGCCAGTAATCAGAATACTTGATATTTGCATATAACAGCAAAGCTAGTAGTATAGAAATTGACAATTGTGTCAGAAAAAAATTGAATGTTTTCTCATTCAATAAGAATGAGAAGGGTAACCTACAGTGGGAATGTTACCATGAATCGTTGGTGATAGGAGTCTGCTCAAGTTGTTATAGATTCTCATTTCATTGTAGGTGTCTCCCTAGCGCCTGCTGAATGCATTTACTGCCTTTCAGCCTTACTTGCTGGATGCTGTAGTTACTTGGCAGTCATCCTGTTTGAGAACTTTTGTGCTCTATCTATATTGTAAGTTTTCATCATTTAGTATGTTTAGAAAAAGGATATCAAATACTGTTAATTTTCGCTCATGTGGGGTATCTCTTATTACAGCACCTTGTGAACATAGACATTTGAAAAACATATATGTGCTATCCTAAATAAATTATGAGAAGCTACAGTCATGAATAAATTGATTTTTTGGACTATCCATACACACTATCTAAGATCAAAGGAATGACATTTTCTCATTTTTAAATAATGTTTGGGCCAGTCACACAAAACCTGTTCACAACTACCTGGGACAAAATAACACTTCCTTGTTTGCAGTCTTTCGGATATGGCATGGCAGCCAAAATTTGTTTTTTTAAATTCCATATAGATCTCAGTCAGTATCTATTTGGGACTTCTCTGAGTTGTGTGTTAATTTTTCCACCCAGAGTTTTAGGCAATCATTGATCAACGACTTAAGTTATAGCTATACATTATTAGAAGGTAGAGCTTTCAAAACCTTAGAATAACTCAAAGAAAAAATACTCAATTTAAATAAAATGTTGTATACGATTAATGCAGAATTGACCTGAGCAAATTACACAATTTTCTACTGTGAAAACCAAATAGGATAGTATTGTTTTAATAATTACATTAAAATTTGAACTGTTCGAATTTTACTGAAGATCTGCGGTTTTTAACCATTAATGTGAACACACACATTTGTTTATTCACCAAATATTAGGAAGTTACATATTTGCATTTTACATCAATTATATATGACTGGAAAAAAGACAAAGATAATAAAATGTGAATTAAGGACTGTCCCAGATGTAAAGAATTGATCATTATTGTCTCAAGTTGGCATCAACATCAGTCAATGGTATTATGATTATGAAATCAAGGATGAACCGAATCAGGAGAGTATGATTTTAATCGTTTTTTGGACCATCTTGGTGAAAAAAAAGATATGGGGATGGTATGAAATACATTTTATGTAATGGCAACGGCCTGATTTGTCACGTCACACAGATGAATGAAAGATAATGTACTTTATGCATAGGAATTTGTCGAGGAGATGGCCTTAGAGAGAGCAAATTAATTCCACCTTTCATCTTCTTATTTCACTCCCACCATGCCATATTGCTGTGTCCTTCCATTAAATTCGCCTTGTACTACTGCAACAACCTCCAAGGCCGTTTCCTCAAACAAACAAGAATTTGCAATGCAATAGGTCTCGCATTCACGCAAGTTTGAGGTATTGGCATTGTAAATGACAATGCCTTTTATTTATGTTTTGGGTTTTAAAACATAAATAAAAGGCATTGTCATTTACAATACCAATAGTTTAAACTCTCGCAAATGCGAGACCTATTGCATTGCAATAAAGGGCCTTCTCGACCGCTTGTTAGATTGTAAATATCAGAGGACGAGAACGGCCTGCGACATCTTCAAAGTAGTGATAAATAGTGCCGTGAAGATGTGTAAGTGTTGTAAATTACACAGACACAAAGTGTGAAGTGAGAGTTACATATGATCCAAGCTATAAACACTGACAAAGCGCTCCAACACCTTTCGCTCTGTGATTACACTGTTGCGGCTCAGGAGGAAGAGCGGGATGGGGGGGGCTATTTCCTGCCCTCTCCATGATTTGAGTGTGCAGTGTGGCATTGTGTAATGTCATTGCTATCTTTGGCCTAATAAAAACACTCCGGCTGTAGTAGGGCCCTGGCTTCACCTCCTGGTGCAGGACTGGTTGTGGTTTATGGCACGCATGGAGGGAGGGAGGGATGGTCTCGGCTGCAGCTCCAGCTCGTACAGTGCCCCTGCTATTACTAGTGAGCGAGAGGTGCTGAGGAGGTGATATTGGTATTGGTGGTGGTGGTGGTGGTATTGGTATTGGTGGTGGTATTGGTGGTGGTATTGTGGTGGTGGCATTGGTATTGGTGGTGGTGGTATTTGTGGTATTGGTATTGTTATGTGCTGGATTGAGGCCCTAACATAGGTGTGCCGTTTCAGAGGCACAAATCCTTCGTGCCACAAAGACAGGCAGGCCCTTTCACCTACATTAGCCCTCCCTTCACAATAACGAGCAATAGAGGCTGTCCCTTATCTGACGTGTGCTCTGGGTGCAGAAGACGGTCCATCCTAAATACGTCATCTCTATGTCCAATAGTGACTAGCCTACGTCACAACGAGTTCTTAGAAACAGACCCTTAAGCTCTTGGGATTTTCCCTAGCACAGGATTATTGATTTCTCCAAGAACTCATTAAATATGCATGAACCACTATTCCCTAAGGGTTCATTCCTGACGTCTTCCTCTGACCGACTTTACGTCAATACTAACATTCCAAGGCACCTATCAGGTATAAATATACCTCCCTTTGCCCAAGCAAACCAGAGGGGACCGAGACTTCCATGCCGACACTCTGACCTGAGACGCTGCAACCTGCGTCATGCCACAGCTCCAGCTGGCAGAGGTTCATCCACCCATCCTGGGGTGTCCAGCTCGAGATCAGGATGAAGTCCCACTAAGGTAATGGGGTTAGACTAAATCCTAGGGGGATTCTTGGCTCTCTAAGACCTACACACATGCTAGGTACACTTAGGTACATCTAGTTAGGCATCATAGGGGTATAGGCTTTATCTTAAATGCATTCTGTATTTCATGTATGTGTTCATTACTATTGCACAATGGTAAAACTGTACCATGCATTTTTATTTAACTGCACTGCTGGCCATATTTCTCTGCAACTGTCCAACAGTTGTTGCAGCACTATATTACCAGTACTAGAATAACTACTGTGCAATAAATTTTATTGTAAACACACCCGACTGTTTCTTCTATGTACTTCTCTGAGATGAGTGACTGAATGAAAAGTAGTATATTGTTTCCACGATCCTGAGGGATCAGGGTTTTATGTTATGTGGTTGCCAGAAGCTATTCCCTTCTTGTTGTCAAGAAGTTTCTAGTGGCCTCTGAGCTAGCTGGTACACAGTAATTAAGTTTAATATACGCGATAGGGGCATACCGACCTCAGTCCTATGCCAAGCCTATAGTGTAAGTCAGCACACAAAGAAGAGCGCAAGCAGTCCAGGGACAAGCACGCTCAGGACTCTTCTAAAACAGAAGACAAGCCACAATCCAACCTCAATTTAAAAAGAAGAAAGTTGCAGGTCTCAAAGTTAGACATGCACAGAATCCTAAGGACTCAACTTCTGAATGGGGAATAGGCTCAGACAATGTTAGACAGCGCGGCAGAAGTAACAATAGCTCGCCAGAACCTGAAGGAATTTCTGGACAGCAAAATTGAATGATTACATCACGGTGGAAATACCAGACAAAAGGGTGAACGTCCCACACAAGTTATATGAAATAGCACTCCGCATGGAGGAGGACAAACACAGGAAAGTAATGGTCTCTTTGCGAAGAACCTATTGACTGGTTTTGACATACTGTTAGCAGAACAAGATTAGCCGCCAGCATTCGTCAGGGAGCGCCCAAAGGGAGAAAGTAAATTTTTCCTGCATTTTCCAACCATGTTCCCGTTCACCTTAAACATACATATGCACGGGAGTGGGCTGTAGCCCAAGCTCCAGCATTGTATAAAAATCACGCTGGATGGGATGATGCCTCAACCCACCACGTGATCCTGTTAATAGTTTCACCACATGCTCAAAGACAATATCCTAATAAGAAAGAAGCTAAAAACACAGGTCAGGGAGATCTTAGATCAACTTGAATACCAGGAGATCATTGAAAAATGCACTTCGCAAAAGAACAATCCCTTGTTTCACTTATCAAAACATGATAATACATTTCGTCTAGTTTTCATTTACAGACACTTGAACACTTGCACAAAGACATATGCTGTCCAACATGCAGATAGTGCCGCATTAATGAATAACATTATGCGGGAAAAAATACAAAACGACACTTGTTGTCGCAAATGGATTTTTCTGTCAAACTATAACACCTGAAAACAGGTACCTAACAGCATTTAGTATATTAGAGTCCCAGCGACAATTTTTTGTCATCTCCCCCATGGGTATAAGAACAGCTCAGGGGTATTTTCTGAAAGAGTTACTGAATGGCTAAAGCACTTTGATGAAGAAGCGTTGTCCTATATGGAGGATATTTATCTAACGGACGACCTATTGGGGAAACACTTGACCAGGGTGAGCACCATTATTATGGGATTCGCCTCTGAGGGCTACAAATTTAATTTTGAGAAATCAAAAATTGCCCACCTCTGTGTCCTATTTTTGGGATACTAGTTTTCAAGTGAAGGAAAAAGCCTGGCAGCTAACTTTTTTGAAAAGTGTGCGCTGCTCCAGCCTCCAAAGACATTAAAACAACTTCCAATCAGTACTGGGATTCCTAGATTTTGGCAGAACATACATTTTTGATTTCGCAGAGAGAGTAAATCCTTTCTACGACCTTTTTCAAACCTGACTTTTCAGTCAAACACTGGACACAAGAACACACCAATATTCTCTGTTCACTCCAGGAAGATATTATTGCTTCCAAACACATACACACACGTGTAAACTTGCACCACTTGGTAATCAGTATCATTTTGGGTCAATGCGGGTACACTTATTAAACCTTTAATGAAGGTAAAACTGTACCAATCGCATACAAATCTCATCTGTACACAAACACAGAAATGAGTTTTAATTCAACAGAAAAAAATTCTGACAACCATTCAGACTGCTGTAGCAAAAGAAAGAGCACTGGCTCATGGGAAGATGCATTATTGTCGTCACCCCAGTACCGGGGCTAGCATTCCTAATGCCAAAGCCTTACATCCAGAATGGATACAAAGGGCTAATTCTTTTGCTGCATCAGACTTTGAATCCAGATTTGATCCAAGTTTAAAAACACAGCCATTCCTGCAATATGAAAAAGAACATCATCTACCAAATGAAATCTTGCCTCTAGATCAGTATGAATTTTTAAAATTTACACTGATGGGTCTGCCCCACCGGCCGCCTTTGTTAAAGATCAGATGCTGGATGGCAAGTTCCGTCCTCATTGCACCAAAAAACTACCTCTAGGTAATAGCACGGCTCGGTTGGCAGCTTTAAAAGCCCTGATACTTGCACTTGTAAACACGGATCGAGAATTCCCCACACTCATTGTGTGTGATTCCTTTTACTATGTGCAATCATATAATAAAGCATAAAACGCTTTGGGAACAAGTAGTTCAGTTGAGAAACGAACTACCTCTGCCCACTGAAATTTTGCCTCTCGATCAGTACGAATTTATCATTTATATTGACGGATCAGCACAACCCGCTACAGGGAGTAAGCAAGCTTACAGTGCAGCGTGCACAATCGTTAAAGGTTTCATGTGCGATGGAAACTTCAGACCAATGGTCACTAAAACTCAATCTCTAGGAGATTGTACAGCTCAGCGAGCTGAACTTCAAGCATTCAAACTGGCACTTGAAAATACAGATCGCGAATTCCCACACTTATAGTGTGCGATTCCTTTACTGTGTTCAATCATATAATAAATATTTACACCATTGGGAACAAAATGGGTTTAAAGATGAAAAAGGTGGCATAATTAAATACAAAAATTATGGGAACAGGTAGTGGAGTTGAAAAGCAGAGCTACCCAAAAAAACTCATGTGATTAACACACTGAGTCATCAACGTGATGGCGTGCACGTTGAAGGGAATTCATTGGCTGTAGAAGCCACACAGGGGGCTGTTCACACAGCTTCCGTAGCTGCACACACTCGTTCAACAACAAGAATAGACGGTTAGAATATGGTGGCTGTAATTGCTTCACGCAAAGGCAGCACAGCAGTGCCTAAGACATTTCCACTCATATACTCCTACAAGTTAGGTGCAAACAACATTCCATATGCTCAGATTCCTGGAGTGGGGGATAGAGTATTTCCAAATATGGATATTGGGCAGGAATTAATCATTTAAAGCACACAAGGGCTTGGGCTCCGCGCATTCAGGGGTAATAGCTACTATTTCTTCATTGCAACAGTGCTATTGGTGGCCAGGGTTCAGAAGTCAGACTATTGACTTTGTCTTGAACTGCAACATCTGTAAACAGATGCCAGGCTCCACCATCACAAGACCCGCGCAGGTCCCATTGCTAGACAGCATCAGACTGTCCACTAGATTGTGTTGTGTAACAGGAATTAATCATTTAAAGCACACAAGGGCTTGGGCTCCGCGCATTCAGGGGTAATAGCTACTATTTCTTCATTGCAACAGTGCTATTGGTGGCCAGGGTTCAGAAGTCAGACTATTGACTTTGTCTTGAACTGCAACATCTGTAAACAGATGCCAGGCTCCACCATCACAAGACCAGCGCAGGTCCCATTGCTAGACAGCATCAGACTGTCCACTAGATTGTGTTGTGTAACAGGATCACTGTGGCCCCTCAAATTTTGAGGTGGCTTAAAAATATATCTTGGTGGCAGTGGATCCGTGCTCAAGTTTCCTATAGGTATGGCCTCAGCACTCGGCTGACGCTCAAAACTGTTATAGAAAGATTTGCGAGTCCATAACAGGAGATACGCAATCAACGTTACACCCTGACTGTGGCTCCACGCTTAGCTCTCGGGCTGACAAAGAGGCCATGAAGGGATGAACGTAGTATTGCGGTACTCCTCTCCAACGCCATCCTGAGGGAATTTAGGTAGAGGAGAGGAAGGACTGGGGCATAGAGCAATCGTTAACAGCTATGGTATTAGGCAGGGCGTTAGTGAAGTCAAACACTTATATGGATTCAGGGGGCAATACACACCCAGCCAAGAAGCTCTCTAGGAGGTCTGACTCCATTTACGAATGTGGGAACCTGATCATAAATGTGAAGGCACAGTGGCGGATGAAAACCATTCTGTATCTATGATCGTTTGGCTGTTTTACAGGAACTAAAGGAAACAAAGAAGTAAACAAAGATTCTGTCAAAGTGAAACAGGCCGCCACTGGGAAGTCGAGGTAATCACGGCAAGACCTGTCTGAATCCCAAAAGTCGGGGATCTAGGCAGAAAGAGATAAAGATTGCGAACACAAAGGAATTTGGCCCCTCATACAGAAATACATGTGCCAGTCCTTAAAGTGAAAAGAACAAGAACTGTACTTTTGCCGCATCCTGCTGTGATAAAAGCACCAGATTCATTTCAAATGAAAGAATCAAACAACACTATGTGGCCAATACTAAGCAGTAGGCCTCGTGAACTCCACAGTAGTAGACGTCCCTCTCACTACTATTCAAGAAATTCAAACTGAAAAGCTCATCACGTTTGAGAAATCAAATCCATGGAGTGGGGGACTATGCAACAATGCAATGGAACTAGTTCTCCTTGAACCAACCTTTCACATTCAAAATAAAAGTCAAGACAACACTCAAGTTGCAATTTGGCCAAAAACAAATGTGTACACCAACGTTTTTCAGCAAAAGCATCAAATAATAAAAGCTTCAACGTTTTTCAACAAAAACGTCAAATAATAAATGCTTCAACGTTTTTCAACAAAAACATTAAATAATAACAGCTTCAACGTTTTTCAACAAAAACATCAAATAATAAATGCTTCAACGTTTTTCAACAAAAACATCAAATAATAAATGCTTCAACGTTTTTCAACAAAAGCATCAAATAATAAAAGCTTCAACGTTTTTCAAAAAAACCCATCAAATAATAAATGCATCAATGTTTTTCAACAAAAACATAAAATATTAACTTCACCATCTGAACGTTTTTCAGCAAAGACATCAACTATTAACTTCAACATTTCAAAGTTTTTCAACAAAAACAGCAGAAATAACTTCAGCTAAACAAGATGCAATTTCAACAATTGATCATACAGCTACTGGCTATTTCATTAACTGTGATACGTTTTCCATGGCTCCACGTGAACAGGAAGTGAAGCCAGCCCAAAAACAAACAACGAACATGCAAGTACAAACTTTTGAACATTTTCTTTTCCAAAAGATACAGACCTGGCTTCACCATAGAACTATGGAGTATTTCTGGGTTCATCTTTTTCTGTTCTGGCTTTGCTTAGAGCTAGCTTTTAGTATGACTCTTAGTGGACACTTTCTACAACACAGGATCAACATAAAACTGAAGCCACGTCCATTTTCAATTCAAATGCAAAGAGACTTATAAATGTATTCGGCCTGAACAAGCCTTTGTATTCTAAATGATGTATTTAATCATCCGGTTTTTAATTCTGATTAATGTATTTTGAACTTTCATTCATTTTCATTCGTTTTATCATTCATTCAGTGATGTCATTACCTGCAGTACATTTTTCTGAAAATTGGGTTACTGATACAGTGAATAATATGCTGTCTGTTTTAGGAATAATTGCTACATTTTCAGATCATGAAATGCTAGAGATTTATTCTTATTGTGACGCTTTATACCTGTTACCTTCATTAAGGTTATCAACTCCTACACAATTGTAATGCATCTAGAAATGTGGTTGTTTAAACACCAGTAGGAACGTTGCCAAACACCACCAAACACCATCGCACAGGGGTGGAATAGTTGACATACATCAGCAGGGGCAACATTAGATGCCATTTACAAAACAACAGGACAGACCCAGTTAGGAAAGTATGGGTTGTTTGGCCTTTTGACACAAATACCTGTCACAAAAATGATTCCTGAACATCACCAAGGGACTCAGTATACATAAGCCAGACCTACGTTATGTACAGATAACATCCAGAGGTAGTGAAATCCTACAGTATAGGGAAGTTGTGCCTTTTTTTGGCTAGAAACCCCAACACTGTCAGTAGTGAAACGAAAGTTTCCTTTGTAAAATTCAATGCTTTAGGCAATCTGAAAACCATGCTTGTGCATCACTTTTATTTTTCATTTCACATCAGCTAAAGAAATATTTTTTCTTTTTTGCAAAATAGCACTCTTAAATACAGACTGCCCCTCTTTCCTTTTAGATAAATGTTATCTTTCACATACAAGCAGTGTGATACACCTTGGGAATACCTCGCGAACAGGTACTATGCTTTTCATGGTTTCTAATATTTAAAAGACCAGTCTGAAAAGACTGCAACATACCTGTTCTCTGATGCCTGTTTTTTGCAGTGAAGAATGCGTGGTCATCATCTGTCTGACACTTCCAAAGGAAACAAAAGACACACAATTGATGGACGGAATGCAGAACAAATCAAAACATTCACCCCCAGTCAATAGATCTGGGTTAAATCCATCATTCTTTTGCTCACCATGCCACCCCAGTTTAGACCTGGCCATATGCAAATCAGTCTTGACCCTGTGCCTCATGGGAACAGTCCAGCCCGAACTGCCAAGCCAGGTCCTCCTGGACCGGAAACAAGCATCCTAGGACCGGTTTCGGGGTTTCACCCCTCTTCAGCCAGGATAGCTTGATTCCAGTGGCACAGTGAGCCCGGGACCACGTCTGGGCATACCCGGCGCACTTAGGGCGAGGAAGCAAAGACACACAATTGATGGACGGAATGCAGAACAAATCAAAACATTCACCCCCAGTCAATAGATCTGGGTTAAATCCATCATTCTTTTGCTCACCATGCCACCCCAGTTTAGACCTGGCCGTATGCAAATCAGTCTTGACCCTGTGCCTCATGGGAACAGTCCAGCCCGAACTGCCAAGCCAGGTCCTCCCTGGACCGGAAACAAGCACCCTAGGACCGGTTTCGGGGTTTCACCCCTCTTCAGCCAGGATAGCTTGATTCCAGTTGCACAGTGAGCCCGGGACCCACGTCTGGGCATACCCGGCGCACTTAGGGCGAGGAAGCAAAAGACACACAATTGATGGACGGAATGCAGAACAAATCAAAACATTCACCCCCAGCAATAGATCTGGGTTAAATCCATCATTCTTTTGCCCACCATGCCACCCCAGTTTAGACCTGGCCATATGCAAATCAGTCTTGACCCTGTGCCTCATGGGAACAGTCCAGCCCGAACTGCCAAGCCAGGTCCTCCTGGACCGGAAACAAGCATCCTAGGACCGGTTTCGGGTTTCACCCTCTTCAGCCAGGATAGCTTGATTCCAGTGGCACAGTGAGCCCGGGACCCACGTCTGGGCATACCCGGCGCACTTAGGGCGAGGAAGCAAAAGACACACAATTGATGGACGGAATGCAGAACAAATCAAAACATTCACCCCAGTCAATAGATCTGGGTTAAATCCATCATTCTTTTGCTCACCATGCCACCCCAGTTTAGACCTGGCCATATGCAAATCAGTCTTGACCCTGTGCCTCATGGGAACAGTCCAGCCCGAACTGCCAAGCCAGGTCCTCCCTGGACCGAAACAAGCATCGTAGGACCGGTTTCAGGGTTTCACCCCTCTTCAGCCAGGATAGCTTGATTCCAGAGGCACAGTGAGCCCGGGACCCACGTCTGGGCATACCCGGCGCACTTAGGGCGAGGAAGCAAAAGACTCACAATTGATGGACGGAATGCAGAACAAATCAAAACATTCACCCCCAGTCAATAGATCTGGGTTAAATCCATCATTCTTTTGCTCACCATGCCACCCCAGTTTAGACCTGGCCATATGCAAATCAGTCTTGACCCTGTGCCTCATGGGAACAGTCCAGCCCGAACTGCCAAGCCAGGTCCTCCCTGGACCGGAAACAAGCATCCTAGGACCGGTTTCGGGGTTTCACCCCTCTTCAGCCAGGATAGCTTGATTCCAGTGGCACAGTGAGCCCGGGTCCAGGGAGGACCTGGCTTGGCAGTTCGGGCTGGACTGTTCCCATGAGGCACAGGGTCAAGACTGATTTGCATATGGCTGGGTCCAAACTGGAATGGCATGGTGAGCAAAAAAAGGATGGATTTAGGCCCAGATCTCTGTACTGGGGTGAATGTATGACATTGTTCTGCATTCTGTCCATCAACTGTTGTTTTTGCATTTGTCACCCCGAGTGGGACGGGTATGCCCAGACGTGGGTCCCGTGCTCTCCATGCCACTGGAATCAAGCTATCCTGGCTGAAGAGGGCTGAAACCCTGAAACCGGTCCTAGGATGCTTGTTTCCAGTCCAGGGAGGACCTGGCTTGGCAGTTCGAGCTGGACTGTTCCCATGAGGCACCGGGTCAAGACTGATTTGCATATGGCTGGGTCCAAACTGGAATGCCATGGTGAGCAAAAAGCGATGGATTTAGGCCCAGATCTCTGTACTGGGGTGAATGTATGACATTGTTCTGCATTCTATCCATCAACTGTTGTTTTTGCATTTGTCACCCCGAGTGGGACCGGGTATGCCCAGACGTGGGTCCCGTGCTCTCCATGCCACTGGAATCAAGCTATCCTGGCTGAAGAGGGTGAAACCCCAAACCGGTCCTAGGATGCTTGTTTCCAGTCAGGGAGGACCTGGCTTGGCAGTTCGGGCTGGACTGTTCCCATGAGGCACAGGGTCAAGACTGATTTGCATATGGCTGGGTCCAAACTGGAATGGCATGGTGAGTAAAAAAACGATGGATTTAGGCCCAGATCTCTGTACTGGGGTGAATGTATGACATTGTTCTGCATTCTGTCCATCAATTGTTGTTTTGCATTTGTCACCCCGAGTGGGACGGGTATGCCCAGACGTGGGTCCTGTGCTCTCCATGCAACTGGAATCAAGCTATCCTGGCTGAAGAGGGTGAAACCCGAGCCGGTCCTAGGATGCTTGTTTCCAGTCCAGTGAGGACCTGGCTTGGCAGTTCGGGCTGGACTGTTCCCATGAGGCACAGGGTCAAGACTGATTTTGCATATGGCTGGGTCCAAACTGGAATGGCATGGTGAGCAAAAAAACGATGGATTTAGGCCCAGATCTCTGTACTGGGGTGAATGTATGACATTGTTCTGCATTCTGTCCATCAACTGTTGTTTTTGCACTTCCAAAGGAAACGCCAGCGACATTTCCCACCAGGCTGGAACTGCTGAAGTCCCTTGCTTGGCTGTGTCCCAAGCGTATTCCCATCAAACCAAAGCATTCCTTGCAAATCCAGTGGGTGCCTTTTTGCTTCCTTTAGCTAGCACCAATGTATTGATTACAGCACCAGCTGCCTCAGAACCAGCAACTGGATGCACTAATCTGTGCTCCCACAACGATTCTGCGAGGTATACAAAGGTCCGTCCCCTGCAGTAACTAGCAACAGAAATGTTGTGTCTCCCAGCCAGCACTTTTTATCTCTATTTTGCTAAAACATGTCCTCAAACACATTTTTTCTCTTATTGTTTCAACTCTCACCGAGTGCTTGGAGCTTTCCCTCTAAATTGACCTTTTTAATTTTTTTCTAAAGAAAGCATGGTCTTCTGAACAGCTTGTAAGAGTTTTCAATTTTATAAACAGGAACTTTTATAAGTAACTACTGACTCTAAGGGAGTATTTTTTAATGACACTATAGATTTTCCCTGTCTCCACAGAGTCTATAGTAATTTTACATATTTTAACAGCTGCTATTTTTCAGCTCATAAACCACTCTCATGCAACTACCTGCCAATTATATGCAAATGCCTATTTTAGTCACGTAGTTTGCTTTTAATGGGTTATTCACGATTGTCCATAGATTGGAGTGGGTGTTATGTGCTGGATTGAGGCCCTAACATAGGTGCGCCGTTTCAGAGGCACAAATCCTTCGTGCCACAAAGACAGGCAGGCCCTTTCACCTACATTAGCCCTCCCTTCACAATAACGAGCAACAGAGGCTGTCCCTTATCTGACGTGTGCTCTGGGTGCAGAAGACGGTCCATCCTAAATACGTCATCTCTATGTCCAACAGTGACTAACCTACGTCACAACGAGTTCTTAGAAACAGACCCTTAAGCTCTTGGGATTTTCCCTAGCACAGGATTATTGATTTCTCCAAGAACTCATTAAATATGCATGAACCACTATTCCCTAAGGGTTCATTTCTGACGTCTTCCTCTGACCGACTTTACGTCAATACTAACATTCCAAGGCACCTATCAGGTATAAATATACCTCCCTTTGCCCAAGCAAACCAGAGGGGACCGAGACTTCCATGCCGACACTCTGACCTGAGACGCTGCAACCTGCGTCATGCCACAGCTCCAGCTGGCAGAGGTCCATCCACCCATCCTGGGGTGTCCAGCTCGAGATCAGGATGAAGTCCCACTAAGGTAATGGGGTTAGACTAAATCCTAGGGGGATTCTTGGCTCTATAAGACCTACACACATGCTAGGTACACTTAGGTACATCTAGTTAGGCATCATAGGGTATAGGCTTTATCTTAAATGCATTCTGTATTTCATGTATGTGTTCATTACTATTGCACAATGGTAAAACTGTACCATGCATTTTTATTTAACTGCACTGCTGGCCATATTTCTCTGCTACTGTCCAACAGTTGTTGCAGCACATATTACCAGTACTAGAATAACAACTGTGCAATACATTTTATTGTAAACACACCCAACTGTTTCTTCTATGTACTTCTCTGAGATGAATGACTGAATGAAAAGTAGTATATTGTTTCCACGATCCTGAGGGATCAGGGTTTTATGTTATGTGGTTGCCAGAAGCTATTCCCTTCTTGTTGTCAAGAAGTTTCTAGTGGCCTCTGAGCTAGCTGGTACACAGTAATTAAGTTTAATATACGCGATAGGGGCATACCGACCTCAGTCCTATGCAAAGCCTATAGTGTATGTTATTCCAATGAGCAGAACCTATCAGGGAAATAGGAACTCTACTACAGTATTGGTGGTGATTGTATTGGTATTGGTGGTGGTTGTATTGGTGGTGGTGGTACTGGTGGTGTTGGTATTGGTGGTGGTGGTATTGGCGGTGGCAATGGTATTGGTGGTGGTGGTATTGGTACTGGTGGTGGTGGTATTGGTATTGGTGGTGGTAGTATTGGTGGTGGTGGTATTGGTGTTGGTGGTACTGGTGATGGTATTGGTGGTGGTATTGGTGGTGGTGGTATTCGTGGTGGTGGTATTGGTGGTGGTATTGTGGTGATATTGGTGGTATTAGTGGTGGTGGTGGTATTGGTATTGGTGGTATTGGTATAGGTGGTGGTGATATTGGTGGTGGTGGTGGTATTAGTGGTATTGGCGGTGGTATTGGTGGTGGTGGTATTGGTGGTGTTGGTATTGGTATTGGTGGTGGTATTGGTGGTGGTGGTGGTATTGATGGTGGTATTGGTGGTGGTATTGATGGTGGTGGTGGTATTGGTGGTGGTGGTGGTATTGGTGGTGGTATTGGTGGTGATGGTATTGGTGGTGGTATTGGTGGTGGTATTGGTGGTAATGGTGGTGCTATTGGTGGTGGTAGTATTGGTGGAGGTGGCATTGGTGGTATTAGTGATGGTGGTATTGGTGGTATTGGTATTGGTGGTGGTGGCATTGGTGGTGGTGGTATTGGTATTGGTGGTGGTGGTATTGGTATTGGCGGTGGTATTGGTTGTGGTGGTGGTGGTATTGGTGGTGGTGGTATTGGTGGTGGTATTGGTGGTATTGGTATTGGCGGTGCCATTGGTATTGGTGGTGGCGGTGGTATTGGTGGTGGTGGTATTGGTGGTGGTATTGGTGGTGGTGGATGTATTGGGGGTGGTGGTGGTGGTATTGGTGGTGATATTGGTGGTATTGGTGGTGGTGGTATTGTTGGTGGTGGTATTGATGGTGGTATTGGTGGTGGTGGTGGCATTGGTGGTGGTATTGGTGGTGGTGGTATTGGTGGTGGTATTGGGGGTGGTGGTCGTATTGGTGGTGGTATTGGCGGTATTGGTGGTGGTATTGGTGGTGGTGGTATTGGTGGTGTTGGTATTGGTGGTGGTGGTATTGGTGGTGGTATTGGTGGTGGTGGTATTGGTGGTAGTATTGGTGGTATTGGTATTGGTGGTGGTGGTATTGGTGGTATTGTTGGTGGAGGTATTGGTGGTGGTGGTGGTGGTATTGTTTGTGGTGGTATTGGTGGTGGTATTGGTATTGGTGGTGGTATTGGTATTGGTGGTGGTGGTGGTGGTGGTATTGGTAGTGGTGGTATTGGTAGTGGTGGTGGTATTGGGGGTGGTAGTATTGGTGGTGGTGGTATTGGTGGTGGTGTTGGTATTGGTGGTGGAGGTTTTGGTGGTGGTGGTATTGGTGGTGGTGGTGGTATTGGTGGAGGTGGTGGTGGTATTGGTTGTGGTGGTATTGGTGATGGTGGTATTGGTGGTGGTGGTATTGGTGGTGGTAGTATTGGTGGTGCTGGTGTTGGTGGTATTGGTGGTGGTGGTGGTATTGGTGGTGGTGGTATTGGTGGTGGTATTGGTGGTATTGGTGGTGGTGGTATTGGTATTGGTGGTGGTGGTATTGGTGGTGGTGGTATCGGTGATGGCAGTATTGGTGGTGGTATTGGTGGTAGTGGTGGTACTAGTGGTGGTGATGGTATTGGTGGTGGCAATATTGGTGGTGGTGGTATTGGTGGTATTACTGGTGGTATTGGTGGTGGTATTAGTGGTGGTATTGATGGTGGTGGTATTGGTGGTGGTGGTGGTATTGGTGGTGGTATTGGGGGGGTGGTGGTATTGGTGGTGGTATTGGCGGTATTGGTGGTGGTATTGGTGGTGGTGGTATTGGTGGTGTTGGTATTGGTGGTGGTGGTATTGGTGGTGGTGGTGACAGTAGCGGCTCCTGGAGGGAGTTCCGCCGGGCAGTGACGTGGGGAGGGGCAGAGTGTGGGATAGTAAAAACTGGAATCCGGCCGAACCCAGGTAAGTTAGCAAATAAATAAATAAAACAAATTTCGTTGCGCGCGGTGCATAGCACGTCACCGCCCGGCAGAACTCCCTCCAGGAGCCGCTACTGTGTGGTGGTATTGGTGGTGGTGGTGGTATTGGTGGTATTGGTATTGGTGGTGGTGGTATTGGTGGTATTGGTATTGGTGGTGGAGGTATTGGTGGTGGTGGTGGTATTGTTGGTGGTGGTATTGGTATTGGCGGTGGTATTGGTATTGGTGGTGGTATTGGTGGTGGTGGTATTGGTGGTGGTGGTGGTGGTATTGGTGGTGGTGGTATTGGTAGTGGTGGTATGGTGGTATTGGTGGTGGTGTTGGTATTGGTGGTGGTGGTTTTGGTGGTGGTATTGGTGGTGAATGTATTGGTGGTGGTATTGGTGGTGGTGGTATTGGTGGTGTTGGTATTGGTGGTGGTGTTGGTATTGGTATTGGTGGTATTGGTGGTGGTGGTACTGGTGGTTGTATTGGTGGTGGTGGTATTGGTGGTGGTGGTGGTATTGGTGGTGGTGGTATTGGTGGTGGTCTTGATGGTGGTGGTATTGGTGGTGGTAGTGTAGTTGTTGTTAATGAAACAAGCTTTTGAAAACAACCTGTCAGGTGGCTTTAGTGCAGATGACATGTAACACAGATGTGCTGTTGTCAGCTTCAGCCTATTAGCACAGGATTATGTGCTACCTGGAATTCACATGACTTAATTCGCTAATCATTTCTAAATCCATTTTACTTGGGTGGGTTGAAACAGGCAGGAGGTAATGCCGGTTTAAAGTGATTGAAAGCACCCGTGTTACGAGGGCAGTCTTGCTGCTTAAAAAAACACAAGTGGTTTCAGCTGAAGCAGCACATGTCCGGCTTGAGAGTAAGAGAAACTCAATAAAGTAAATAGTGCTTACAGACTAAATAACAGGTGCTGTGTAACAACCAAAGTAAAAGGGCCAGTAGCCATGGGAGGTTACAAATGAAGATAAGGCCGTACTAAGGAGGGACTAACAAGCCTATTAACGAATCCGAAGGCAGCATTTAGGAAAGACAATGACACAAACCAATTAAAAAATTTGGACGGAGAGTGGGCGTGGCTTCTCTCCCATACTCTACTACAGCAGTCTCGCAGAGCGAGCAGCGCATGTGCGCTGCCGCTAGGCTCGACCTAAAAAGACATTTTGAGACTCCAAAGAAATCAATGCATTGCACATTATCACTCTATAACAGGGTTCTCCAGAGTCAGTCCTGGAAGGCCGGATCAATGCCATATTTTTAGCATATCCCCATTTAGATAAATGCAGCTATCTTAAAAATCTGGCGTGGATCTGGCCCTCCAGATCCGACTTTGGAGAACCCTGCTTTATAACACCAAAGTATGTACAAGTTGCAGTTTACATTCCACTTCTACCAGTGTGTGGCATGGGCCTTGTGGCCAGTCTTATATTAGGTTGTGTAAGCAGCCTGGTCTTTGGAGCATTTATGTTGTTCACCACACTCCACGTCCCATATTTGGTCATCTTAGTCTGTTGTGCATGGACAGCTTTATAAAAAATGACAGACTTCTTGTCAGTATTGCTTCTCAGTATGGCAAATATATGAGGTGGCTACATTTCACAGAACTGATTTGCCTGGTGCACATATGTAGAACAGCTCTCTTGGAACACATACATACTGTGACATATTAGTGCAAGCTCTTAGCTTGTGCAATAGTACTATACAATTATGCTGCCATTAGTTATTAGAAATGTAAAGCAATTCAAATTTTCCATTAGGTGGCCTAGCAATGTCCCTTTATGATATGCAGGCGTGTTCCCTTCCCCTGAGTGCCCAACTGCTTGTAAATCTGATATCTGACTTTTATTTTGGCCTTGGTGTCACACAAATCTAAGCAAGTGTGCAGTGGCCTAGGCCGATGCCTGCCTTTGTGAGGACCTGGACCTTTCCTGTGACCTGTAGGGGCACACCAAGCATACAATCATTGTAGGGGGAGGAATAATGTCCCAGTCGTGGGTATAGCACTTAAATCACATAAACCAAGAGTGGCAGCATTTTGTGTTCTTAGAGGCAATCAGTAGTGGGGCCAGACCCTTTTTAACCCCAGAGTTGCTGCCCCCCCACCTTCCGGCTGCTGAGCCCTTATTTAGCTATTTGGGGTAGTTTGCACTTAGGGTTCCTTACATTTTTTTCCACATAAAGCAAACATGACATATTTGCGGCCTTTTTTTTCAACATCCTGGGGATCCTAAAGGTACCCAGGGTTTGTGGATTGACCTAGGCGACTAGGAAAATAGGTCAAATATATCAAACCTTTGGTTTTTCGAAAAATTAGGGAAAAAGTGCTCCAGATGATAGTGTCTGTCTTTTAAATGGCATCCACAAACGGTTTGCTGTACTAAAGTCACCATCTTCCCAGTTTTTCGGAACATGCAGAGCTGAATCACAAAAACACATTTTGTACCACAATTTGGGCATTTTTCTAAGAGGTAGATTATTTTCCCCATTTTTTGTGCTCTTAATCTACTTCCAGTTTGCGATTGAAATCAGTGTGAAACCCATGAGTGATCCAGAAAAGCTATACATTTATGAAAAGTAGACAAAATTAAAAATTCAGCAAGGGGTCATATGCATAGATCCCTCAAGGTTTTCTCAAGGAAAATAACTGTTGAAATGCAGAAATATTGAAAGGTAGTAGGAAAACAGGGCATTTGTGCCAACATTTTCATCTGTAGCTTTTTGACATAATGTCCGATTGACAAAAGTTATATACCATTACGTTTTCTAGACCATTCTGGTTGCAGGGTTATATAGAATTTGTAGGGTCTCCAAGACCCCAAAGCACCCAAAGCCATCAACTGAGCTGCTCTGTGCAATGGTTTTTCATTGTGTATGGAGAATAGACCAATTCATATAGCGGAATAGGCGGAGTGAAAAATGGGTACCTAGGAAACCTATGTATTTCTGAAATGGGCACAAGATATGAAGCTTAGAAGCAGTAGTTATTTGTACATCTCTGAATTTGTGGGTACACGTACTGGTGTACGATTTAGAGGGTTCAAAATGCCATCTTTTTTTTTACCCGGGCTTAAGTTTGAAATGCAGAAATGCAGCGAAATCCAATTGGTAATAAAAATTGTCTACTATTCTATGCCCCCACAAGTCTTCTGATAAAAATGGCACCTTACTTGTGCAGGTAGGCCTACTGGCTGCAACAGCAAACGCCCAAAAATTTAACAAGGACGCATCACATTATTCCACCGAAAACTGACCCTTTTTTTCCAATGTGGGTAGCTCTACATTTTGGACACTAGCTCAGCCAGTACCTAGGTAAACCTAGTCAACCTATAAATTTAAAAAAAAATAGACACCTAGGGGTATCTAGGGTGGGCTGACTTATATGGCTCTCACCATGTTTTTCTACCCAGAATCCCTTGCAAACCTCAAACATTGACTAAAAAAACATTGTCCTCACATTTCTGTGATTGAAAGGTCTGGAATCTTCAGGGAGCCTCAAACCTTCTCCCACCCAGCATTTCCCTAAGTCTCCCTATAAAAACGGTACCTTACTTGTGTGAGTAGACCTAGTGGCGTGACAGGCTGCATCACAGCATGGACGCATCACATTTTTCCACCGGAAACTCACCCTTTTTTTCCAATGTGGGTAGCTCTAGATTTTGTACCCTAGCTCAGCTGGCACCTAGGGAAACCAGCCCATTTTTGAAAACTAGATACCTGGGGGAGTCCAGGGTTGGGTGACATGCGTGGCTCTCACTCGGATTTTCTACCCAGACTACCCTGTAAAGCTCAAACTTTGCCTAAAAACACATTTCCCTTGCATTTCTGGGAGGATAAGGCCTGGACTTTACAGTCAGCCACAGATTTTCTACCACCCAGTGTTCCCCCAGGTCTCTGAAAAATGATACCTAACTTGTGTGGGTGGGCCAAGTGCCTGCAAAAGGGAAGGGCCCAAAACGTGTACTGATTTCCCTTTCGGACCCACTTTGGTTTCCCCTCAGTTTTTCATTTTAGACGTTTTTAGGCTGACTTTGCTTCGGACACCAACACAAGTGAGGTGTAATTTTTATCAGGAGATCTGGGGGAACACTGGATGATAGGAAATTTGTGCCAGCCAGGTGATCCCACAAAGAAATATGAGGAAAATGTGACTTTTTAGCTAAATTTGAGGTTTGCAGGGCATTCTGGGTAAGAAAATGCTAGGGGATTCACGGAAGCCATGCCTCACTGGACTCCCCCAGGTATCCAGTTTTCAAAAATGTCAGGGGTTGGTAGGTTTTCTAAGATGGCTGCCATGCCCGAGACCAAAAATGCTAGTGCCCCCTTGCAAAACCAGGTCATTTTGTGATAGATACTTTTGATGTATCCACAATAAGTTTGGGCCCTTCCCTGCAGCGGGCACTTGGCCCACCCACAGAGGTGAGGTAGCATTTTTATCGGGAGACCTGAGAGAACATTGGGTGGTAGGAAATTTGTGGCAGCCTGATGACTGATGACTGATGACCTTTTAGCAAATTTGAGGTTTGCAGGGGATTCTCTTTAAGAAAATATTGGGGGATACACGCAAGCCACACCTTCCTGGACTCCCCAGGGTGTCTAGTTTTCAGAAATGTCTGGGTTTGGTAGATTTCCCTAGATGGTAGCCGAGCCCTGGATAAAAAGTGCAGATGCCCCCCTTGCAAAACCAGGTCATTTTGTGATAGATAATTTTCATGTCTCCACAATACGTTTTGGGCCCTTCCCTGTTGCTGGTACATGGACCAACCACACAAGTGAGGCACTGTTTTTCTTGGGAGACTTGATAGAGCGCTGGGTGGTAGGAGCTTTGTGGCTGTCTGCAGATTCCAGGACTTTTCCTCATAGAAATGCATAAAAATCATAGAAATGCAGGGCAAAGTTTGAGCTTTGCAGGGGATTCTGGGTAAAATAAACTTGGTGAGAGCCATGCAAGTGTTATGTTTCATAAAGGTACCCCAATGTAGGCTCAGGGAACCACCTGACCCTTCATCTATATTCTCCCCTACCATTACACTACAAAACGGTTCTTGGGACTGACCTTTTACCTATTTCCGGTACTGCTTGCAAGACGTGGGGTTTTCCCTGAAAACTAGTTTCATCCATTATGTATGAGGATTCTTGGAAACTCAGCAGGACTACCATCTCCTGTATAATAACTATGTATAAGGGTCATTCCTTCCGTCATCCTAAGTCCAACATGGCACAACAAGGTAGAACCCCTGAGGGTACTACTTTGGGTATATATACACTATATCTTTGCTGAGGCAGGGAGAGGAGAAAAAGGATTTCCATGCTGACACACTGGCGCGAGACGCTGAGGTTCCTGCACACAGACACTCCAGCTCGCAGTGGTCTGACATCCCTCGCAGGGTGTCCATCTCAAGACCAAGACGGGGTCCCACAGTCTCTCACTTCAGGTAATGGGGTTGACTTTATCCTAAAGGGATTCTTGACTTTTACACACACATGCATGCTAGGTACACTTAGGTACATCTAGTTAGGGTTGCATTGTAGGAGTGCGCATTTTATTGTCATGTATTTTAATACCTGCCTGTATTCTTCGTTTTAGCACTATGGCAGAAATCTACCATCCTTTTACTCTGTTGGTGCTTATAATCATTTATATCTGTTTCTGTCTAATGTTGTTTCAGTACACCTATTTTACACTAGAATGACGCTGGTTCAATAAATGCTTATTGAAAAACGTCCCCACCATTTATTCTGTGTATCTCTCTGAAAGAAAGTGAGCACGAGTGACTGAGCGAAAAGTACTGTACTGTTTCAACGATCCTTGACGGGACAGAGTTGTCATGTTCGATAGTTGCCAAGAACTATTCTCTCCTTGGTAAGAGGGGTTTTTAGTGTCATTGTGAGCTAGCTGGTATACAGGCTAACGTACCCTGTGGGGGTGTCTAGAATCAGTCTGCACACCAATCCTACAGTGTATGTTGTCTAAACATGCAGATCCTATATAGGTTTATGGGAACTACACGACATGCACCCCTGGACTCCCCTAGTTGTCTAGTTCTCAAAAATGTGCAGGTTTGCCTAGGTGCCAACTGAGCTAGGACGCAAAATCCAAAATCCATAGTGACAAAAAAGAACAAGGAGTTCCTAATAAGGACCATTTTACTGCCGCAGAAATAAATCTGGCACTAATTTGTTGAAATGAATCCACCACTTACACTGGTTGGTTTTAGCACCTCCCTAAATACTGGCTTCAAAGCACAAATACTTACCAAAGTATCTGTTGGAAAGTGGTCTATTATTTGAGGTAAGTAGGTAGCTAACACTAGTAATAAGGCCACAATCACAATATAAGGCCCAGTCAAGGTCTATATAAATTATTCCATTGCTCAACCCTCAGTAGTTGGCTGCGAGCAGGCAGGCTTAACTTAAGAGACAGGCGTGTACAGCATTTAAAAACACCAAAACATTAAATAAGTAAGACACCAAACATAATAAAAATCCAACACCAATTTATAAAATTAGGAAATATTTTTATGATTAAAATGACACCACAACAACAAAATTCTAATGTAGGGAATCGGAGATATGAACGAAAAGCACCAACTTGGTCACGCTTGATTGGGACAAAGTCAAAGTTTGAGGCATGGGTCAGATACACGGAAGGGCCCGGTCGCGTTTTTACGTACCATCGTTTTTCTAGAGCTTTTTCTCTCGTTATGGATCAAGGCACCTTGTCAGGCAGGGTTTTGAGTCGGTGAGGGCAACTTAGCTCAGCGCGAGGCGTCCTGGAAGTCTTGAGGTCTGGTGTTGTGAGCGTGACGAAACTGAAATTTCGGCCATGTTGCGGTTCGACGTCAACGGCTTGACTGTCGACGGGTCGGTCCAATTATGGAGCTTTTTACCAAAAATTCTCCAACGGTCTCCAAACTTCTGGAACTTCCTCCAAAGTGTCCACAACACCAATCCAAGGTTCCAAAAGCTCTGAGTTGCTCCTTGGGATGTTGGGACTAAGTCTCCTAGAATGCACCTGGCAAAATCCTTTAAAGACCAACTGAAGGTGTTGCGGGGATTCTGCACCTACACAGAACTATGCGCAGGAAAACAGGACCTCGGTGTATAGGGGTGTACCAACCTACCACCTTAGTACCCAAAATCCCAAAACCGACTAGCTATAGTGTCTCATTCGTTCTCCTCCAAAACCACGAAGCTACAAATGATTAGACAACCCAGAACACAACACTCCTGACTCTCTCAGGAATCGCAGTAGCAAGACATACTCTTTCTCTCGCTCACTCGTACTTGTCCACAATAAGAATGGTCAGAGTCACTGTTATAGTTCAAAATGTTTATTTTAACTATCGTGCTCTATAATGCAGTATACGAGTCACTACCAGCTGCGAAATGCATAAACCTAGAACAATTAGCATTGTTACAATGCCATAGAATATAAAGGGGGATGTCATTATATATAGACAGTGGAAAAAGGACTATAAGGCCTAACCACCATCCCCTTGGTAAAGTGATGTTTATTATATAAAAGATGATCTCTGGGCTTTGTCAGCAGACCCCCTACCTTAGTGCCTAGATGGGACTTTACATCATAGGAACCGCATAGCTCTTCTCCCTGGAAAGGATCCTCTCCAAGTGTGTGTCAGAACAAAATGCATCCCCATAATATCAAAGCACGAGCTTCCAGCAGCGCAGCTGTGTTAGCATGTTTTGTCTAGATGGTAGGAACTGACCAGAACAGAATAACAAGGGGCATTGTTTATCGACCTTGTACATCGTGTTCAGACTAAACTCCAAGAGCAGGCAGAGAACGCAGAAAGCAGACAGTACTCATGTGAAAGGCACAAGCAGAGTCTTGCACAACAAAGTCATGTAGTAACGTGCGCAAAAGCAGCATCATGGCAGCAGTGCTCATGCTAACTTAGCAATGTCGATAATGACCCTAATGGCCATATAACACCCTCCTCTTGGTAAGGTCATAGTATATAGGCAAAGGACCAAAACAGATTTCAAGGGTAAGCAGAGTTCAAATACGCATGAAAAAAAATCAGATTGGAAAAAGATTAAAAAAAATATATATATATATAATTTTTAAGTTGTTAAAAATGTATCGTTGCACGAAAAACGTGACTAACATGGAGGTGGTGTATCCATGAAAGCACGTGACCCTGTCAATGCAATGCGTTCCAAAAGGTCATCCCTATCGTTAGCGGCAAAGAGGAATGCCATCCAATCAAGTAGGCCGAAGGAACAAACGTGCTCCTCGTAATCCGATGCCTCCAAGAGCATATCCGGGCAACTTGCGTGATATTCAATAAAGCTCTGTTGCAATAGGTTCTGCGCAGCCGCACAGATATCCCATTCCGCCAATACTCCAAGTGCAGCCGCACGCGCCATACGTCCATTCCTGGAACAGGCCTGGTCATGGGCCACTAAGGGACCCATTAACTGGTCATAATCCGGGTTCGAACATGACGTATTGGAGAGGAACAAATCCAAAGCACTGTTGACAGTAGAACACAGGTTGCAAGCAAGTAAAGTAGGCAAAGCAAAAAGTTAGTCCATAACTCATGCTAAGCGTCGCTAATGGCAAGCATTCAAAAAGTTGTTGCATTCGGTCACGGTACAGTTGCAATTGGCCTGGCCTGTGCAGCACCACAAGATGAGCAGCCATTGCATAGCAGGAACAGAAGCAGCAGGATTCCACCAGCTAGTGCCAGTATTAATGGGAATCCACAGAAGGCGCTGGAAAAAATAGAATGAATAAAGGCCGGTATTACTCCAAATATCGTCTGAAAAGAAGTCACAAGGCCGGATCCCACCAGTTTAAAAAAATGAGCAAGGCCTTCAGTGTCAGACACATTAAATATTTGATGTATCAGCTCCCCAAAATGAAGTGGGAGATTTGTGTTCAGAAGTGACTGAATCTCGCTCGAAGTTCTAGCCACCTGTAATTCGAAGGTCTCTCAAGCCGAAGTGAGAGCCACATTTTGTTGAAACAATAGCGCTTTGAGCCTGCTTAATTTGTTGAAATCTGTTTTCAAAGTCGGAATGAAAGGCCAAATGGAGATATCTACTTTCTCATTCGGGGGCGGAAAAAGCACATTGCTACAACAAGTAACACGTTGTGAAACTGTTAATATATACGGGATTCCTGCCCGTAAACCACAGCAGTCGTGGCTATTCAAAATAAGATAGCTGCCGTTGGTAAGCAAAGTAAAAGTGGGAATTATTGCCGGGACGGGACTCCCTTTTAAAAAGCAAGCAAGATTAGGTGCAGAAACATTACAAACGCCGTGCAACTTAACGTGTTTGCAAACTAGGTAGTGTCCCACCATAGAATCGCAGTCCTTCCCTGTTAGGAAAACTTCCTTATCCTCCCGATGACATCTGTATGTGAAAGGTAGGGACCATAACTCATGGAGAAACGCGCCACCCAGGAGTTCAAAACGGCCAGTCGGGAAATATTTCATGCAAGATTTAAATTGAAACAGCGAGAAAGGGAGAGAGATAACCCCGTGTATTAACCACACAGCTGAATCTGTCACCGCCACAGAGAACGGCAAATGTTCTAATTGTTCAATGTGTAGTAATGTGTATGTAGCATCTTTCATGGACATAAAACGTTGTTTATCAGTTAAATTAAATGGTAAAAACAAAGCTGTAGCATTCAAATAATCCCAAGGTACTTTACCCATTTTAAGAGTTTGTAACGTCCATGCAAACTGCATTACTGAGCGTAGTTGATTTTGACCAAGATATAACACAGATACATCAGTCTGAACAATATCAATAACAGATGAAACAATATAATCCAGGGTATAAATGCATGAAGATAGTGTGCTAATGCTATTGTCAACCACTGCAAGGACTTTTTCCAAATTTGCTTTGTCAATTTGTCGCAGACGAAATGCTGCTTCCATCTGCGATAATTTCCATAGTTTATTGTACGCAGCATAGAAAAATCTTTTCGTTCTCGGGGTCCTAGGACCTAGAAGAAAATCAGCCAAATTGATGTCACTCGACAAGTGAGACAAGTGTTTTTTAACGGAGGACAACGTAGAGTGTTCCAACCACAATTTACCCACCGAGTATGTTGGGACTGAATGAGAGTGCGAAAAACGTGGATCTGGGCTAGCCTGTGTAAAACCTGGCGTTATATTATAAAAACGCAGTTGGCATGAATTTGAACTGGTTTGCCACAGCAGCCAACCGTTAGGGTCAACACCAGAAGCATTGAAAGTGGTGTTACGAAAAAGTTTGTAAAACTTCAATTGAATAATTCGTGTGTGTGCGCCAATTATCATTTTCAAAGATGGAGTGGACGGATTATTTAAATTTTTTGCAGTTGCCAGGCCAATGCAAGTAGTTTGATATACCGTATCATTTAAAAATAACATTTGTGCAGGTATTCGGCAGGTACGATGTAAAGCCTCAGTTCCCTGAACCTGCCAATCCTTAGTGCCCCGTAATGTTTTTAAATCAATGGTAGCACTCCAGTGATCATAACCCTGTGTGGCCAATTCAGCTCTAAAGCAATTGGAATAGATTAATTTAGTATGGGTCAGAATAAATTTAGATTGCGATGACAATTGTAATCTAAAGAAATAGGACTCAGGATTGGACATGTCATAATCCGTGAAATAGGTGAATTTATCCCTAAGTGTTTTAGAACTTCCCTGTAAATGGGTTGGACAATGTTCCCATTGTGTGTAATTAAAAACAGGACTTAACGTGTTTGTCTTGTGTAAGTAATGATGCCCATAAGGTTGATAACAGAATAAATCAGCATAATTGGCAGAATTTAAATATAAATCTTCAGCATCAAAAGCAGCATAATACTTTAAATCTGAAAACAATGAATGTACTGCTTGTACATCCCAATCATCGGAATGTATGTCCGGTGTCACCACGTCTCCTAAAGAAACGCAAAACATGTATGGTACGTTGAGGACTTCCGTCGGACCATGGATTTCGAATGCTACTTTATCCCAAACGATGCCATCTGCAACTGGGAAAGCTGAAATGTTATGGGCTTGATCTTGTTTCATTATATGGGATGATGTATGAGGGGTCAGAATTCCATCGACCAACTTCACAGCAGAGCTTTCTGGCAAATAATGACCATTGATGAGTAAGAAAAAGACAGTCACAAATCCGATAGACATGAATAGGAAAATCAGGATAAGTACCAACCAGATGTAGGTCCAGGGTGCGACCAAGTAAGTCTTTTTGAACCAAGAGCTGAAAATACTTAATTTTGTCGGTGGAAGGGCCAAGATGGAAGACGTGGAGGAAAAGTCATAGGAGAAGCTTGGACGGTCCCCAAAATAACCGCTGGCACCCATACCCATCAAAGGCGGTAGGGCGGTATCAGTTTGATGTTGAAGTGGACTGTTCGGCACTTCACTCTGGGACTCTTCCGCAGGATAAGTATACTCGACTTCTGCATTGGAACAGGTAGGTGTGGGGACGGGTGAAAGGTCAATAGTAGTTTCCATGTCACCCTCTGTAACAGGAGGATGAGTTGAAGTGGACGAATGCACCGGATTCATTTTGATAGCGTTGCAGGAAACAGCAGGAGTTACACTATTCAGAATTGGCCAGATGGTGTAACTTGACATTGTCCACTGAAATATATCTGCTGTCTTTACGACCAGGTAAAGGTGGTAGTATCACTGTACGAGTACCCTTCAATCCAAGAACCGGGACCGGTGCACGATAAGAGGGACCAAATACTTTCTTGTTCTCCAACTTTTCTCGTACCAGATCTCCATTCTTAGGAAGCCAGCCAGTAACTGGAATCAGCATCGATGTGTCATTGGAAGAGGGTAAATGTTCAGTTGCGTAGCTGTCACAGGTCTTTTGTAGGTCCTGTAACATAGTAGAATGATTATCAACGTCAAAGGTTGCGGCAGCCGCCACAACGTCTAGACCATCAAGGTCAGGCACAAACATTTTAATGCCAAAGAGCAGGTCGTAGGGGGTCCGCCCACCCAGAGATCTTCTAGGGAGATTATTAAGTGCACGTTGAACTCCATACAAATGGGCCAGCCAGTTCCTGCCAGTACCTAAGTCTCTAGCTATCAAAGATTGCTTTAAGTCAGGGTTCACTCGCTCCACAATAGAGTTGCCCTCAGGCCTGTATGGAGACGAAAACTGCACCAGCACCCCCATCGGCTTCATCGCGTCCTTGTACACCTTAGAGGCGAATGCTGGACCTTTCTCTGAATGGAAGGCGCCACAGGCAAACATCCTGACAAAGACACGCAAATCCCTGATGACATTTCGAGCATCAGCACTGCGTTGTGGCCACACCCAAAGGAACCAAGTGCACGAATCAACTGCAACAAAAATGTATTTATACCCAGTATCTGAAGAGAAAGGACCGCAGTGATCAAGATATACACAGCCAAACGGTCGATTGGAAATACATAGCTGTGTTTGTGGTGGGCGTGTGACCGTAGACAGTTTAATTTGTTGACAAATGTCACAAGAAAGCACATAATTACAGGTTTGTTTATATAAACCACGCCACCAATAACGTTGCTGTAAAATTGAGACTGTTGCAGACACCCCGGCATGTGCAGAAGCCATGCCCTCGTGTGCGGCTATGATCAAAGCAAGTCTGCAGTCCATGTTGGGAATCAGCCGATTCCCAACAGATGGAATCTTAGCACAAGGAACTTGTTAGGGATATATATGATAAGAGGATTTCGAAGGGAAACCCTGAGGATAAGCAGTTCCCTCCCTCGTAGCAGCTACCGCTGCCAGAATGTCATTATCTATCTTAGTCAAGGACCTTGTAACTGCTGCTACGGAACACGTGGCTACTGCAGATTTGGCCGCTTCGTCAGCCAAAGAATTACCAAGAGCATGTGCTCCCACATGCTGATGGCCAAGAGTATGGATAACTTGCGTGAGGGGCAGACGTTGTTTAAGGTCTGCCACTTGAATCCAAAGCGTTTTATGCTTAATTGCGCTGCCTTTAGAGTCTCGATAGTCATTCTGAGGCCAAAAGAATAAGTTGTCATTAAAAGATTGAACACAGTAATAAGAATCGCATACAATGAGAGTATTCACATTAGGATCGGCAAACTCAAGAGCTAGAACAAGAGCACGCAGCTCCGCCAGTTGGGTTGCACAGTCCCCAAGTGCCTGAGTATGCACTATGGAAGACTTAAATTCTCCATTGACAATCGAACCAGCCACAATAGAGCATGCCGCTGAATAAGCGTGTTTGGAGCCGGCGGCCGGTTGAGCTGAGCCATCGGTATAAATGATACATTCGTACTCATCTAAAGGAAGCAACAACAACGGAGGAGGATGAACGTGTTCATACTGTAAAAACTCCTGTGTCTGAAGAGCAGGGTCAAAGATAAACGTGACATCAGACAATGTCAAAGAAGTAGCCCGTTCTATCCAACGGGGATATAGTGCCTTAGAGTTAGGTACACTTGCCTTAGTCACCGCTTCTAAGGCAGGGAAAGGCGTGATGATAAGAATGCGTTTTCCTTGCGCCAGCCAGCGTTCTTTCAGAATCGCCATTCAGACTGCTGTCAACATTTTTTTAACATTCGAAAAACGCATTTCTGCTGCAGTGTACAAATGTGATTTGTATGCAATAGGTATCGTGTTCCCCTCATTGAACGTCAAGTAGGTGAAACCCACCGTCCCCGGCACTATATGTATCACCAGGTTCGTGGTGTTATCACGCGTCAACAAGTAGTTAGTTGCAAGCATATCAGATTGCAAAGATTGTAGGATAGTGGTATGTTCCGGAAGCCAGCTGGCAGAAGAATATGTTGGTTGTATCAACGCATAAAGCGGTTTGATACGCTGGGCATAATCGGAGATGAACGTCGTCCCGAAATTCAAAAATCCCAGCAAAGACTGAAGTTTCTTCAGCGTAGAGGGTGGTTGCAATTGTGCACATTTCTCCAGAAAGTGGGGGCTAACCCCCTACCTTCAATATTGAGCTCATAGCCCAAAAAGAGCACCGCAAAATGAGCGATGTGTGATTTTGCAAAATTTAATTTATATCCATAGTCGGCAAAAGATAAAATGATGCGATCGACTCGGACTAAATGCGGCATAAGTTCGTCGTCCATCAGATAAATATCATCAACGTACGAGAAAGCATCTGGATCTATGTCGTGCAACAAAGACATAACACGTGCAGCAAAAGCCCCGGGGCTGTTTTTATACCCCATAGGCAAGCGCATAAATGTTTCTGATTTCCGACGGCGGTAAGTGCCGTCAAGTCACGGCTCTCAGGAAGATTATGAATTTAGAAACCATTGGAAATGTCCAGCGTAGTTTTGTATTTTTTACTAACAAGGTTGTTCACCAGCGCAGAGCTGTGTGTGTTTTGCACTACAAAAGTGCGACAATGACTATTCAAATTTCGATAATCCAATACAATGCGATATGAACCGTCAGGTTTTGATATCGGAAAAAGAGGATGATTCATCGGTGATACACAGGATTTAATCACTCCTTGATACTCCAACTGAGTTAGAATGTCACACACGTGAGCCTTAGCCTCACGTCTGATTGGATATTGCGGTTGTGGCTGTGGCATAGACTGTAATGGTATTTCATGTGCCGGTGAATCAATGTCCCAGCCCACCTGATTACGGTACACCGCTGGGGCAAGGGCCAAAGCCCACTCAGCTGCATAAGCCTTTGCATGTTCCTCAGGGACGTAACGCGAAAAACTTGGAAGTATAACGTCCTCCCCTCTAGAAGCGGCTAGCACAAAGGGTGGAGGCCAATCTGCCTCCGCCAATCTCATAGAGTATCCGGTGGGGCAACCCTGGTATCTGCTGTTTCTACTGTAATGAATGTATCAGTTGCTGTCGCCTCCAGACAGGGACGCAGTGCCTCCCGCACTATGGTAACCTCCGCTGCGCTGTCGAGCAGAGTCACTGCCCATGTCCAGTCTAGGAGTCGCATTCTCACTGTCTGAGGCATACTTCGCTGTTAAAGCGGCAACTTTTTTCTTCTGATACGGGGCTCGAAAATGAGGCAGTTCCTCTTGTTTGGCTTTAACGTCAAACTGTCGAGGTAGATCTCGTCCCTGTTGTTTAGTTGGACCTTTGCCACGATCCTGGCGCTCCCCTCCACCGACTTGAGAGTCCGATGTGTCCTGTAAAGAATGAGGAGAGTGCTGATCAGGGACCTGAAATCTATCAGGAGTCTTAATTTTCACGGGCGAGCAAGTCATAAGTACGCTCAGAAGACTCAGGTGTCAGAGAACCAGCACGTGAACCTTGCTTCTGCTGTTGCTGCCCCTGTTTTTTATTTTTCCAGTTCTTTTTAGGAAAGAACGGGCGCCCATCTTTATCAGTCTGGGCTTTTTGTTGAGTTTGAGATTGCGTCTGCGTTTGAGTAAAAGGCTTAACTCCCAGACTATTGCGGCCTAAGGTTTTTATAAGCCTTAGCAATAATCTTCGGTAATTCACACGGCTTGTCTGCATCTGCCACAGCGTCCAAGCGGTTAGCCACTTGTAAGCTTACAGCATCCCCCTTAACATTAGCAAGGATCATATGAGCAACCACGTCGAACACCCCCACCAGTCTCATCCTCAACTCCAGAGCCGCTTCAGTTCCGTGTTCTTCCTGAACACGCTTTATCACAGAAGGGAGTACGGTCATGGAGGTGGTGCCGAAACACATCAAATATACCGCTGCAAACACTTTACCCCAAGTGTTACAATCAGCTAATTCGGGAACTAAGGGGGTCATTACGATGGCGGGCGGACAAAGTCCGCCCGCCACCGTAACGGAATGCGGGACTGTCCGCAAGGGGTGTGGCGGTCCCGCACCTGAAATTAGGATGCCACCGCCACCGTGGCAACCCCTTTTCCCAGCATTGTGGCGGGCGGTGCTCACAGCACCACCCGCCACAATGCTGGGAATAGACATCGTGCATTGGCATGCACAAGGTGACAGGCACCGTGCGGTGCCTGCCACTTTGTCCATGCCAATGCAGGGGGGTACCCATGTGCACCCCCCACCCCCCCAACTTTCTGGGGGCCCGCTACGGGCCCCCAAATGCAAAGACCACATGCCTTTACATGGAGGCAACGCCACCATGGAAAGGCTGATCTCCGCAGTCATCGTAATATGGATGGCGGTGTCTTGCAGACACCGCCACCATATTAGCCATGTTTTCCGCCGGTCGACGAGTCGACCGGCGGAAAAGCGGCGGACGGTCTTTCCGTCCGCCGCGGACACCCCAGCCATAATAATATGGCGGGGGGTCTTTGAAGTGTGGATGGCAGGCGGATTGCCCCTGCCGGGCCAGCGGTGACTATCTCCGGCCCGGCAGGGGCGATCTGCCCGCCATTGTAATGACCCCCTAGGTCTTTAGGTAAACTTATGGTTAGGGTCCTGTGTTTCTCCACAGGAGTAGTATTTGGAAAAACAGCCTCAATTTATCCAAATTTTTTGGCAAGCCAATAAGGTAATTCATCCTTATTTTGTGGACGCTTGCCCATCACTGAATTAACCATAAGAGGACGGATGGTTACACCACCAGGTCAAGCTGGTTGCGCAGCAACTCCAGGTGGTCTCACCTGGAAGTTGCGCAACATGAACTGTATAACACCCCTATATATATGTATTAATGAAGTATGTATTACGCGGAGTTCTGCGATTGTAGCAGTTAGATAACGTGGGTGTGGGGTATACCCAGCCAAAACGGGCCACGTGGCCCCATCTATCGATAAAGAGCCTAAACGACCGGCGTTATTGGGTGAGGAAGGGCGCCATTAAACCATATTTGGTGTTGCCAAGCCGTTATCGGAACTTCAAGAGACCTATAAGGCTGATAAATCTGAGGAAGGGCCGTGGCAGTATATTCATGAAACAAATTATCTGTTCCATCTACCGCCGGAAAGTTGACCCAAGAATAAAACACCTCAAAGCAGTAAGCTGCATCCGCTTCTACAACAAAAATGAGCGCGACACCAGCATTAGGGACTCCATGTTGAGTCAAATAAGCTGTGATCGCAGCCCGATTAGGCGGTGTAATAGCAACCGCCATAATGAATAGCACAGAATAACAACCTATGTGCGGCAGCGCAATAACGGGCTAATAAGAAAGAGAAGGAACCATTTAAAATTCAAGCTTGAAAAAACCTATAAAACATCAATATAGGAGGTTACACCGTCACAACCGTCTCCGGAAACAGATGTGAGGGGACTGTGGACAAGCACAAGCACTACACAGGAGTCTCGCAGATAAGAACCAGACCAAACATTGGTGGCGCCATGTTGCGGGGATTCTGCACCTACACAGAACTATGCGCAGGAAAACAGGACCTCGGTGTATAGAGGTGTACCAACCTACCACCTTAGTACCCACAATCCCAAAACCAACTAGCTATAGTGTCTCATTCGTTCTCCTCCAAAATCATGAAGCTACAAATGATTAGACAACCCAGAACACAACACTCCCGACTCTCTCAGGAATCGCGGTAGCAAGACATACCCTTTTGCTCGCTCACTCGTACTTGTCCACAATAAGAATGGTCAGAGTCACTGTTACAGTTCAAAATGTGTATTTTAACTATTGTGCTCTATATTGCAGTATACGAGCCACTACCAGCAGCGAAATGCATAAACCTAGAACAATTAGCATTGTTACAATTCCATAGAATATAAAGGGGGATGTCATTATATATTTAGACAGTGGAAAAAGGACTGTAAGGCCTAACCACCCTCCCCTTGGTAAAGTGATGTTTATTATATTAAAGAAGATCTCTAGGCTTTGTCAGCAGACCCCCTACCTTAGTGCCTAGATGGAAGCTTTACATCATAGGAACCGCATAGCTCTTCTCCCTGGAAAGGACCCTCTCCAAGTGTGTGTCAGAACAACATGCATCCCCATAATATCAAAGCACGAGCTTCCAGCAGCGCAGCTGTGTTAGCATGTTTTGTCTAGATGGTAGGAACTGACCAGAACTGAATAACAAGGGGCATTGTTTATCGACCTTGCACATCGTGTTCAGACTAAACTCCAAGAGCAGGCAGAGAATGCAGAAAGCAGACAGTTCTCATGTGAAAGGCACAAACAGAGTCTTGCACAACAAAGTCATGTAGTAACGTGCGCAAAAGCAGCATCATGGCAGCCGTGCTCATGC
Organism: Calotriton arnoldi; assembly: GCA_963921515.1. Lineage (NCBI taxonomy): Eukaryota > Metazoa > Chordata > Amphibia > Caudata > Salamandridae > Calotriton > Calotriton arnoldi. Next base: position 457,292 of record CAWUFW010012593.1, read on the forward strand.
TAACTTAGCAATGTCGATAATGACCCTAATGGCCATATAACAAAGGTGGTCAGCTGATTTCCTCTTGCTGGAGATGATGCAGGTGGAGCTATGTTAGCCTGTTTCTTTCAAGGAGTCTACTCCTTCACTTTTCAAAGCAAGGCAAAGTCCTTATGGGCTGAAGCCCAAAGTGTGCAGCAGGTGAGGTCATTTAGAGTGCAGTCCTCTTGGTGTTGGCCAGGGGTTCAGCAGGGCAGTCCTTCTTCTACTCATAGTTTCAGGCAGGAATCTGAGTTGCCAGGCAGATCTCTCCTATTTATCCAGTGTTATTGGGTGTCAAGCAGGGGGGCACCCCTGACCAATGGGGTACAGGGTGCCACCCAGAAGTACGACAGCTTCCTCTAAGGTGTGACATACTCTTGACCTAGAAAGCACTGCTTGACAAAATCCAAAATGGAAAAACTCTCTCCTAGAAGTTAAGATCAGGCTAAGCCAACCCACTGGCATTGGTAACTTTCCCCAACACTCCCCTTACAGCTCCTCTGCTAATTCAATTACTGGGGCTCCTGTCTGGCTGGGGGAGAAGGAAGTGGGGGTGAGCCTGTGTCCTGTCCTGTCATTTGAAGACAGGTTTGGCTCCTCCACCCCATCCTGCCTTTTGCTCTGCAGTTACAGATCTCCTCCCACCCGTGTCCTTTGTCTTTATGCAGGCCACTTCACACCTCATCAGAGCAGTTTGGCTTAACCTGTCAAAGGCTGGCCAATCAGGAGAGGCTGTTAGAAGGATGGGTTTTGGCACATCAGAAAAGCAAGCTCTATAACTTATTTTCTGTAATAGTTACATTACATCTAGCCTTGGCAAGTAGTTGGATTTATCATAACTATTCTTTTAAGTCTTTGAATTATTATTTCAGTTCACTCCTGTCAATAGTTATACTTTATTAAAGTATTCCCATGTTAGCTTATGGAACTAATGTACTACAATGGGGAAACATTACATTGTCAGTTTCCCTCACAAGGGCATGTAAACATCTTTTATAATGTCCCTGCTTATTTTAACATTGCACCCTACCTTTGGGGCACCTAGGGCACACCTATGTAAAAATAAGGTAGTTTAAGACTTTGGAAGTACCTATAATTCCAATGTCGAATTTGGACATAGTTTTATTTTAAAAGCAGCTTGCAAAGCAGGGCTGGCATTCAAAATGACAGCAGGCAACACAGCAGTGCACACTTAAGTGTGTTAAATCTACTGGACCGCTAAACCTACATGCCCTATCATATACTAGGGGCTTATAAGTAGATTGCTATACCAATTGTAATTACACCTAATTACCAGAAACCTTTTACACAGAGCACTGGCCCAGGGCCTGGATACCAGAACCCAGGGCACAATCAGAGTCATTTACCACCAGTATCAGTGAAAAAATGGGGTGATCAGGGCAAAAAGGATGACTTTCTCACAGTATCTAAATATTGAACCCAAGCATTCTGAAGGTGAGCCATAAAGCAGCTTCACGGCATCAACTGCTTTATGGTCCATTCACACGCCATTCACGCACCACCCACAAGACTTTCATACTGCCATTCACACACCACACACAAGACTTTCATGCTGTCGGCCAATCCAATAGATCAGTGCACTCACATCAACAGACCGCCGCCATGCAAGGGCCAATCACATTCATACGCCACAGGACAGAAACAGTTTGACTACATTTTACCACCAGGCAAGTAAGCTGCCCCCTTATTTCTGAATATTACCGAACACATGCCTCATGAACCCTTACTAATGGCTCCTATGACAGCCACATGAGGTTCAGGAAGACATAACATGTCTTTCATGGGCATGTAGCACTCTCACTGTCCTAAATTTAAATTCTTCTAGTTTGTAGATGCAAGTTGGGGGTATCCGAGTATGCCCCAAACTGAGTGAGCATATCTACCTTTGAAACTAAGGCAAACATGCTGTTAAATTTTCTGAATTTCCCGAATGAGAACGTCAAAAACTATGAAGAACTGTAGTTTTTGACACACAGGATAGTCTGTGAGAACGTAGCATATGTCCCATCTACTGTTATGTGCAGTGCTGTGACTTTAATGCACTTATCATACAGCAAACTGAAATTCTACTAAGATCTGACAGAGGATGAACATGGCAAGCAGGTCAAGTATTTACCCATAGGTGTCATAGTAAATCAGTATCGGGCGAGTGTGGCACCAATGGGCTTGAATCAATAGGTGAAGATGAAGTCATGGCATGTATATCTGTACTACCTTTACTAGCTGCCTTCTACCTATGCAATATTCTTGGGGAAGCACACCTACTGTAAGCTTTTTTTATCCGTTCATGTCTCTGTCCTCATCAGAGTCCTGAATAATCCTGTATATTTGCTAAGTGAACCTATACTTATGCCTTCCATTCCTAGCCTCTTGAAGCTCAAGAAAGCGTGTCTTTCATGCGCCATCAGCGCACTTACTGTGCTAAATCCAACTCCTTCCAGTTTGTGGATGCAAGTTGAGGGTGTCAGAGTCTGCCCCATGTTAGATTAGGCTTGCAAAATGCTTACGTAATGTTATGTTTTAGTTAGCATTCGCTGTGCCATTTTCTTTGCAGGCGCCATTTTAGGCTGTTCGAAACTGATCTTGTTCATTTCTGAGAAATTACCTCTGCTAAGTTTCGTTTCTGAAATGTTAAGTTCTGTTTCAGTAATGAGTAAACTGTTCATGTTAGCACATAGCTTACTCAGTAGATAGAGGCCCTCTCCCACTTTTCTGGTGGCGGGCCCAGGGTGAAACGACCTTGAATTGTGCTAGGTTGTGTGAGATACGAGAACCGAAACCTATTTGTTTTTGTACATCACTGTCCAGCTGCATCTGCCTGGAAAATTCCACTATGGGCATGTCTTTGCCCGGGTATGAAACATACATAATGTATCTCTATGCTTGCTGTAGTTAGTTCCCTCTGTAGCACCCTTATGGACTGTACAGACGGGGCTCCACTCTGAGTGTATACCAATAAACAGTTATTGGTTTGTATTCTCCACTGTCTGACCGACTCTTTATTCGGTACGGAAGGCTGAGAGGAGGTCAGTGGTGACCCGGGTAGCCCTGAGCAGGTCACTTCCTTCAGTTGGTGCCCGAACAGGGACTCCTTCGGGTTATTGACCCATCCCCTTTCGGCGGAGGGAGGGCGGGACGAGGATATCATCAGGTCGGAGGGACGGTTCAGGGATCCCTGCACGAAGAGTTTCTGTTACTCGCAGCTGCAGCCTTTGTCCCACCGGAGGGTGCCTCGCCCAGCGTTCATCCCTACTGGAATCCTGAACGGCAAAACCCTTGATCTGACTGTTTGGTCTGAAGAGTCGGCAGTGGAGAACTGGTTCATTTGTACTTCTGATATCAGGTGAGTCTGTTTTGGTTCCATGTGGATATGGTGCATTGTGGTTTGAGTTTGTTACAGTCTAATGACTGTTTTGGTAAAAAGTGTTTACAAATACTTTGCCAGGTAAAATAACGATTCAATTTTTCCTTTGCAATGCCTGGTTTTAGCAAAATATGGAGTTTGTGTTGTTGTTGTTGTTCTGCAGATGCCCGGTTGGAAGAAGCTTAGCCTGCGCCCCCTGGAGGCAGCCCTAATTTTGATGTGTATGTGAAACATGGCCTTGGCCCTATTATGTTTAGTACATTATGGCTCAAATATACGAGGGACAATGCCGAATTGCAGTGGCCTCTGACAGGCTCCTTTGATGAACAGAAGATTGGAATTTTACAGTTGTTTAAGAGACGAAGTAGACAGTCGATGTTTGACTCCCTTCGGACTTGGCAGAAAGAGGCCAAGCAGAGGCGGATAAAGATGGAGAAAGATGCACAGAAAGGGAGGATACAAACGCTTATACAGAAAGCTGTAGCGTATGATAAAGAGAAACAGGAGACAGGAGTAGAATGTGAAGATAGGAGATTCCGGTTGCACATTGATAAGTCTTATGTTGCTAAGGAGGAAGAGGATACTTTCGTGGAAGAGTTATTATATACCCGACCCCCACCCCCTTATGCCCCGCAAAGGATATATCCTGTGATTCCCCCTCAGCTACAGCTGCCTGCCCAAAGTGTCCCCGTCTCTACGGCTGTTATACCCACCCCTCTGGTTACTGTGCCCCCTACTCTTTCTTCTCCTTCACCATCTTTGACGACAGTGACATCTGTTACATCTACTGTTCCGGTTTCCGTGTACTCTATTCCTTCTTCTCCAGTACAATCTCTGACCACAGTTCTACCTACTACTCCTGTTTCGGTTATTTATCCTCCATTGTCTTTGGGTACTGATACATCTGTATGTGGTTTTGAGGACAGGGATTTGACAAGATTCAGGGAGCGGACAGGTCCGTTGGTGCGATCTGAAGTGGGGGAGGATGAGAAGAGGGTGATAGCGGGTCAGGCAATGCGGTGGGCTCGTAATGCGGTTTATAGTCTCGAGGATATTTGGCAAGTTGTATGTGATTTCGAGCCTTTTATACAGCAACATGCTCTTAAGCATATGTCTGCCGTGTTGATTGGCCTTTGGCATACACATACAGTGTTTGGTAATATTTCCACTATGCTCTCTTATAGAGGCAGGTTATATGAAAAGAGTCCTTCTAAAATAACTCAGTTCCCTTGGTGTGAAGTCCACCCAATTTATCATCAAGAAAAACCTGCATTGATGGATCAGCACGGAGCAATCACCAGACCGGCCGTGGCTGCCCACTTCCAAGAGCAATGGGTTTATACTCCATGGAAAAGAAGTGAGGTTGTAGCCCTTAAGACTACTTTGCCCGATCGTAGAAAAAACCCTACTGCCTATTACAAAGAATTGACAGAGGCTGCCTCTTGTACTGTAATGACTCTTGCTGATATTGAAATGTTCTTTGGTCTCCTTGTCCCGGTTGATATTTGGTGGCAGGTGCATACTCAAGATCATGTCGCCGAATTGGGCGGAACATGGGATGTGATTAGGGGATGGGATCAGAAAAGGAAGCCGGAAGATAAACCCCGTGCTGAGATACATGCTTTGCCTGGTCGTATTATTACATAGATGCATACACTTATTCCACCAAAGAAGGTAAGCTGGGATAGATTGACTGCCTGTCGACAGAAGAAGGATGAGAGTGTGTCTGATTTCTTTACTAGGTTTGAAGATACGTTTTTGGATTACAGTGGGTAAGACATGTCTACGGAAGGGGGAGTCCGTTTGTTTGTTGACAGGTTTGCCACTAACCTTCTTCCTGAAAAATGGCTTGTTTGCAGGTGTCTGAAAGTACTTGGTCTACGTCTTCTCCTTCTGTTATTTTAAATATGGCCCAGTATTATGAGCACCAAGATAAGGAGGAAAAAGATCAAAATGACAAGAAACATAAGGATTTAAAGACAAAGGTGTTGTTGCAGCAGGCATACCGGGGTAACACCAGAGGACGGGGAGGTCCTTCACGACAACTCCCGTGTATTAGGCGGCCTTCAACGATACCTTTGGGGCAGAATCAGTGTGTGTATTGTAAGGAGGAAGGTCATTGGCGTAGCCAGTGTCCTGTACATTTACAGAAGGTTTCGTCCCCTAGAGGACGTGGTTCTGGTGGTAGGGGCCATGGGACTGACAGAAATCAGAATGCTGGGGCTCCTGTGGGCCATTCTGACAATAATTATTTTGACGACCCACATGACGGCCAATGTTACCATGATGATTATGATTTTGATGATGTGACAGGTATGTCTTACCGTTAGGACAGATACAGAAAGTATGCTGTTCCTAATTACGAGACAAGGGAAAACTAAGGGAACCGGTTTTGCGTGGTCATGAGAATTAGGAGGATCCCGGCAGAAGTGGGTAGGTCAGAGAGCCTGTTGCTGATTCAGCAAACTACATAGGGAAATTCCTTGTGTGATACCTGCCGGGTAGTGATGAAGTAAAATGAGAAACCCGACTGGGGTTGGTCATGTTCTATCAGGTACTACACATAGTATGTGTTAGGCTCTTTTAAAGAGGTAGATTACACCATATAACCACCCGTGTGTAGATAGATTTGATTTTAGAAGGTCCTGACGAATCGCCACCAGATTGATTGACTACCAGGCGAGAAACATGTTGACCACACAATAGAGCGCCCTACCTGAGACATAACGTCAGACATGCGCTTTTGTTTCTTTTAATCAGGTTGGGAGACCTATTGATTAAACATGTTTTCGTTGGTACTTCCAAACCTGTTTTAAACTTCCTACAGGTTACACACCTCCACTCACTCATCTACACTGGTTAGGCCCCTCACCCACACGGCACCAAACGGCAATTTGGAATGAAAGATCTCCGCCAAAGAGCCCCTCATAGGGAGCCCATCAGGTATTGCAGCGCCGACCTGACGAGGAGCAGCCCTATGATGAAGCATGACACTCAGTGTGAGGGCCCCAAATTCCAAGAGGAGGAATCCCCATCCTCCTACTTCTCATGACTATGCAAAACCGGTTCCCCTAGTTTGCCCTTGTCTCGTAATTAGGAACAGCATACTTTCTGTATCTTTACTAAGTTTGGGCACGTGTGCTGGACCTATCCAAAAAGCCCAGAGTCCCTCCTTTGTGATTGGTTACAGTTAGGACAGCCAGAGACAGGGTGAGGGACCAGTTCAGATACGTGTAGATCAGCGTGGTCCTTATATCACAGCGGATTTGCAAGGCTCAACTAAGGAACTTCTGGTAGACACAGGTGAAACAAAAAGTTCAGTTTCTCGGCATATGGTCCCCAGGGTGGCCCTGTCTGGCCAAAATGATGTTTTGGTAGGTTTTTCAGGTATACCGGTTGTCAGCCCCATTTCACGACCCCTTGCACTTACTGTTGGTCCTTTCACTGTGGAGTCTCCATTTCTGTTCACTTCAAATTGTGGTGAGAATTTGATGGGTTTGGACTTGTTGAAAAAGTTGCATGCTATTATTTATTGTTCTCCTGATAGTGTTTATATTACCATGGGTCCGGATGTGAGTACTAGACAGTGTCTGTCCCAAGATGCGCCCCTTCTAGCTGAGTTTGATCAGGCACCACCCACGTTATGGGCCACTGGTGATACAGATGTGGGCCTGTTGCATATACCGCCAGTTTCTATACAAGTCAAAGACAATGCCATTTTGCCTCATATTCCTCAGTATAAAATACCACAGGTGGGAGAATGGGCCCTTCTTCAGATTATTCAGGGAGTGGTTGAGAAAACATCTGGCAATATTTGTAATAGTCCTATTCTTCCGGTCCTTAAGAGGACACCCTCGGGTTCTCCTGATGCTACTGATGATGTTTATCGTTTCGTGATTGATTTGCGAGAGGTCAATAAAATAGTGGTTCCACAATTTCCGGTGGTTCCTGATATCACCACACTTTTAACAATGGTTCCATCTACTGCTAAGTTCTTCTCTGTTATTGATTTGAAGAATGCTTTTTTTAGTATACATCCGGCTAGTAGGTATTTGTTTGGATTTACACTGGCCGGTAGGAGCTTTTGATTCTGTCGCGCTCCTCAGGGCTATACTGAGAGTCCTAGTATTTATAGTCAGGCATTAAAAAGTCAGTTGGATTCACTCTCGCTTTCCCCAGGTAATGTATTGGTGCAGTATGTTGATAAAACGTATCTGTTGATATGGAACAAGGTTGTAAGGATAGTACAGTGAAACTGCTGTTGCATTTTGCACACCATGGACATAAGGTATCACTTTCAAAGTTTCAGTATTGTCGACAGGAGGTTACCTACTTAGGTCACCTACTGTCGAAGGAGGGTAGGAGGTTGACCTCTGAGCGTATTAGTACCATTGTTAAAATGCCCATTCCACAAACTCAAAAAGATGTACGTGCTTTTATAGGTATTACTTCCTACTGTCGTCAGTGGATCCCAAACTATTCTTTATTAATCATACCTTTGCTTGCATTAACAACGAAATCTGTGCATGAAACTTTGCCTTGGACCTTAGAATGTCAGCAATCTTTTGTGCAATTAAAACTGCGCTTTGTTCGGCTCCAGTGCTTGGCACACCTAACTATAGGAAATTGTTTGTGCTTTATGTCCATGAGATGGCTGGCTGCGCACTTTCTGTCTTGACCCAGAAATTTGGGGATAGACAGACCTTGTGCTTATTTTTCTGCTGTGCTTGACCCTGTTGCTAGGGCCCTTCCGAGCTGTCTGTGAGCGGTTGCGGCTGTGGCCACTTCTATCAGACAATCGGCTGGACTCGTACTTGATATAGACTTCACAGTTATGGTACCCCATGCTGTGGATACACTCCTGAATAAGACAAAGACACAGCACCTCACCAGTGCACGTCTGGTTATGAATTGACATTGTTCACTAAGCATATTATGATCAAAAGATGTGCCACTCTGAACCCAGTCATGTTACTGCCCCTCCCTTCTGAAAATGATGCAGTTCACAAGCATGACTGCATTTTCCGAACAGAAGAGACAAAAGGACGGGTAGACCTGACTGATGTTCCCTTATGTGACCCCCAAGGAGAACTATACGTCGATGGCTCTTGTTTTAAATTACCAGATGGCACCACCACTGCAGCTTATGCTATTACTACGTTGTGTACGGTAGTAGAGACTTCACAGGTCCCCTATCAGTCGGCTCAAGCCACTGAGCTTGTTGCCCTTATACAAGCTTGTGAATTGAGTGAAGGATTGGTTGCCAATGTTTATACAGATAGCCAGTACACCTTTGGGGTTGCCCATAATTTTGGCCGTGTGGGCGGAGAGAGGGTTCCTTACTTCTCATGGTACTAAAATCCAGCATGGACAACTTAAATTGCGATTGTTATCTGCACTAACGCATCCTAAGAAATTGGCAATAATTAAGTGTAGTGCCCACAAAAAGATCACTGATGATGTGGGTAGAGGAATGCATTTGCAGATCAGGTAGCTAAGGACACCTCTAGATGGGTTCCCGAGATTGCTATGTTCGAAAATACTGTTGAGAGTGTAAAGGAGATACAGAGTGAAGGCACGACAGAGGAATTAGCAAAGTGGCATGAGAGTACAGCACAGTTAAATGAGGAAGGATGTTGGATTGATAAATCTGGGGAACAGAAATGGATGTTACCTGATGCATATGTACTCCCTCTGGTTACTATGGCTCATGGTCCAGCCCATATAAGTGTGAAAGGCATTTGCAAATTGTTAGCCCCTGCTTGGCATAATGATAACATTTCTAAAACGGCTGCACATTTGGTGAAACATTGCATGATCTGCATGAAACATAATCCAGGGAAGGGTACCCCTACACCACCTGGTAATTTTGCACCACCTACTTTACCGTTTGAGGTCCTCCCAATGGATTTCATTGAATTAGAACGATGCAAGACTCTCAAGTATGTTTTAGTGGTTATATGTGCGTTCAATAAATGGGTTGAGGCTTACCCCACTAAAGACAATATGACCATTACAGCTGCGAAAGTACTCCTTAAAGAGTACTTTCCTAGATTCAGTTTCCCCCGAGTTATCTGGAGTGACAATGGGTCTCATTTTAATGAGAAAGTGATTAAATTAATTTGTGAAGGTTTGCACATTAAACAGAAATGTCATGCTGCCAACCACCCGCAGTCAGCTGGCCGTGTTGAGAAGTACAACGGTACTCTCAAATTAAAATTGGCAAAAATCCAATAAACAAAAGGGTTGCAATAGCCGGATGCTCTTCCATTAGCTCTTTTGTCAACGAGGACAACAGCACACTCTAGAACTGGATTGTCTTCATTCAAGGTGGACTTTCATCGCCCAGCAAATGTCTGGGGTGTCCCCCGCCCTAAACATTTTTCTAAGATTGAATATCCTGTGTTGCTTAATTATCTTGCCCAGTTAACAGTAAGTCTGTGTTCTATTTACCAACAGGTTCATGATTCCCTACCTCCTAAACCTGAGGGACCTGGCCACGACATCCAGCCTGGTGATTTCATTCTTGTAAAAAAATTCAGAGGAAGAAACGTCTGGAGCCGAGGTGGAAAGGTCCTGAGCAGGTTCTACTGGTCACTCAAACGGCTGTGAAAGTTGAAGTTCGGAAGAATTGGGTGCATGCCACCCACTGTAAGAAGATACCTTTACCGTTGCCTTATGACCAGTGGGTTAAGGAAGGAGTAGGGGACGACAAATGTGAACAAGTGCCTAGGTTTGTGCCCTTCAGCGACGCCCAGCTAACATGGACTAGAACGGATAAGGAGAATGATGATGTTTTAAGCGAGGCTGTTCCCCCTGAAATATGAGCTATCCGAGAGCCTCTGTTTTTAGATCCTACAGTGCCTGGGGTTGCCAGGTACGATCTACGTCCTCAGACAAGGACCACTGAGCTGAAATAGAAAACAGATTAGGGATGGACTGTATAAGGTAGGCCAGTACTGAGTGGCAGTACCGACAGAAGGTTTGAAAGATCCTGCATTTGCTTTTCTATTGTTATCTGAACATTAGTTAGGGAAAAAGTATACTCTGAGAGTATACCACCTTTGTCGGCGTGGGATAGAACAGGACGAGTTTAGGACAGAGCAAGCTCCATCGCTGGTGCTCAAGAGCGCCAACTGATTGATGGACAATAGGAGCCTGTATCATCGAGGCTCTGACGGACACTGGGGACATTTACATTCTTTATTATTCTGGGTCCCTTTGCTTATTCTATAATGCATCTTTTTGGTAGACCAGTTGATGAGGAGGAACAGCAAATAATTCCAAGCCAACGTCGTGTAACTTAGTCCATTCTGTCATGTAGTTCCTATATTACCCATACAGGACCTGCGCGTTCGGATAACATAAACTGTGGGTTTGGTGGCAGACTAACTCTGAGCACCCCCACCGAGAATGTTAGCCTGTTTGCATAAGCTAGCTCACAGTGCCACTAGTTTCTCCTCTTATCGGGGAGAGAATAGTTTCTGGCAACCTTAGAACATGATAACCCTGATCCCTCAGGATCATGGAAACAATGTACTACTTTTCGCTCAGTCACTAGTGCTCACTTATCTTGACTCAGAGATACACAGAATAAACAGCCTGGGCATTTCAATAAGGGTTTATTGAACAGTCGTTATTCTTGTGTAGAATATATGAGCTGCAACAATCATTAGACAGTAGAAGAGATATATGATTAGCAGTACAATGAATATAAATGGATAGTACAGTTCTACCATCTTGCAATACGCATGAATAAATACATGAATATAAAATGTAGTGATAAAAGAAAGCGCATACTCCTACGATGCCTATCTAGATGTAGCTAGAATTCCCTCTAGAATTTAGTCAAACCCCATTACCTGAAGTGAGAATGTAGGAGCCCTTCTTGGTCTCGAGCGGGACACCCCGCGAGGGATGTTCAGACCACTGTCAGCTGGAGCATCTGCATACAGGAGCCTCAGCATCTCTGGTCAGTGCGTCGGCCTGGAAGTCTCGGTTCCCTCTGACTAACACTAGCAAGAGGTGCTGTATTTATACAGAAAGTATCTAGGGCTCCTTTGTCCCTTGTTGCTTGTATTAGCCATTGTTGGATTTGAGGATGACGTATGGGATGAACCATGTACATAGATATGGGGAGGAAGGTGGTGTAGCCCCAGCCTGGTTTCTAAGAACCCTTATGAATATTCATTCATACTGTGTGAGTCTATTGATGGAATTATAGAACTCTATTATTTAGGAGAAACCCTCCTTCTGCACCCAGGACTAGAACTAGGTAAAGGTTCAATCCTAAAAGGCTCGTAACAACGTAGTGTAGGGGAGGTAATGTAGGTGAAGGGGTATGATGTTACCCGGGCCTATATTAGGGTAACTATATGGAACATAACACCCACTCCTCTTCCGAACAGTCAACAATGATAAAAATGCTGGTGAACCATTTCCACTATTAGGTAGTAGCGCATTAAAACCATCACAGAGTGTTGTAAAAACATTGTCTTAAAATCAGTTTTAAAAACAACCTCAGGGGGAGGAGAAATCTTTTTCTGAAAAAGCATTTCTTGGAATTGCTACTTAAGCCAAAGTCCTAATTGAGTTTGTTTATATAAGTCGAACTACTATAAGCGTCAGGAGGCCATGCTTTTCAGCGAAAGTGCCAATTTAAAGGAAATGTTCCAAGTTTAGTTGAGTTTTGGAAAAAAAACAAAAAAAAACCGAATTCTTTCCCAGCACACGATGAGCCAATTTTAGATTGTGTCCTGGCTGGGAGACGCAACATTGTCGTTGCTTGCTGCTGCAGGGGACGGTCCTTGTAACACCTCACAAAGTACGTCAATGGAGCACAGATGATATTCAGTACTGCCAATAGCTGGTTTAGAGGCAGCCGGTGCTGTAGTCGATACCTCAGTGCTAGTGGTGCTAGTGGTGGAGCTGATGCTCAACACAGTTGTAAAAGGCACCTGCGGGTTCTCGAGGAATGCAGCCATCAAGATGGGAATACGCTGGGGACATTGCCGAGCGTGGGCCCTCAGGGGTTCCAGCCGGGTATTCAAGTCCGCAGGCATGTCCGTTGCAAGTGTCAGACAGAGGTCCAACACGCATTCTTCACCGCAAAACAGGCATCGAAGAACAGGTAAGATGCAGTCCATCCAGACTGGTCTAAACAATAGGAACCAAGAGGCGCTTAGTTCCCTTAGGCGAGGTGTGCCCAGATGTTGTACCATGCGTTCACGGTATTTGCGCTCCAGGAGCGCTTTTGCCATCTCGTTGGTAATTGGGCCGTCCATTGCGGAGCAGGAAAATGACAATCAGGATCCCTGTGATAGAAAGCAGGATCAGCGGAAGACCTCCAAAAACGCTTCCCAATATGGAGTGTATAAAATTTGGAATAACTCAGAGGATTGTCTGAAAGGTGCTTAAAAATCCTGACCCTATGGTCTTAAATAGGTGTAGAATACCACTCGTATCAGACATGTTAAAGATACGACCCACCATTTCTGCGAAATGAAAGGGGCAGTTTGTACGTATAAGTGCCTGTATCTCGGTTGAGGTCCTTGCGATTTGAAGATCAAAGGTCTCTCGAGCGGAGGTTAAGGGTATGGGTTGCTGCAAAAGCATGGCTTTCAGTCTGCTCAAAGTATCAAATTGTATAAAGGAAACATTCAACGAAGGCCATAACGGCGCCTCCCTGACTGTACTTGTTGGGGGAAACAATACTTGCATACAGCAAGCAACCCTGGAGTTCACAGTGACCAGATAGGCAATGCCCGGAATCATTCCACAGCAACCTTGATCGTTCAGCATCAAGTAACTCCCATTCGAGAGCAGCTCGAATACCGGTTTAATCACGGCAGCTGGAGACCCTTTCATGTGGCAGGACAAGTTTGCTACCGACCCATTACAGGCTCCGTGCAATGAAATGTCCTGGCACATGAGAGAACCGCTTAGAGCGTTCTTGCAGTTTGTACCGCTTAGAAACACATCTCGATCCCCACTCCGGCATTGAAATCTGTATGGTAACTCCCACGATTCCTTAATGTATTCCTTACCCATCTTTTCATATTTGCCTGCCTGCCTTTGTTCAAGGCAATATTGAAACTGAAAAGTAGTGACCGGTAGAGTTATGTGGCCATGGATAAGCCATTCCATAGACGGAAGTTCTGCTACAGTGAATGGTAACCTGTCCAGTTTTTCAATACGCAGCATTGTATATTTTGCTCCCCTTTGTGCCATTTCCATCTGTTTATCTGTTAGATTATATTCAGAAAACAGAGACGTACTGTTGATATAACGCCAAGGCACATAGCCTGCACGCAAAGATTGCAGCGTCCAGCTCAATAACATAACAGAACGTAACTGAGATTGCCCGTGTTGTAGTATGGCTAAATCTTGTTCCAGTATGTCTATCGTAGAAAATACAATGTTGCCTAAGGAATATATCCTGGAGGTCAAAGTTGTTAACCCGTTGTCTACCACTGCTAGAGATTTCTCCAAGTTAATACAGTCTATTTCCCGTATTCTCTCTGCGGCCTCTTGCTGGGATATTTTCCAGTTTTCATTATAGGCAGCATAAATGCCAGCATATATGAAACGTTTCTGACGAGGTTTCCGGGAACCTAGTAAAAAATCCCTAAGATCCATGTCTTGTGAGAGTAAGGCTAAGTGTTGTTTCACTTCTGTGAGTGTTGAGGTGTCTAGCCAATCAAGGCACAACTTCCCAACACTGTAGGATGTCACTACCCCTGGATGTTCTCTTTGTACGTACCGTGGGTCTGGCCTGTGGATACTGTACCCTTTGGTAATACCCAAGAATCGTTTCTGACATTAGTTCGTGTCTAAGGGCCAAACCAACCATTTTTTCCAATCAGGGCCTGTTCTATTGTACTGAAAAACGTCATCTATTGTTGCCCCTTCTTTTGAAGTCGAATTTTGCAACCCCTCCATCTGAGATGGTGTTGGAAATCGAGGTGTGTTCAGGTCCTTGTTCTTGGCTCGTCCGAGACAGGATGTCTGTTGCACAGTGTTATTAAGAAATATCATCTGCTGTGGAATGAGGCATGCTCTAAATAGCGCTTCTGTTCCCTGGACTTGCCAGTCCCTAGAACCCAGACTGATTTTAAGTCTATTGTGTCCTTCCATAGGTCAAAACCCTGTTCAGACAATTGGGCAATAAAGGAAGCAGAGTATATCTGTTTGGTGTTAGTCAACATAATTTTCAATGCCGATGTCGGTGTAACCTTAGAATAATATGAGGTCGGGTCAGTGGTGTTAAAACCTGAAAAATATTAACATTTCTGTGCAAATGTATGCGAACTACCTTTGGTGGTGTAGGGCAATGCTCCCACTGGTGGTACGCAAAGACATTTCTAGGTGAAATAGATTTGTGTAGGAAATGATGACCATATTGTTGGTAACAGTACAATGTGTCATAGTCTGAATTACCTTCTAACATTTCAGTGTTCGGAAATGCGGCCGTTTTTTCTAGATCAGACAACATGTTATTAACAGTTTCAGAGTCCCAATCATCAGATAATGTACCGGAGGTAATGATATCACTTAATGAAATTTTAAATACATGTGCAAGTTTTAAAAGTCCAGTCGGACCGAAGATATCAAAATCCACTTTGTCCCAGACTATACCGTCCGGTATAGGAACTGCTGTGATGTTCACTGTTGACAAGTCTCTTTGTTCACAATGTGAAGATCGATGTGGTTTTAAAATCAAATTAACCTTTTGGGCTGTAGAGCTTTGTTGTATCGTCCATTAATAAGCATGCTAAAAGTTATAACTAAGCCTAGCCAGAAAAGAAAAAATAGAATCCCAGTAATAACCCAGAGTTCAATCCAAGGCAATACCAGGTAAGTCATTTAAAGAAAGTTCACAAAGTCTTTAGCTTGCTGTTTACATGAAAATTTTGGGCTGGCGTCGTTTCCGGTTCACTTGGATCCAAAGAAAACGTATCAAAGTTCACGAAGTAGCCAGAAGCAGTTCGATCAATTGTAGGAATTGCATCAGGATTTGTTGAAATCGCATTTTGCTCTCGTCGAGGCATGTTGACGTAGACGTCTGTATTTGGTCTGACTGCAACTTGAGTGTTGTTCTGAGTTTCATTTTGTAGATGAACTTCGGGTTCAAGGGGAATGAGTTCCATAGCATTGTTGCTTAGTCCTTCATTCCGTACAGGAGGCTCTTCAAACGTGATGAGTCTTTCTGTTTGAACTTCTTGGATGGTAGCTAGAGGAGGGCGTCTGCTACTGTGGAGTCCACGAGGCATACTGTTCAGTATCGGCCACATATTGTGGTTTGATTAAGTCGATTGAGACAAATCTTTTCTTCTTTTTCCCGGCAAGAGGCGGCAAAAGAACAGTTTATGTTCCTTGAATTGCTAGGACAGGTACAGGCTTTCTGTATGATGGTCCAAATTCTTTTTTGTCCGCTATTTTCTCTCTGACCAGATCCCCGACTTTTGGGATCCAGACACGTCTTGCCGTGTTTGCCTTGACTTCCCCAGTGGCGGTCTGTTTCTGGACAATGTTGCTTTGTTGTGTCCTGGATTCATTTAGATCCTGTAAAACAGCCAAACGATCATGGATATCAAATGGTTTCTCATCCGCCACTGCGCCTTCATAATCAAGATCAGGTACCCACATTCTCGTCCCGAATAGGACCTCATGTGGAGTGACACCCCCTAGAGAGTTTCTTGGCTGGTTATTAATTGCTCTTTGTACCCCATAAAGGGGACTGACCCAACTACCGCCCTTGCCTCATACTCTAGCTGTTAAAGATTGCTTTAAGTCCCGGTTTTTCCTCTCCCCAACCAAATTTCACTCAGGATGGTACGGAGAGGAGTACCGCAGTGCAACGCCCATACTGTACATGGCCTCTTTGTAAGCCCGAGGGCTAAATGCCGGGCCACGGTCAGAATGTAACGTGCCAACTGTGTATGTCCCGATAAAGACTCGCAAATCTTTTATAACAGTTCGAGCGTCAGCCGAGCGCTGAGGCCAGACTCAGAGGAATCTAGAGCAGGAATCCACTGCAACCATGATATACTTGTAAGCCCCATCAGATTGTAAGGGGCCGCAGTGGTCCAGATACACGCATGCGAGAGGTTTGTCAGATATTAGCAACGGTGTCTGCGCTGGGCGTGTTCTGGTGGAGCCTATCATCTGTTGGCAGATGTCGCATTTCAAGACATAGGGGCATATTCACAAGGAGCTATCGCCGAATTAACGGCACTTTATCGCAGCCAAAGTCGTGATAAATTTACCTCCCCATTCACAAGCCGGTGTTAACAGCCCACAGCACCAGTTTACCCGCGATAGCAGCCGCAAAAAACATCGCCACAGAGGACCCCGCAAATATCGCTAAAGAGATGCAGAGTAGGCGTTCCCGTGCCAAAAGTCGAGACAACATCGCACCTCAACATTCACAACGACCAGCCACATCGGTGATAAGAAAACAAAACAGGCGATAAGGTGCGTTAGCACCAGGAAATTTACACCTGCTCTGACCTGGTGTAAAGTCGGACGGCAGCCAGCACCACAAAAGGGAGCATAGCCCAGGGCCACATCCCAAGGGCAACAGATGCCATGGAGCCACTCATCATTTGGCCCGGACACCCAAGAGGGCCACAACACCCACCGCCACCACCCCAGGTCCGCAACCCACACCCGGAACACCCCCCCCCCCGGACCACCACAGACGCAGCGCAGACAAAGACAGCGGTCTCCCAGGAAGCGTACCAGCCGCACAGACCCAACATCTGACAATGTCACTGTCCACTACAGGCTGAAAGTGACAAACATCCTACGCATCCTGACCATCATCGCCTAACAGGCCTACGGCACCAACACAGCGGACAACCAACATCCCACCCCACACAAAGCTGCTGGCTTGGCTGCACCTGTTGGGCCACCTCCTTTTGGTGTTCTGACACCTGGCATTGGGGTGCCATGTGTGGGTCGGTGAAGTGTTGTGAGCCAGACGTGATTGCGGGTGCTTCATCCTGTGTGGTCTGTTGCAGGGGCTGGGTTCTCCTCTGAGTAGCTTGTCTGCCCTGGTCCTGGTGGTGGGTTGTGTGGGATGTCCATGGGCTTTTGTAGGGCGTCGGTGTCGAAGGTGTGGTGTTCGTCTCCGGCATCACTGATGAGTTGTCTGTTCTGACCTGCTGGAGGTGTTGTTTGTCCCTCTGCATTGTGAAGGGGAGGTGCATGTTGGCATTGTGTTGGCGCCTTGTTCTTGTCGACATACAGACTGTGTGACAATGTACATTGTGACTGTTTGGGCGGTGGTGGCTATTTGAGTTGGGACAGTGTACATTTGGCCTACATGGCTGATGTGGGGTTGTAGCCGTAGATATGCATCTCACAGTTCCCTGCTCTGTCCAATGTGATTGTTCTGTTTCTGCGCCTGGGCAGACCCAGTTGTGTCCCCTGTTCTGCAGTGTGGGTGTTGCACTTTGTGCCACATTGTCATGGTATGTGCAGTGATTGCTATGTGTGTGTGCTGCAGTGTGCCACGGGGATGGGGGACATGTCCCTGGGTAATTTTGGGTGTGCAGTGTGCTACACCTCGTTGTGCATGTGTGCCATTGTGCCCATCACCCCCAGTCCCTGTTGGATCCTCACCCTGTTGTTGTTGTGTCAGGTCCTGTCGAGCTGTGTCCGTACTCCCACCTCCTTGCACCGTCTCCACACTGATGACTGTGGCCTGGGTTTCCTCCAGCTCCTCCTGTGGTGCTGGACTGCCACCTCCTGTCGCCGTTGCTGCCTTCCTGTTGGCAGCGGGTTTGTGCCTGGTTTAGGTTGTCACGTCCTGGCGGCACCTCTTGGCCTCCTGTATTGGCCTCCTCGGCACTCCGACTGCATTCCAGGTGGTCTGCTTGTGGGTCAGTTGCTGGTAGTGTTCTGTGACTCCGTGGCGCTGGTCTTGTTTTCCTGCGGTCTGCACCCAGTCTTCCTCTCCCTTTTCTCCTTGGCCTTCCCCGACCACGTTGCTCCTTGCTGGTGGTCTGTGGGGGTTGTGGGGTTCGCGTTGACCTCTGCGCTGGGTCTGGGTGCATCCATGTTGCTACGTGCTTTGGCTTGTTTCTGGTGTGTTGTTTCTGTGGTTTTTATGGTGCAATTTTCCGCCAGACGCATGGGATTTGCAGGCCTGTGGCTGCTTTTCGCTACTTTTTGTACCGCGATTGGCCTCATCGCATGATTTCTCGCGTTTTTCATTTTTTTGGCGTGGCGTTGATTTTCATGATGACATTTGACGCGTTATCTGGTGACTATCGCATGCTACCGCCTTGTTGTGAATTCCACGTTGACACAGGGTTATTTTCCCGCGCTAGGCTGCGATATTGAAAGTTGTGTTACGCTACTCTTGCGGTAGTTATCACACGTTCTTGTGAATATACCCCAGAGTCTTTAGTTTGCTTTGTTAGACCGGGCCACCAATAGCGCTGTTTCAACAATGAAATAGTCGCTGTAATGCCTGTATGTGCAGAGCCCAAACCCTCGTGTGCTGCTAGTAGTAAACCTAACCTACGATCCATATTTGGTATTACTCTATCCCTCACTCCAGGAATCTGAGCAAATGGAATGTTGTTTGCATCTAACTTGTAGGAGTACTTGAGTGGAAATTTCTTTGGTACTGCTCCGCTGTTTTTGCTTGAAGCAATGACAGCGACCATAATTTCACCCTCTATCCTCATTTTTGAACGAGTGATTGCAGCTACGGAAGCTGTGCGTACAGCCCCCTTTGCGGCTTCATCAGCCAATGAATTCCCTTCAACGTGAACGCCATCACATTGATGAGTCAGTGTATGGATCACGTGAGCCCTCTGTAGTTCGTTCTTCAACTCAACTATCTGTTCCCATAGCATTTTATTCTCAATTGCGCCACCTTTTGCGTCTTTAAACCCGTTTTGTTCCCAATGATATAAATATTCATTGTATGACTGTACACAGTAAAAGTAATCACACACAATTAGTGTGGGGAATTCGTGATCCGTATTTACAAGTGCCAGTATCAGTGCTTTTAACTCTGTCAACTGAGCCGTACAGTCTCCTAGAGATTGCGTTTTGGTGCAACTCGGATGGAACTTTCCATCTCGCATGCAACCTTTAACGATAGCACACGCTGCGCTGTATTGTTGCTTACTCCCTATGGCTGGTTGAGCAGATCCGTCAGTGTAAATAATATATTCATACTGATCTAGAGGCAATATTTCATTTGGTAGAGGATATTCTTGTTCGTATTGCAGAAAGGCTTGTGTTTTTAGACTTGGATCAAATCTGTATTCAACGTCCGTTGCAGTAAGAGAATTAGCCCATTGTATCCATCTTGGATGTAAGGCTTTTGCGTTTTGAATGCTTGCCATTGTAACAGTGTCTAAAGCTGGTACTGGGGTCACGACAATTATGCGTTTCCCCTGAGCCAGTGCTCTTTCTCTTGCTACAGCGGTCTGAACTGCTGTCAGGATTTTTTCTGTTGAAGTGAAGCGCATTTCTGCGCTTGTGTATAGATGTGATTTGTATGCGATTGGTACTGTTTCGCCTTCATTGAAGGTTAAGTGTACCCGCATTGACCTGCTATTACACGGATCACTAGGTTGCGTAAAATTACGCGTGCCTGTAAGTGTTTTGAAGCTATCATGTCTTCTTGTAGTGAACGTAGGATGTTTGTGTGTTCCTGTGTCCAATGTCTGACTGAAAAGTCAGGTTTGATTAAGTCGTAGAAAGGTTTTACTTTTTCTGCGTAATCTAAAATGTATGTTCTGCCGAAATTTAGGAATCCCAGTATTGATTGTAGATTTTTTAATGATTTTGGTGGTTGAAGCAGCGCACACTTTTCTAAAAAGTTAGCTGCCAGGCTTTTCTCTTCACTTGAAAGCTCGTATCCTAAAAACAGGACATTGAGGTGGGCTATTTTAGATTTCTTAAAATTAAATTTGTAGCCCTCAGAGGCGAATCCCATAATAATGGTGCTCACCCTGGTGCAGTGCTTTTTTAAGTCATCGTCCGTCAGATAAATATCATCCACATAGGACAATGCTTCCTCATCAAAATTTTGGAGTTACTCAGTTACTCTTGCTGAAAATACCCCGGGGCTGTTCTTATATCCCTGGAGGAGGTGACAAAATTGCCGCTGGGACCCCAACGCTGAGAATGCAGTCAAATACCTGCTTTCAGGCGCTATATTTTGGCAGAAGAATCCATTTGAGATATCTAGTGTAGTTTTGTACTTTTTCTGCACAATGTTATTCATTAATGCGGCACTGTGTGCGTTTTGGACAGCGAATGTATTTGTGCATGTGTTTAAATGTCTGTAATCTAAAACTAGACGATATGTTTTGTCAGGTTTTGATACGGGAAACAAAGGGTTGTTCATTGGTGAGGTGCATGTTTCAATCACCCCTTGGTATTCAAGTTGATCTAAGATCTCCCTGACCTGTTTTTTAGCTTCTTGCTTTATTGGGTATTGCCTCTGAGCATTTGGTGAAACTTTTAATGGGATCACGTGGTGGGTTGAATCCTCATCCCAACCGGCATGATTTTTGTACAATGCTAGGGCAACCGCCCACTCCTGTGCATATGCATGTTTAAGGTGTATGGAACGAGGTCGGAGAATGCTGGAAAAATTACCGTTTCTCCCCTAGGGCACTCCATAACGAATGCTGGCGGCCAATCTTGTTCTGCTAACAGGATGTCATAACCAGATGATAGGTTTTTCCAAAAGAGACCTTTAACTTTCCTGGGCTTGTCCCCCTCCATTTGGAGTGTTATTTCGTGTAACTTATGTGGGACGCTCACCCTCGTGTCTGGTGTTTCCACCGTGATGTAATCATTCAAGTCCGCTGTCACCAGAAATTCCATCAGGTTCTGGCGAGCTGTTGTTACTTCTGCCGCACTGTCTAGCATCATCAGAGCCCATTCCCCGTTCAGAAGTTGCGTCCTCAGAATTCTGGGCATGTCTGATCTTTATGCCTGCAACTTTCTTCTTCTTAAACTGAGGTTTTGATTTTGGCTTGTCTTCTTTTTTGGAAGTATAGTCTTGAGCGTGCTGCTTGTCTCTGGACTTTGTAAGCTCTTCTCTGTGTTCTGACCGTCCTTCTCTCTCGGAGTTTTTCGTCGAGCCCTGAAAGGAACGAGAGGAATGTGTATCAGTATCCTGATACCTGTCAGGTTTCCTAATATTATCCCCATTCCTGAGGTTATACCTCTTTTCAGAGGGCTCCTGTGGAGGAGATCTGCCTCGGGTTTAAGATCTGTTTTTAAAGTTTTGTTGTTTTTTATTATCCCACTTCTTTTTAGAAGAAGCAGGTGTCCTTTTCAGGACTGCCCATCAGTTGTGGTTTTAATGCTTTCCCACCCAAACTGTCTCTACCTAATTCTGCATATGCAGTTTCAATTATTTTGGGCAGTTCGTGTTGTTGTTCTAACGGGCTGAACTCCCTTAGGCGTTGGCGGATTGCCACTGAAGCTGCTTCCCCTTTAATATTAGCTAGTATTATGGCTGATACCTGGTCATAGTTATTTAATAACTTCATCCCTAAGTTCAGGGCAGGTTCTGCTCCGTACTAGTTTTGTATTTGTCTCATACGTCTGGTACTACTGCTAATGAAGGAATACCATGAGTCCTGGTATATATGGCAGCAAAGACTGTACCCCAAGAGGTGCAATCCTCTACTTGTGGTGTTATCCCCATGGGCAAGCAGATTGTTAGCATTCTGTGTTTTTCAAATGGGGCAGTATTCGGGAATACTGCCTCGAGCTGAGTTATTTTCTGAGCTACCCAGAATGGCATTTGTTCACATTTCGTGGGCATCTTGCCCATTACTGTGTGTAATGTTTTTGGTGTAATTTTAGTTGCTGTACCCTGAATTTGAGTTCCATTTGTTGCAACTGATGTTGGTTGGACTGTGAAAGTCCTCATGACAAACTGTGTCAAGTTTCTATAGATTTTAATTAAATCCTTGTGTTGTAAGAGTAAGTCTGCCTGTGGCATTGTGTCAATGTCAGGATGTGGTGTGTAGGCCGCTAATATTGGCCATGTTGCCCCGTCTCCTCCGAGCGGACCTAATCTTACTCTGTGTCTTATATGGGGTAGGGCGCCTTTAAACCAGTATAGGTGTTCCTGGTAAGTAAGTGGAACTTCTATGTCCTCGCAAGGACCATATTCCTGTGGTGCATCTCCTTCTGTATAGTAGTGAAATGTCTGTGTTCTTGCATCTGCTGCTGGGAATGTAACCCACGAATAAAATATCTCTGTTTTGTTTGATTCATGTGCCTCAATCACGAACGCTACTAAGCCACCCCTAGGTGCTAAACCATATTCTAATAGTTTCAGGGTGATAGTACGTCTGAATTTTTGTACGATTTGTATTGCATTCGCATCTTCTTCCTCGTCTGAGAGGGGCAGTGGCATTTGCAGTGGGTCTAAGACCTGGTTAGTCATTGTGTACAGAACACAAACTAACTTTCCAAGGAAACTATGATGAGGTTTTATGCACAATTTTAGGAACAAAATGTCCTTCAAGCTTGAGTAACCAACAGCCAATAAATTGGATTTCTCGCCTACTCAGCTGTGGCGGAGATTTGTGCCCACCCCGTCTCTGGAGTTTTGTGAGTAGGGGTCTCTGAGAATAGCACGCCTGAACTACTCAGATTCTACTGTTAAATAAGAGCCCAACCATCGTTGGTGGTGCCATGTCATGTAGTTCCTATATTACCCATACAGGACCTGCGCGTTCGGATAACATAAACTGTGGGTTTGGTGGCAGACTAACTCTGAGCACCCCCACCGAGAATGTTAGCCTGTTTGCATAAGCTAGCTCACAGTGCCACTAGTGTCTCCTCTTATCGGGGAGAGAATAGTTTCTGGCAACCTTAGAACATGACAACCCTGATCCCTCAGGATCGTGGAAACAATGGGGCCGATTCCGATTCGGGCCGGAAATCTCTCCGACCGAGCCGGACCCGGAGAGATTTCCGACCGAATTGGACCCGTGCAGCCCGACCGAACGAGTACGATGCGCACGTATGCCATCGGACTCGAGTCGGTCGGACTCCCATTGAAGTCAATGGGAGCCGGTCGTACAATGCGTACGCAGGCTCCCATTGACTCAATGGGTGCGAGGCGGACAAGGGCGCCCCCTACAGCGTGTACGCGGCGAAGCGACTCGCGCCGTACAGGCACAGGTAGGGGGGACCCATGGGTCCCCCCTGTGTGCGTCTCGCGCGGCTACGCGTTCAGGGGGGTCCGACACGGACCCCCAAAGTACGGCTCCGACTGCTCTTTCGAGCCGGAGTGCGCGGCTCGGTCGGACTGCTCGCGGCGCGCATCGTAGTTACCCGGCCGGGGAACGTCTCCATTGCGCGGTGCGAGTCGAGTCCGAGCGAGTCGGTCGGTGTGGTTAGACCCGGGAACGAGTCGGTCGGAGCGGTCGGGATGCCCGGATGAGTCGGTCGGCGATTTCGCATCGTACTCGCTCACCCGGACGCGCGTACGAATCGGTCGAGCAATAGGGCTCCGAATCGGATCCGGTTAAGCCGAATCCGATTCGGAGCCCTACCGGCCGAGATCGGAATCGGCCCCAAACGTACTACTTTTCGCTCAGTCCCTCGTGCTCACTTACCTTGTCTCAGAGATACACAGAATAAACAGCCTGGGCGTTTCAATAAGGGTTTATTGAACAGTGGTTATTCTTGTGTAGAATATATGAGCTGCAACAATTATTAGACAGTAGCAGAGATATATGATTAGCAGTACAATGAATATAAATGGATAGTACAGTTCTACCATCTTGCAATACGCATGAATAAATACATGAATATAAAATGCATTGATAAAAGAAAGCGCGTACTCCTAAGATGCCTATCTAGATGTACCTAAGTGTACCTAGCATGTGAGTAGGTGTACAGCCAAGAATCCCTCTAGGATTGAATGTCTGACAAAATATCTACTACACAAATATCGACGACAGAAATATCAGAGGCGAAATATCGATGTCCAGAATATCGAAGTCCTATCTACATTAAGATAGGTACAAAAATATCGGAAAAAAAATATCGTTGTCAAAAATATTGTTGTTAAAAATATCGTTTTTTTTTAATGTTTAAAAAAAATGTAAAATAAACTAAATAAAATAATACATATAATTAAAAGAAACATAGTTAAAATTATTTTAAAATGTTTAAAATTATAACTAATACATATAATTTAAAAATAAATTAAACATATATACATATAAAATATAATACATATACGTACTTAATATTTACAAATAATTATTTTAATAACTTATAAATTGATAAAAAACATTATAAAAATTAGAAATACATATATAAAAAAAAACAATGATATAAATAAAAATAACAAAAATATATATAACAGATTAAAATATTACAATTTTTTAAATCTTTTTAAATAAATTATACAGTACATTAACTAAAACAGTACAGAAAATATTGGATAGCGGAGGGAATAAAATTACTATTCCCACTCCACACACTGTAACAGTAGGGAAAGTGTTGGATAGCGTAAGGGTAAAAATTACTATTCCCACTCCAGTAAGTGCAACAGTAGGGAAAGTGTTGGATAGCGTAGGGGTTAAAATTACTATTCCCACTCCAGAGAGTGCAACAGTAGGGAAACTGTTGGATAGCGAAGGGGTTAAAATTACTATTCCCACTCCAGAGAGTGCAACAGTAGAGAAAATATTGGATAGCGAAGGGGTTAAAATTACTATTCCCACTCCAGAGAGTGCAACAGTAGGGAAAATGTTGGATAGCGTAGGGGTAAAAATTACTATTCCCACTCCAGACAGTGCAACAGTAGGGAACGTATTGGATAGCCTAGGGGAAAAAATTACTATTCCCACTCCAGAGAGTGCAACAGTAGGGAAAGTATTGGATAGCGTAGGGTTAAAAATTACTATTCCCACTCCAGAGAGTGCAACAGTAGGGAAAATGTTGTATAGCGTAAGGGTAAAAATTACTATTCCCACTCCAGAGAGTGCAACAGTAGGGAAAGTGTTGGATAGCATAGGGGTAAAAATTACTATTCCCACTCCACTAAGTGCAACAGTAGGGAAAGTGTTGGATAGCGAAAGGGTAAAAATTACTATTCCCACTCCAGAGAGTGCAACAGTAGGGAAAGTGTTGGATAGCGTAGGGGTAAAAATTACTATTCCCACTCCAGACAGTGCAACAGTAGGGAAAGTGTTGGATAGCGTAGGGGTTAAAATTACTATTCCCACTCCAGAGAGTGCCACAGTAGGGAAACTGTTGGATAGCCTAGGGGTTTAAATTACTATTCCCACTCCAGAGAGTGCAACAGTAGGGAAACTGTTGGATAGCGAAGGGGTTAAAATTACTATTCCCACTCCAGAGAGTGCAACAGTAGAGAAAATATTGGATAGCGAAGGGGTTAAAATTTCTATTCCCACTCCAGAGAGTGCAACAGTAGGGAAAATGTTGGATAGCGTAGGGGTAAAAATTACTATTCCCACTCCAGACAGTGCAACAGTAGGGAACGTATTGGATAGCCTAGGGGAAAAAATTACTATTCCCACTCCAGAGATTGCAACAGTAGGGAAAGTACTGGATAGCGTAGGGGTAAAAATTACTATTCCCACTCCAGAGAGTGCAACAGTAGGGAAAATGTTGTATAGCGTAAGGGTAAAAATTACTATTCCCATTCCAGAGAGTGCAACAGTAGGGAAAGTGTTGGATAGCATAGGGGTAAAAATTACTATTCCCAATCCAGAGAGTGCAACAGTAGGGAAAGTGTTGGATAGCGTAGGGGTTAAAATTACTATTGCCACTCCAGAGAGTGCAATAGTAGGGAAAGTGTTGGATAGCGTAGGGTTAAAAATTACTATTCCCACTCCAGAGAGTGCAACAGTAGGGAAAGTGTTGGATAGCGTAAGGGTAAAAATTACTATTCCCACTCCAGAGAGTGCAACAGTAGGGAAAGTGTTGGATAGCATAGGGGTAACAATTACTATTCCCACTCCACTAAGTGCAACAGTAGGGAAAGTGTTGGATAGCGAAAGGGTAAAAATTACTATTCCCACTCCAGAGAGTGCAACAGTAGGGAAAGTGTTGGATAGCATAGGGGTAAAAATTACTATTCCCACTCCAGACAGTGCAACAGTAGGGAAAGTGTTGGATAGCGTAGGGGTTAAAATTACTATTCCCACTCCAGAGAGTGCAACAGTAGGGAAACTGTTGGATAGCGAAGGGGTTAAAATTACTATTCCCACTCCAGAGAGTGCAACAGTAGAGAAAATATTGGATAGCGAAGGGGTTAAAATTACTATTCCCACTCCAGAGAGTGCAAAAGTAGGGAAAATGTTGGATAGCGTAGGGGTAAAAATTACTATTCCCACTCCAGACAGTGCAACAGTAGGGAAAGTATTGGATAGCGTAGGGGAAAAAATTACTATTCCCACTCCAGAGAGTGCAACAGTAGGGAAAGTATTGGATAGCGTAGGGGTAAAAATTACTATTCCCACTCCAGAGAGTGCAACAGTAGGGAAAATGTTGTATAGCATAAGGGTAAAAATGACTATTCCCACTCCAGAGAGTGCAACAGTAGGGAAAGTGTTGGATAGCGTAGGGGTAAAAATTACTATTCCCAATCCAGAGAGTGCAACAGTAGGGAAAGTGTTGGATAGCGTAGGGGTAAAAATTACTATTGCCACTCCAGAGAGTGCAATAGTAGGGAAAGTGTTGGATAGCGTAGGGTTAAAAATTACCATTCCCACTCCAGAGAGTGCAACAGTAGGGAAAGTGTTGGATAGCGTAAGGGTAAAAATTACTATTCCCACTCCAGAGAGTGCAACAGTAGGGAAAGTGTTGGATAGCGTAGGGGTAAAAATTACTATTCCCACTCCACTAAGTGCAACAGTAGGGAAAGTGTTGGATAGCGAAAGGGTAAAAATTACTATTCCCACTCCAGAGAGTGCAACAGTAGGGAAAATGTTGGATAGCGGAAAGGTAAAAATTACTATTCCCACTCCAGACAGTGCAACAGTAGGGAAAGTGCTGGATAGTGTAGGGGTAAAAATTACTATTCCCACTCCAGAGAGTGCAACAGTAGGGAAAGTGTTGGATAGCGATGGGGTAAAAATTACTATTCCCACTCCAGAGAATGCAAGAGTAGGGAAAGTGTTGGATAGCGTAGGGGTAAAAATTACTATTCCCACTCCAGAGAGTGCAACAGTAGGGAAAATGTTGGATAGCGTAGGGGTAAAATTAATATTCCCACTCCAGAGAGTGCAACAGTAGGGAAAGTGTTGGATAGCGAAGGGGTTACATTTACTATTCCCACTCCAGAGAATGTAACTGTAGGGAAAGTGTTGGATAGCAGAGGGTTAAAATTAACATAGTTATCAATTAAATAATATTTTTAATTAAATAACCAATTAATAATTAATTAAAAATAAAATATTTATAAATACCAATAAATTAAAATTAATAGTTATTTTATTAAAATTAAATTATTTGCCACCCTATTCCCCTATAAACCCACCACCCGCTCCTAAAATAAAGTAACACAATTAATATAATTATCAATTAATAAATTAATAAAAATTATTTAGCAATTAATAATTAATTAACAATACATTATTTATCAATACCAATAAATAAAAAATAATAATTTCTTTATTATAACTAAATTACTTACCACCCTATTCCCTATTAACCCACAACCCACTCCTAAAATAATTTAGAACAATTAATATAATAATCAATTAATCAATTAATAAAAATTAATTACCAATGAATAATTAATTAACAATACATTAATTATCAACACCAATAAATAAAAATGTATAATTACTTTATTATAAATAATTTACTTCCCACTCTATTCCCCTATAAACCCACAACCACTCCTAAAAAACATGAACACAATTAATATAATTATCAACTGATCAATTAATAAAAATTAATTACCAATTAATAATTAATTAACAATAAATTAATTATCAATACCAATAAATATTTTTTTTAAACTTTATTATAAAAATTACTTCCCACCCTATTCCCCTATAAACCCACAACCCGCTCCTAAAATAAATTAACACAATTAATATAATTATCAATTAATCAATTAATAAAAATGTATTACCAATTAATAATTAATTAACAATAAATTAATTATGAATACCAAAATATAAAAAATAATAATTAATTTATTATAATTAAATTACTTCCCACCCTATTCCCCTATAAACCCACAACCCGCTACGGAACTAAAACACACAATTTAATTAAAAATTAATTAATAATTTCTAAAAATTATTATTTAATTTACTGTCATTAAATTACTTCCCACCCTATTCCCCTATAAACCCACAACCCGCTAAGGTACTAAAACGCAAAATTTACTTTAAAAAAATTTACTAACTTCTAATAATTTAATACATATATTTAAAAAATAAAACATTGCTTAACAAAAAATATAGAACACATACATATAAAATACATACTAAAATACATAACACTAATATAAACATCGATATTATTAACAAGGATATTTTTGCAAACGATATTTTGACTTCGATATTAATAAAAACGATATTTCTTACCTTCAGGTCGATATTCTGGTCACCGATATTCTTGATGTCGATATTCTGTCCCTTCGATATTGCCAACTCGATATTTCTGTAGGTCGAAATTAAAAAGTCGATATTATGTCTGTGCACCTCTAGGATTTAGTCGAACCCCATTACCTGAAGTGAGAATGTAGGAGCCCTTCTTGGTCTCGAGCTGGACACCCCACGAGGGATGTTCAGACCATTGTCAGCTGGAGCGTCTGCATGCAGGAGCCTCAGCGTCTCTGGTCAGTGTGTCGGCCTGGAAGTCTCTCTTCCCTCTAACTAACACTAACAAGAGGTGCTGTATTTATACAGAAAGTATCTAGGGCTCCTTTGTCCCTTGTTGCTTGTATTAGCCATTGTTGGATTTGAGGATGATGTATGGGATGAACCGTGTACGTAGATATAGGGAGGAAGGTGATGTAGCCCCAGCCTTGTTTCTAAGAACCCTTATGAATATTCATTCATACTGTGTGAGTCTATTGATGGAGTTATAAGACTCTATTATTTAGGAGAAACCCTCCTTCTGCACCCAGGACTAGAACTAGGTAAAGGTTCAATCCTAAAAGGCTCGTTACAGTGTAGTGTAGGGGAGGTAATGTAGGTGAAGGGGTATGATGTTACCCGGGCCTATATTAGGGTACCTATATGGAACATAACAATTCGAAGTAGAATTATATGTGTCATTGTTCTGGTAATGGTGATGATATCAGTATGGGGGTGTTGTGGTTTTTGGAGAATGTATATGATGTGCCCACATTTGACTTGAGAAGACCTATTTCTTTGGGGAGAGACACGAGAGCTGCAATGAATAATGTGTTTGTGGCAGCGCATAAGAGATTCTTTGGGAATGGTACTGCTTGTTATCCTATTGGTTCAGTTGCCAGCTTCTGGACAGCATATCCCTTGTCACTCATTAATTACACGTTCACTCTGCCATCAGATTTTGTCGAAGTGAAGGGAATGTTTGGACTTGGTTGTCCCGGGCCATGTTTATATCACAGAAAGCCACAGGGTGAGGGTTACCCCGGGTGTGATAATAGCATGCATTGTGATAATTTTGAAATTGAAGAAGAGAACATACCTTCTTGTGGGTTGGCATTATAAACAGATAACAGTACCCCGAAAAGCTGGTTATTATGCTACTTGTTGTCCCATAGTGAATTCCACGGAAACTTCTTTGTATATCAATTGTTCAGGAACAATATTGTACAAGCAAACATTTTCCCTAGAGCATAAATCGGATCCAGACACGCTTGGAATGATTTCCAGATATTCAGCAGTAAATTATGAGGGGCCGATATATGCACATCCTGGGTTCTATTTGTTGTCTAATGGGACTTATTCCAATGTTTACAATGGGACAGACGATGTGGCTCTTGGAATGGTGTTGCCTTTGGATGTCCCATGTAAAAATATCGAACCACAAAAGAGATGGGTGAAAAGAACATTAACTAAGAGTTTTGCGAAGGAGTCACTGATTTATGAGTGAATAAATATAGCAATGGTATCACATTTGGGTACATCCTGTCTTCCATATTTACCTTAGGTGGTACAGCTATGGCGAGGGAAGAAAAATCTAGGGAATATTTTGGATGTAAATTACAAATTCTGTCCAATACTACAGTGGTAGCTTTGAGAGATATTACTACCCAATTGGAAAGCATGCAAGTGTATTCTGAACAGACTAGATATGCTGTAGATTTTATATTAGCCAAGTCCGGTGGCGTTTGCTTGTTTGATTGGAGATCAGTGTGTTATGGGGATAGAAAACTTGGAGAAAAAACATAACACAACACATTTTAGACAGCATCGAAAATGTCAGGGGCATGGAAAGCAGAAACTGGAGTTGGTCCCTTTTTGGTAATTGGGGATGGAACTTCCAGCAGCTGATTTATCTCATAGTAATATTGGTATTATGCTGCATCCTTATTCATGTCTTCCTCTTTGTTGTTCTTATTGTACCTCTGTTTTCATGCCCAAACATTAAATATCAGCTCATGTTACAAATGCCGCTATGATCTTGCAGAATGATGTTGATGATTTGATGCATATTGATGAAGGAATATTTGAGAATTCCTCTCTGCTTGCTGTACCCCTTTCTAATGACGACTGTAAGGAATGCCCATAATTCTGTCGCATTTACATCTTGTTTTGTGAGCTTCATTGATTTTTGATATATTACATTCGTTTGATATTATTATTCCACAACTATATTGGTCCTATGTCTTTTTTGTTCATTGGAAAAAGGTTCTTAGCTCATGCTAAAAGGAGGGTTTGGTAGATTAGGCTCGCAAAATGCTTACGTAATGCTATGTTTTAGTTAGCATTCACTGCACCATTTTCTTTGCAGGCGCCATTTTAGGCTGTTCGAAACTGATCTTGTTCATTTCTGAGAAATGACCTCTGCTAGGTTTCATTTCTGAAATGTTAAGTTCTGTTTCAGTAATGAGTAAACTGTTCATGTTAGCGCATAGCTTTCTCAGTAGATAGAGGCCCTCTCCTACTTGTCTGGTGGCGGGCCCAGGGTGAAATGACCTTGGATTGTGCTAGGTTGTGTGAGATACGAGAACCGAAACCTATTTGTTTTTGTACATCACTGTCCAGATGCATCTGCCTGGAAAATTCCACTATGGGCGTGTCTTTGCCCGGGTATGAAACATACATAATGTATCTCTATGCTTGCTGTAGCTAGTTCCCTCTGTAGCACTCTTATGGACTGTACAGACAGGGCTCCACTCTTTATAGCAATAAACAGTTATTGGTTTGTATTCTCCACTGTGTCACCGACTCTTCATTTTGTATGGAAGGCTGAGAGGAGGTCAGTGGTGACCAGGGTGGCCCTGAGCGAGTCACTTCCTTCACCCAGAGGCCTCATTTCTCAAATTGAGAGAGACCATAACTACCATTGAAACTGAAGCAAACGTGATGGGGAATACTTCATAAGTTCCCTAAAGTAATAAGCCAAACAAATGTCCTATGGGACTCATACACTGACACTTTACTTTTGCTATGACAGTGTGAAAACTCTATTACTAACGTGTATCGCACCCAATATTATCGAAAAAGGGTACAGGACACAATACCTTGTATGATGATTGTTTTCACAACTTCTACTGAAGATGTGAAAACAATCATTAGACAAGATTTGTGCCCTGTGCCCCTTTTCAATAACATTGGTTATGATACAAGATACTAATTGAGTTTGCACACTTTCAAAGCAAGTAGAAATGTTAGTCCCACAGGAATTTTTTTTGACTTATTACACTTACTCCGGTTCTCCTGGGCAATCAGGGTGGTCCTTGTGTAGTATACATAAGTCCCCTAAAAAGCACTTCAAAATCTACTAAAGCCTTTAACATCTTGCCACACAGGATACTTTGTGACAATGTGGCATGTGTTCTGTCCACCAGTATGTGCAGTGTGGGGACTATAATGCATTTGTATAATCGGCAAACAGAACACCATGTGCTGACGGCACATAAGGTGTCGAGCAGGCCATAAGGAAGTCCATTATTTCCTGAAGTAGAGGAACTAAAATTCTGCGGCTGCTTGCCTAGCGAAGAAGTGGCCCATGGTATGTATCCATGCACAGCTATTGAAAGGTGTACCTAATCTCAGCTCCACCTCCGTCAATTTCCCAGTACTTCACTTTAGTATGATACAACATAAAGCAAGTAGGAAAACACAGCGCTGGCTGAGATGGGCACTGGGGACAGTAAACACAACTTTCCTGACTCTTTTGCTGCTTAGTGCAGACTTTACAATAACAACATGGTCAATCCTTTTTAGGTGTTGCAGGAATGCGATCAACGAATTGTCACTCCTGCAGCCTAGCCTCGGTCTTCAGAACATATGAAGTGGAGGCTGCTGCTTCTGTAGCAGTAAGACTTTCAATAACTGACAACAGAAAGTCATAGAAAGACATGAGTCTTCCTGTAGTTGTCTGACAATAAACACCATTGTATGTTGACATCTAAGTCAGGTGGGTAAACAATTTCTCATACAAAGAGCAAGTTTTATGACTCACATTTTATGGCTGAAGAATCTGATCATTCTTATCCACTCTGCCCATGTACTTGGTGTAATCAAGTATACAGGTGGGCTTGTGAACTTCGGCCATCTGACCTTCCCCCCTGATGGGGGAAGTGCTCTCATCATGAATTGTACTGAGCATGTACACATCACACCTATCTGAGAACTTGACTGTGAGACGTTCGTTGGAATGTGGCGCAGTGCTCTGGGATTTCTGGAGCTCCTTACAAACATGCTCCTGTGGGAATCCTTTGCCACAACAATGAACTGTACCACAGGCCTCAGTACCAGCTTTGTACAGTCCAGTTTCAAGTCCTCTATGACGAGGGAAGGAAGTACTCAAGGAACTGCTGTGAAACCAGGGCTGGCGCCTGATTGACCATCTCACAGAGGAGAGGTGACATTACATAAAGTCTTTACTTTCTAATTGAGGAGTGGTGGTTTTGCCCTGAAGCACATAGAATCCCTCCTGCCTGCTTAGAGAGGGAAGTAGTATACTTGACAATGCAGGAGGCAAGACTGTCCTGGAAGAGAAGAGACTCATTGTTTCCTTGGTGGCTGTGGAACGTCCAGTGGGAGCTGACTGCACAAGAGTGAACAAAGCTGGACTCGGATGTACTGCAGTCATGTCTTGGTATCTCATCTCAGTTTCAAGTCAGGCTTCAGCTGTGTGATTGCTGTAGTTCTGGAGAAAGGCTGTGCATGCATAACTGTGGTCGGCCTGGGTGAGGGCTGCAACTGCATGTTGGCCATAGCCCTATACGAGGGCTCCAACTACCTGATTGCCATGGACCCAATCAGGGCTGCACCTACATCTGGTCTGATCAGGATCACGATGACTGTGACCATCTAACCCATGGCACCCTGAGCAGGGTCTGACCATGTGTTACCATTACGGTAAACCTGCGGAGCACAAGTTAGTGCTTTGATCATTTAGGCGCTATGTGGCATGAAAAGGTCAGTTGACATCTTCCAAATGAGGGGGGCAATATTGTTTCAATTTTTTCTATCGCATTTGATTGATAATTGGGACTCAATATTTACTCTAACATAATTGCTGTTTCAAGTTTAAAAATGCTAGAAATAAGTGAACTGATATTGCAAGGGTGTAACACAAGGCCCCACAGCTCCCACAGTGAGGGCTG
Organism: Calotriton arnoldi; assembly: GCA_963921515.1. NCBI lineage: Eukaryota > Metazoa > Chordata > Amphibia > Caudata > Salamandridae > Calotriton > Calotriton arnoldi. Next base: position 491,479 of record CAWUFW010012593.1, read on the forward strand.
CCCCCCGCTAGAATGCCCACTCCAGAAAGGGCCCCCTCATGCCTCCAGTCTTCCATGCAGAATGGCTGCAGTTACAGTAAAGCGCTCAGGAAACAGTACAGTATTTTCCTGAGCAGAAAGTTGCAAACTTGCAACAGTGATGACTGAATGTTACTAGTTAAGAAGGGCCCATCACAAAGGTGCCTCATAGCTTTCACGATCAAAGAGAGAGAGAGATGTAGAGCTAAAGCATGGGTGTAACAAACACCCTGAGGGCCCCAGTGGGAGGCGGGCACTCGCTGTTCACTGGGGCCCAGGTTGCAAGGCGTATTTTAAAAGGATGCAACATTGGAACTGCTTAGCTGAGCATGCTAAAGAAGACAGGATGGAGGGTCCTCTTCATGGCTGTCTGCAACATGTCACTGGAACTGTGACCCACCTCCGAGGTGGGGTGGTGTCCAATACCGACCCTCAGGAAAGTCCACTTTGGGGCCGATTCCGATCTCGGCCGGTAGGGCTCCGAATCGGATTCGGCTTTACCGGATCCGATTCGGAGCCCTGTTTCCCGACCGAACCGTACGCGGGTCCGGCCGAGCGAGTACGATGCGAAATCGCCGACCGACTCGTCCGGGCGTCCCGACCGCTCCGACCGACTCGCTCCCGGCTCGAACCGCTCCGACCGACTCGCTCGGACTTGACTCGCACCGCGCAATGGAGACGTTTCCCGGCCGGGTAAGTACGATGCGCGCCGCGAGCAGTCCGACCGAGCCGCGCACTCCGGCTCGTAAGAGCTGTCGGAGCTGTACTTTGGGGGTCCGTGTCGGACCCCCCTGTACGCGTAGCCGCGCCACTCGCACACAGGGGGGACCCATGGGTCCCCCCTACCTGTGCGTGTACGGCGCGAATCGCTTCGCCGCGTACCCGCTGTAGGGGGCGCCCTTGTCCGACTCGCACCCATTGAGTCAATGGGAGCCCGCGTACGCGTTGTACGACCGGCTCCCATTGACATCAATGGGAGTCCGACCGACTCGAGTCCGATAACATACGGACGCATCGTACTCGTTCGGTCGGACTGCACGGGTCCGATTCGGTCGGAAATCTCTCCGGGTCCGGCTCGGTCGGAGAAATTTCCAGCCCGAATCGGAATCGACCCCTTTGTGTCAACTGCAGAATTATTTTCAATTTGTATACTGCATCTCTTGCTTACATGTGCTCCTTTAGGGGCTAGAGCCTGAAGACCCGAGGTGAACAGTGGAAGCCAGAGGCAGACAGAAGGTCTCAATGAGTGGCTTCTTTCCAGGGTGACAATGATTGGTAGTGACCCGCAGCTCTCCAACAAGCAACCCTGTGGCTTCTGGTGACCTTATTCTGATGCTTGTCTCCATGCTGCAAAATGCAAGTTTACAATCTCCTGAGGATTAATTTTGTGGTCTGGCAGGAGATACTAGAACACCTTGACTCCTGCGTTTGCATAGTCTCTGCTGTGGTGTCAGTTGCAACATTTGTATAGCAGTTCCTAACCCTCACAAGCCTCCCAAGCGTTTCTAATAAAATTAAATAAAAATATAGGATTTTAAAAATGCATTCATTAAATCGTGGTAATTGCTGAGAAATGTATATATTTTTTAAATCTCTTAAAGCCTCCTGCCCAGTTCTAAAAAGTTCGCAACCCATCTGAATCTGGTTCAGCTTTGACACTACCTGTGCAAAGGCTTGCAGGTAAATGATCACATTTAAGGGTGAGTATCTAGAATGTTATGCTAGAGTTTCATGAACATACACTGGTTGTCCCTCGTCACGTGTAACAACACATTCAGACAGTCCTGGCTTTTACCAAAAATACTAAACATTTATTTGGGCCCTCGTAGTATTATGTTTACCTTTATAAGCCTGGGATTGAGGGTGACTTGGCAGCTGCACGCCCCTATCACCTCACAGTTGCACATGTCGTACATTTTGTGAGATAGGGTTACATTTCATCTACCTTTTCCCTACATGTGTTTTGTGCGGTAAGACTGTCGTGTAGTTCCTATAGGACCTGCGCGTTTGGATAACATAAACTGTGGGCTTGGTGTTAGACTGATTCTGTGCACCCCCACCGCGTATGTTAGCCGGATTTGCATTAGCTAGCTCACAGTGCCACTAGAATCTCCACTTATCGGGGAGAGATTAGTTTCTGGCAATCTTAGACCATGACAACCCTAATTCCTCAGAATCGTGGAATCAATGTACTACTTTTCGCTCAGTCACTCGTACTTACTTATTCGGTTTGTCTCAGAGAGTTACACAGAATAAACAGTCTGGGCGTTTCAATAAGTATTTATTGAACAGCTGTTATTCTAGTGTAAAATATATGTGCTGCAGCAATCAGCAGACAATAGCAGAGATATATTATAGCAGTACGATAAAAGTGAAGGGATAGAACAGTTCTACCATATTGCAATAATCATGAATACATACATGAATATAAAATGCATTATAAAAAGTGCGCGTACTCCTACGGTGCCTAACTAGATGTACCTGATTGTACCTAGCATATGTGTAGGTCTAAAAGCCTAAGCGCCAAGAATCCTTCTAGGATTTATTTGAACCCCATTACCTGAATAGAGAGAGTGTGGGACCCCGTCCTGGTCTCGAGTTGGACACCCCGCAAGGGCTGTGTTAGACCGCTGTCAGCTGGAGCGACTGCATGCAGGAGCCTCAGCGTCTCTGGTTAGTGTGTCAGCATGGAAGTCTCGGTTCCCTCTATCTTACCATGGCAAGATGTGGTGTATTTATACCCTAAAGTATCTCGTCCCTCAGTATAGTTTGTATTGGTCTTTGTTAGACATGAGGAAGACGTCAGGGGTGAACTTTGTACATACATATTATGCGGGAGATGTAGCTGGTGAATGCTCATGCATAATTTATGAGTACATTGTAGGCCTGTGTTCTGGAAAGACCTTGCAGTGTTCTAACCACAGACTAGATAACGTTCAACCCTCAGAGCTCGTTGTGTACTGTAGGGAACTAATGTAGGTGAAAGATCATGCCTATATTAGGAGCCATGACTATAATAGGGCATATACGAGTATGACCATAATAGGGCATATACGAGTAAGACCATAATAGGGCATATACGAGTATGACCATAATAGGGCATATACGAGTATGATCATAATAGGGCATATACGAGTATTTCTACATTATGGCATATATGAATGGGTCTACATTAGGGCCTATATACGAAACATAACAAGACAGCATAGCTGTTGCCATCTTATCCTTGTTTTGTGAGGGAGGCTGCTGCTCGCTTACCATGCTGTACAAATTAGGTGAGAGATGCTTACGTAGTTGCTACTCATGGCTTTCATTTTTGGGTGAAGTAGGCATGACCCACTCCCCACAGGTCTCCACCTGATTTGTTAGAAAGGCTTACAGTGGTGCTTTTTTTCTCTATGGATCATGTGCAGCTGCTCCCAGACTTGCATGTGCTGTGTGCAACTGTGATGCCATGCTGTGTTTGGAAAGCCTGCACTGCTGCTGTTTATTGTGTGTCTTCTATGTGCGTGTACAAGCGCTGGCTTATTTCTGGTTTGTGTCTGGGAGGCTGGTAGCACTGCTCTGTTTGGTGTTCCTGTTCTGTGAGACAGAAATTTGCCCTGCTTTTGTCCTCTGGTGTAGTAAGAATGCCTGTATCTTAGTGTACGCAACAAAAATAACCTGTTTTGTTGATAGAGTAGGAAATACTCCAATAATCTCTGTATGTCTTTTCTAAGAAATCTTTCCAATTTCTCTCTTTGCTACTGCCACCTTTTGCAAATGTCGTAAGTGACAAAGCGACATCTGTGGCATTCTTCAACCTGACCTGATCTGATGGGGGTGAGTGGGAGTAAATAACTCAACATGGGGACAGGGAACAAAGAATAAGAAGCAGGCGTGAAGGCAAAAGAAGAATTCAGGGTTGAGAAATGATTAAAGGAAGTAAAAAAGAAAGTGGAGACAATTTGTAAAGTGAAACAAGAGGGAAAAAAACTTAACAGAACAAAGGAAATGGAAAGAGGTAGGAAGCAAGGGTCAAAAGGATTGAGAGAGGGAGTAAGGAAACGGTCAAAGAACGGGAAAAAGAGTATGATAGAGAGACCATTAGAGAAAGGTCATTTGAGAGCAGGAGGCAAACAAGAACGGGCGAGACGGATGGAGCTACTCAGAGCAAGGTGGGTAAGAAGGTGAGACAAGTGGACAGGAACTTTACAGGAGGAGGAAGGAGGTACAATGGGAAAGAGAGATAGCAGAGTGGCGGGGAAAGGCTAAATCAATGAAATGGAAAGGGAGAGGAGTGGGGTAAGAAACACACTTGAGTGAGCCGAAAGGGAAACTTGTAAAGATACAAATAAGAGGAAAGTGAAGGGACTTGAATGTGACAGCTTAATTGAAGAAGCTGAGAGATGATTGTAAGAAAATGGTAGAGGCGAGGTAAGGGATATTAAAGTAATAAGAGTCAGAGAATGAGAGATGGAGGTGATGGAAACCAAAGTGATGTCGCTCAGGGAATGAGAGTCTTGAAGGTGTAAGGAGATGGAAAACTGGGGCAGAGGCTATGTTATGTGCATTGTATAGTACCTACTAACAGATTGTGCAGCAGGTGCAGGGGGTCTGGGGTCTAGCGCTTTGAGGCTATTTGCATTCCAATTATGGTTGTTTTAACTCCTGAACAGGGAGCTAGGGGGGCTCATTTCACATGCTTGCAATGGGGCCTCTAGCTTCCTTGTTATGCTAATTCTTACTAACATTTGTAAGGTCCTGTAATGCATCCTGAATCTGGGCGTTCTTCCCCGTTCTGTGCCTTAGTTCACTAAATCCAATGTGCTTTGATGAAACTGTATTTTTTTTCTTTTTTTTTCTGTTTGAAATGTGTAGAAGTGAGTCATACTTGGGGGCGTGGCTTGACGCCCGAGGAAGATGGCGGAGCCCAAGTGAGACTCCTCGGAGCGGCGCGGCCGGACCGCATCAGAATGCCGTGAACGCAAGTCGGATGGGGCGCCCTGGACTGCGGATGTCGCCCTGATCTAGGAGGCATTCTTTGTGGCAACTTTCTTGGCTCCTGAAGCCTGTAATGGTTGAAGGAAGTTTCAGCTTCAACGCGGCGATGATTACGGCCGCCATTTTGACTGTAGAATCTCTTCACTGAACTGCTGCCTCACAGATATTTATTTTTCTCGCGGCTGCCTAAGCTTTATCAGAGCATACATTACGGAATGCTCCACATTGTTTTCCTAATGTTGTGAGGAACTCCACACCTGTTTTACCTGTTTGGTGTCACAGTTTCCTTTCAGGTCACCACACAGTCCTTTATTAAAAATTCTAAGATTTTTTCAGAATTTTCCAAAATGGAGGACTCTTTGCTGTCTCTATCAAAAGGGCCTACATCTTCCAACTACAACCCTCTAACAGCAGGGAAAGCTACTACAAAACGCTTGAAAAAAGATCCTCCTTATCCGCCAAAACCCTCCTCTCCCGTCTCCATGGACTTACTGTTGGAAGAAATTCACGCTCTTTGCCCTTTTATGGAAGAAACAAATACCAAGCTACAATTCCTCACAGATAATTGGTCTCAGATGGATGACAGGCTTACAACGGTAGAACAAAATGTGTTGTCTCTTGGTTTCACTGACGCCAAAGTAACTTTGGTTCAGTTACAGGTTTCCTCACTGCAACAAAAGGTTGAAGACCTTGAAAACCGTAACAGGAGGAATAACCTACATATATACAGTTTGCCGGAAGGAACAGAATGTTCTGATCCCCTTGTTTTTTTCAAATCATTCCTTCCCAAGATATTACATCTACCAGAAGGAACTGTGCTCAATATCCAACATGCTCACAGACTTGGGCGTCATCTGACTGAGACATCCAATGCACGAAGACCGAGAGGTGTCATCCTATATTTCCTCGAATACACAGATTTGATGAGAGTTCTCACAGCCGTTAAATCAATCCAACGCATCTCTTGGTCAGGTTCATCTCTATTCTTCTCACAAGATTACGCCAAAGCTACGGCAAACAGACGCAAGGGATTCCTCAACATTAGTCCTGATCTACGTTCTCTAGGGGCCCGTTATGGACTTTTTCATCCCTGCCTTTTTAAGGTCACTTATAAGAACAAAACTACAACTTATGAAGACTCAGCCAAGCTGCAGAGCTTCATCAATTCATGAAAAACAGAATCTATGGATTTCTCTGGGGCCTCATCGCCTCACACCACCTAACATCAACAAACTTTTAATATAATATGCTTTCTTTTTCCTTCTTATTATGCTGGAATTTCAATTATGATTGATTGGTTTACAGTTCTTTGCTATGTTTTATTCCAGCATGTTATTGCAACTTCTATTTATAATGATTGGTTTTTTTTTGTTCTCTCCTTCCTCACAGGTTTGTTGATGTGTTTATCCACGTTGTTGCATCGTCAGGTGTAGTGTGGTCCCTCCTCGCCCTTTGTTGCCATCTGTTCCATTTGGTTTCACCCCACCACCCTTTGAGGGTCATTACGATGGTGGGCGGAAAAAAATCCAACTGCCATGGTAGCGGAAAATAACCGTCCGCAGGTACCGCAGAAACATCGCCGACCCTATTAGGATCAACCGCCAAAATATTCCAACTGCGGCGGTAGGAGGCATCGAAAAAAAACACGTAGACGGCGGAGAAGGTGAAAATCCAACCGCGACGGTCGGTATCATAGCGGAAACACACAAAACAGCTGCCAAGCACGCTGAGTGACCGCCAATGATATTATGATATCCCTGATGTCACAGCGGTACGTTCCACTGTTTCCGACCACCGCGGTCGCTAACAGTAATGATTGTGAGATACGGCGGAAGGCCTGCAGCATAGCCATCGCTGCGGATGCTCCTCCAACAAAATGGCGGCCAAGGAAAAAAACACGCAATAAGGCCACCAAATGCGCACAGGCAACTAGCCCTGCCCCCCAAATAACCTGAAACATCCCAGTGACACACCCCTATGGCAAATTCAAATATAAAAATCACAGGACAACACACACAGCACACCTGACAGCATTACACCATCTTGACACACCCACATAGCTGAGCATAAAACTAGCCCCTTCCCTGACCACAATCCTTTGCAAAACTGATCAACAGAAGGAAACAATACCAGAGCACTAAGGAGAGCCAAACCTGCACACATCACACCACCACCACAACACACACACACACCACCTACACCACCCACACCACCCTCACAACTGCACCCCAAAACATCAGCACAGCACACACCATGGCACCACAGAAAATGCCAAAATTCACAGACACTGAGTTGACAGTAATGGTAGATGAGATCATTAGAGTAGAACCACAACTCTTTGGTAGGATGGTCCAACAGACACCATTAGCCACAAGAACAAACATGTGGGTAAGGATAGTGGACAAGTTCAATGCAGTAGGGAATGTGCCCCACAACAAGCATGAAATCATGAGGCGGTGGCATGACTTGAAGAGTGTTGTCAAGAAGAAGAGGGCCAAGAACCGTGAGCTGGCTGATGCGACTGGTGGAGGCCCTCCCATTCCACCAAAACCATTCTCTGCGTGGGAGGAGAAGGTGCTTGCCATACTGCATCCAGAGAGTCTGGAAGGAGTACCCAGGGGAGTGGAGGCTGGTAAGTACCAACTAATGTATACCATGAAACTGCCATGTACTGTCTTGCACAACTACAAAGCTACATCCCTGAGGCACAAGTACACTCATCTGCACCCCAAAAACAAACACAGGTCACACTGATTTAACATCCACCCCATCTGAAACATCACAAAGGTAGACAACATCAACTGTGTTGTATGTGTCCAGGCAAGCAGCACTCCAACTCCCACCAGGCACACCCTGCCCCATCCCTCAGCAGGATGGAGCACCCCCTCCCACCAAGAAGCATGTTTCAGCCATTGTGTTCTTCACCCTCACCTAACAGGTAGGTAGCCATCTTTCCAGGGAGGTGTGTTTGGAATAGGGAGGTCTGCACTACTACTCCCACCAGGCCCCCTTGTCCCACAGCTGAGCACGATGGACTTCTCCCCCCACCCAGAACCATGTGGCAGCCATTGTGTGCTACACCCTCACCTAACAGGTAGGTAGCCATCTTTCCAGGGAGGTGTGTTTGGAATAGGGAGGCCTGCACTACAACTCCCACCAGGCACACCCTGCCCCATCCCTCAGCAGGATGGAACACCCCTCCCACCCAGAAGCATGTTACAGCCATTGTGTTCTTCACCCTCACCTAACAGGTAGGTAGCCATCTTTCCAGGGAGGTGTGTTTGGAATAGGGAGGCCTGCACTACAACTCCCACAAGGCCCCCTTGTCCCACAGCTGAGCAGGATGGACTACTCCCCCACCCAGAACCATGTGGCAGCCATTGTGTTCTTCACCCTCACCTAACAGGTAGGTAGCCATCTTTCCAGGGAGGTGTGTTTGGAATAGGGAGGCCTGCACTACAACTCCCACCAGGCCCCCTTGTCCCACAGCTGAGCAGGATGGACTACTCCCCCCACCCAGAACCATGTGGTAGCCATTGTGTTCTTCACCCTCACCTAACAGGTAGGTAGCCATCTTTCCAGGGAGGTGTGTTTGGAATAGGGAGGCCTGCACTACAACTCCCACCAGGCACACCCTGCCCCATCCCTCAGCAGGATGGAGCACCCCCTCCCACCCAGAAGCATGTTACAGCCATTGTGTTCTTCACCCTCACCTAACAGGTAGGTAGCCATATTTCCAGGGAGGTGTGTTTGGAATAGGGAGGCCTGCACTACAACTTCCACCAGGCCCCCTTGTCCCACAGCTGAGCAGGATGGACTACTCCCCCCACCCAGAACCATGTGGCAGCCATTGTGTTCTTCACCCTCACCTAACAGGTAGGTAGCCATCTTTCGAGGGAGGTGTGCTTGGAATAGGGAGGCCTGCACTACAACTCCCACCAGGCACACCCTGCCCCATCCCTCAGCAGGATGGAGCACCCCCTCCCACCCAGAAGCATGTTACAGCCATTGTGTTCTTCACCCTCACCTAACAGGTAGGTAGCCATCTTTCCAGGGAGGTGTGTTTGGAATAGGGAGGCCTGCACTACAACTCCCACCAGGCCCCCTTGTCCCACAGATGAGCAGGATGGACTACTCCCCCACCCAGAACCATGTGGCAGCCATTGTGTGCTACACCCTCACCTAACAGGTAGGTAGCCATCTTTCCAGGGAGGTGTGTTTGGAATAGGGAGGCCTGCACTACAACTCCCACCAGGCCCCCTTGTCCCACAGCTGAGCAGGATGGACTACTCCCCCCACCCAGAACCATGTGGCAGCCATTGTGTTCTTCACCCTCACCTAACAGGTAGGTAGCCATCTTTCCAGGGAGGTGTGTTTGGAATAGGGAGTCCTGCACCAGGCCCCCTTGTCCCACAGCTGAGCAGGATGGACTAATCCCCCCACCCAGAACCATGTGGCAGCCATTGTGTGCTACACCATCACCTAACAGGTAGGTAGCCATCTTTCCAGGGAGGTGTGTTTGGAGTAGGGAGGCCTGCACTACAACTCCCACCAGGCACACCCTGCCCCATCCCTCAGCAGGGTGGAGCACCACCTCCCACCCAGAAGCATGTTACAGCCATTGTGTTCTTCACCCTCACCTAACAGGTAGGTAGCCATCTTTCCAGGGAGGTGTGTTTGGAATAGGGAGGCCTGCACTACAACTCCCACAAGGCCCCCTTGTCCCACAGCTGAGCAGGATGGGCTACTCCCCCCACCCAGAACCATGTGGCAGCCATTGTGTTCTTCACCCTCACCTAACAGGTAGGTAGCCATCTTTCCAGGGAGGTGTGTTTGGAATAGGGAGGCCTGCACTACAACTCCCACCAGGCCCCCTTGTCCCACAGCTGAGCAGGATGGACTACTCCCCCCACCCAGAACCACGTGTCAGAAGGTCCACCTAAAAATGACAACTGGACAGGTAAGCAGACAGTGCATGCACCCCACCATTCCTCAACAAAAGCATTGAGCTAATGCCAACACAAGGCCTCACATCACAACAAAATACACCCCAATTAAATACCATTTGATAGTATGCAGACAGCTTTGCGTATGTAACTGTGACTCAACTAAACCCATATGTAAGCAAATCATGGACCATATATGCACTGCACTGAATGCTATCTGTAAATTCCATGGGTGCTGAGCATGAAGGACCATAGTAACAATAAAAAGGCATGGTCTGTTGAACAATGAAATACAAGCACTGAACATTACAAAGGTATGCATGAGATAACATTGGTACAATGTCTAGTACATGTGCATATGTAACATTTGCCAGGAAGAGTAATCAGCAAAGATGCATTACATCAAGTTGCATAGCAGCCAGTTGTCAGATGACAACCTTTCAGTTTAATACAAAGAGCTTCACGTAGGGCATGGTATCCAATGACTTGTCACACCATGGAAAAAGATGTATGTACGTCCACATCATGTCATGACGAACATCACTGTGCAGACATACAATTTATGAAATACGTAACTGTGTGTTGCATAACATGTAAATAAGAGACATCAAACACAGCAAGCCAGATGGGTGTAAGTCAATGACTATGTACCCTCTGTTCCACAGGTGACCAACAACTGACTGCAGAGGACGACAACCTCAACCTGCAGAGCCAGTCTCCTCCCCCGGAACATGGACACTCTGATGCGGAGTCCTTGGATTCTTTGGATGAGGAGCTCCAAGCCGGCCCATCTGGTGTGCCAGGGCGCAACCGGTCACATGACCCCACTGCCCCCCCCATCAGCAACAACATCAATGCTGACCCCTGCTGGAACGACCTGTGCCACCACCACCACCACCACCAACACCACCACCACCACCACTACCACTGTTGCCTGCAACACTCGCCCTGCCCCAGAGAATGCCAGGCCCACACCATGAACTGTGGAGGGCAGGGAGAGTAGTCGTGTGGCTAGAGTGGTGAGGCAACAGGTCAGTGATAGCAGGGCAGGTGGGAGGACAAGTGGGACTCCAACACCACAGGACACTGTGACCGAAGCCCTGGCTAACATCACCAGAGTTGTGGGTGCCTATGAACGCACACAGGGACAAATGGGCCAGGCCCACGAAGATGCCCTGGAGCTCCAACGTCTGCTGAGGTCCATGGACAACCGTATGGGACAAATCGTGGACCTCATGGGCCAGTTAGTGGCGGTACTGAGGGACATGCCAGTGCCACAGACCACACCTCCACCTCCCCCTGTTGCCACGCAGGATGACAGTTCATCATCCACCCCTGCAGGCACGGAGAGGGGTGACTCCTCAGACCCCACTGGCCCAGCAGACGATGCCCCCCCTGCCAAAAGAAGAAGGGGCCGTCCAAAGAAAAACTTGGAACTCACCCGTGGCAAAGCACCTGCCAAACGCCAGTCAAAGAGCCAGCCATGATGGCAACACTCTTCACCCAACCATTGACTCTGTACACTGTCCTTACCCACACTGCCATGGTAATGGCATCCGTCTGTTGGACTGTGTCACCACATCAATGTGGTGCCTACTTGATTGTCTCATCTACCATCACTGCCAACTCATAGATTCACCATTCACACTTATGTAAATATCCACTTCCCTCTCACATATACCCATTGAAAATAAACAACAATAACGCACCAATGTAGTTGAGTCTGCTCCATGTTTATCACTGTATGTGCAATGTTTACCATGGTTACAATGTCACAGTAGCATAGATCCTCTGTAGGCAAGGAGAGGCAGAAGGGACCTAGCAAAACACAACAGAACAAAAGTCACTAGTCAGGTGGTGGCATCACAGCCATCACACAACACATGTCCTCAACGTACACCAATATGCACACACTACAATGTGCAACAGTACCAACATAGACATCCTGTAGCTGTGCCAAACTACCCTGTATCCAACAGATAGGCAGCCAGCACTGAGTCAACAACAGGATGCAGTCACAAAGATCACATAGACCTTCACGAAAACAACTACATCAACAGACAATGGACCAGTTGTACATTGTCACTCACCTTCAAGTGAAGTAGCGGTTGATGAGCTGCTGACGCTGGTCGACACCTTCCTCCTCTCCACTATCCTCGTCACTGGACATTTGTGGGATCGCAGGTGGGGGCCTCGGCTGGTCATCATCGTCCAGGATCATGGGGATTCCTTTCCGTAAGGCCAAGTTGTGCAGCATGCAGCATGCTACCACTATCTGACACACCTTTTTGGGTGAGTACATGAGTGCCCCTCCGGTCCTGTCCAGGCAGCGAAATCTCGATTTTAGGAGACCAAAGGTTTGCTCCACCATCCGACGTGTTCTCCCATGGGCATTGTTGTAGCGGACTTCAGACGGTGTCCTAGGATTGCGTAGTGGGCTCAGCAACCAAGGTCTGTTGGGATATGCAGAATCACCTAGGTGTGAAAAACACATACCGATTAAGTGATACAACTGTGGCAGAGGACAGCATGGCACACACAGCACACAACTTGACTCTGCCCACTCACCCACAATCCATGCCCGCTCCGGAAGTAGATTGGCCATCAGCTGGGGCACAATGCTGTTGTGCAGGATGTAGGAATCATGTGCAGAGCCGGGAAACTTGGCACAGACATGCGATATGATCATATCAGCCTGGCACACCACCTGCACATTGATGGAATGTGAATGTTTACGATTCCTATATATGTGTTCCCGTGCCTGTGGTGGAACCAGGCCAACATGTGTGCAGTCAATAGCACCTACTGTTGTATTCCTCTTAGGGTGTCCATAAACGGGCTTTCCAGTATCATGTCCTTATATAGGCACAATTCGCCCTGCCCTTATATATGCATAAAATCCCAGCCCTTATTTAGGCATTAACCGTGCACTCCAAATACAGGCATGGTCTCTGACATCCGTCCACCCTAACGTCACAACGAGTTCTTGAAGAACAGACCCTTAGGCTGCGGGAGTTTCCCTAGTCCAGGACTATTGATTTCTTCAAGGACTCATATATTATGCATGAACCATTATTCCTTAGGGGTTCATTCATGACGTCTTTCGCTGTCCGACTCACGTCAATACTAAACATTCCTAGGTACTCTCAGGTATAAATATTCCTTCCCTAGCCCCTGTAAATCAGAGGAGACCTCGACTTCAGAGGAGCCCGTTTCCCGGCCTGACGCACTGAGAAGACGCTGTCATCCCTGCACGCAGAGAGTCCAGCTTCCAGTGATCTAACTTCCCTTGCGGGGTGCTGGAGTTCGAGTCTGGCAAAGAGATTCCAACCTCTCTCATTCTTCAGGTATGGAGCAGACTAGAACCTAGAGGGACTCTTGGCATACTAGGCATACTGGGGTTAACATACTCTTAGTATACCATAGTAAGGAATACTTCACCTACTTCATACCTCGTCCTACACCTAGGTTAGGTTAGGTACATTGGGGTAGAACTAGATTAGAAACGCATCGTATGAGTACTCACATTTTTAGTCTGTGTTATTTATGTAACAGCATATGTACTAAAAGAGAATGCTCTCGCAGTATTATTTATTTTTACTGCTCACACTGTACATTATTTATCTTGCATACTGTCTTGTGATCGTAACAGCACATTTTACTTACACCAGAAACAAGACTGTTCAATAAATCTTTTATTGAAACGCCCGTCTATTTCTTTCTGTGTAACTTGGAGAAAACTAAGCATGCACGACTGAGCTGAGTGAAATAGTTATCTATTGTTTCCACGACTCTGGGACACGTTCTGATTCTAAAGGGAAACACAGTGGTCATGTTTTGCGGCTGCCAGAAACTACTCCCTTCTTGTTGTCAAGGAGTTTCTAGTGGCCTCTGAGCTAGCTGGCACAAGTAATTAAGTTTAATGTACTCGATAGGGACATACTGACCTTAGTCCTATGTCAAACCTATAGGATATATTATTCCAATGCGCAGAGCCTATTAGGGAAATAGGAGCTACACTACATGGCGCCCAACGGTTTGGTAAGGCAGTAATTCAACGTTAGATACTGAGTAACTCAGCCGTGCTTTTTCTCTCAAGACCCCTACCCATATACTCCAAAAGACGTCTGGAGTGGGCAGGGTTAAGTATCCACCACGGCTACATAGGGCAGTACCCTATATATTAGCTGTTTGGTTTGCTCAACGTTGAAGGATACAGTGTTCCAAAATATTGTGCACCTTATCTTTGTTTCCTTGAAACTTGTTCTACATTTTTCAACCAACAAAATGCCTTACTCCGACAATGACACCGGAAACGGTGGAGCTGCGGCTGATCCAGCCCAAGCAGCAGTTTTTAACATTACAGGTTTAAATGAAACCGAGGAGGGTGTCATAAACATCGCTCCAAACTTAAGAAAAGCCATCACTCTAAAACTTATAAAACATGGCCTACCACCAAGAGGCGGTAGAGCAGTTTTCGTGATAGAGGCACACGAATCCTTTCAGACAGAGGTATTCTATTCATGGGTAATATTTCCTGAATCTAATCCAATATCACACACATTTCACTTCTACAAAGAAGATGATCTACCAGAGGAATACATTCCTTTCGAGGATATAGAAATTCCATTAACATACCAGGAGCATCAGCTCTGGTTTAAAGGTGCCCTAAAACATCACAAAAACATTACTAGGCTCGGTCCACTAGGTAGACCAGGAGCAACATGGCCGATTCTAGCCGGCTATACACCTCATCCTGACATTGAAGAGATGTCAGACGAGGATTTACTTACTCAACTCACAGAGTTAATAAAAATCTACAGACAATTGGTCCAATATGTCATGCGGACTTTCACAGTCCAACCACCATTAACACTTCCAAATCAAACCCCTCATCAGGGGAACACTCTAAAAATTACACCACAGACTCTATACGCAGTCATGGGTAAAATGCCCACAAAACGTGAGCAAATTCCGTTCTGGATAGCTCAAAAAATTATTCAAATCGAAGCAGTATTTCCAAATACTAGCCCATATGAGAAACACAGAATACTGACAATCAGTTTACCAATGGGGATCACACCACAACTGGAAGACTGCACCACTTGGGGCTCAGTCTTTGCTGCCATCTATACCAAAACACATGGCATTCCGTCAATTGCGGTAATACCTGATGTCCTGAAACAAATTCAAAACGAATACGGGGCAGAGCCTGCTCTAAATTTAGGTATGAAATTACTGAAAAATTTCGACCAGGTCTCAACAATAATATTATTTAATATTAAAGGGAGGCAGCAGCAGTGGCGATCCGCCAAAAATTAAGGGAATTTGATGTTACAGAACATCAAACAGAGCTACCCAGAATTATAGAACAATCTTATGCAGAATTAGGCAGAGATAGTTTGGGTGGAAGACCAGTGAAGCCGAAGTTATCTGAAAGTCCTGAGAAGGACTTAATTAAACAAACTCCTACATCTTCTAAAAAGAAGTGGGAGACTAATAAACAAAATTCAAAAGAGAAACGTTCTCAATCCCGAGGTAGGTCTCCTCAAAAGGAGCCCTCTGAAAGGAGGTATAACCTCAGGAATAGGGATAATTTGAGAAAACCTGATAGGTATCAAGATACTGATACACGTTCTTCTCGTCCCTTTCAGATCTCATCACAGACTTCGGAAAGAAGAGGACGATCAGAACATAGAGAAGAACGCGTGAAATCGAAAGACGACAAACACGCTCCAAAAACTAAAGCAAAACCTCAATTCTCCAAAAAGAAAGTAGCAGGTCTAAAGATCAGACATGCCGAGAATACTGAGAACACAACTCAAGAACGGAGAATGGCCTCAGACAATGCTGGACAGTGCAGCAGAAGTCACAATAGTTCGCCAGAACCTGAAGGAACTTCTGGAGATAGTGGACTTGAATGAGTACATCACAGTTGAGACTGTAGACACCAGGGTTAGTACTCCACAAACGTTATATGAAATAACACTCCGGATGGAGGGAGACAAACCTAGACAGGTGAAAGCACTTTTTTGGGAAAGACTATCAAAGGGCTATGACATACTTCTAGCAGAAAAAGACTGGCCACCACAATTTGTCAGGGAGTGCCCACATGGCGAGGACATTATTATGCCTGCCTTCTCCAACCATATTCCAATTCACCTAAAATATACATATGCCAGGAAATGGGCAGTGGCCCAGGCCCCAGCATTATATAAAAATCATGTAGGATGGGATGAGGATTCACCTCACCATAAAATACATCTGAAACATGAACCAACTGCACAATAAAGCAAGAAGCTAAAAAACAGGTCAGGGAGATCTTAGATCAACTTGAATATCAAGGGGTGATTGAAACATGCACCTCCTCAATGAACAATCCTTTGTTTCCTGTCTCCAAACCAGACAATACATATCGTCTAGTTTTGGACTACAGACACTTAAACACTTGTTCTAAAACTTTTGCAGTGCAAAATGCACATAGCACAGCATTAATGAATAACATTGTGCGTAAAAAATATAAAACAACATTAGACATCTCAAATGGTTTCTTTTGTCAAAACATAGCACCTGAAAGCAGGTACTTAACAGCATTCTCCATAATGGGGACCCAGCGTCACTTTTGTCGACTCCCACAAGGGTTCAAGAATAGCCCAGGTTTATTCTCAGCGAGGGTAACGGAGTTACTACAAATTTATGACAATGAGGCATTGTCCTATGTCGATGACATTTATCTGACAGACGATGACTTGGAAAAACACTTGAACAGGGTGAGCACCATTATACTGGGTTTCGCCTCTGAGGGCTACAAGTTCAACTTTAAAAAGTCCAGAATTGCCCATCTCAATGTCCTATTTCTAGGATATGAGCTTTCAAGTGAAGGCAAGAGCTTGGCAGCTAACTTTTTAGAAAAGTGTGCGCTGCTCCAACCTCCAAAAACGCTAAAAAACTTACAATCAATCCTGGGTTTCCTAAATTTTGGAAGAACATACATTTTAAATTACGCAGAAAGGGTTAAACCTCTCTACGCATTAATCAAACCTGATTTTTCGATCAGAAACTGGACGAACGAACACACAGAAATCTTGCGTTCACTCCAGGCTAACATGTTAGCAACAAATCACTTACAAACACGCGTAAGTCAACGCAATTTGGTGATCCGAATAATTTCGGGTCAGTGTGGATTCACCTACTTAACCTTCAATGAAGGTGAGAAAATACCAATAGCATACAAATCCCATTTGTACACACAAGCGGAAATGCGCTTCAGTTCAACTGAAAAAATTCTGACAGCAGTTCAAACCGCTGTAGCAAAAGAAAGAGCCTTAGCCCAAGGGAAACGCATTATTGTCGTAACCCCGGTACCAGCTTTAGAAGCTGTCACAAAAGCTAGCATTCCAAATGCTAAAGCATTACATCCAAGATGGATACAATGGGTTAATTCTCTTGCTGCAACAGATGTTGAATATGTTTTTGATCCAGATTTAAAAACACAAGCATTCCTGCAATATGAACATGAATGTCCTCTGCCTACTGAAATTCTGCCTCTCGATCAGTACGAATTCATAATTTACACTGACGGATCCGCACAGCCCGCAACAGGGAGTAAGCAAGCTTACAGTGCAGCATGTGCAATCGTTAAAGGTCGCATGCGAAATGGCATCTTCAGACCTATGGTCACAAAAACTCAATCTCTAGGAGATTGTACGGCTCAGCGAGCTGAACTACAAGCATTCAAACTGGCACTTGAAAGTACAGATCGAGAATTCCCCACACTGATAGTGTGCGATTCCTTTTACTGTGTTCAGTCGTATAATGACTATATACAAAACTGGCTTGAAAATGGTTTCAAAGATGCGAAACGTGGCACAATAAAGCATAAACTGCTTTGGGAACAAGTAGTTCAGTTGAAAAACAAACTACCAAAGGTTCACGTGATCCACACACTGAGTCATCAACGTGATGGCGTTCACGTTGCAGGGAATTCATTGGTTGATGAAGCCGCAAAGGGGGCTGTGCAGACGGCTTCCATAGCTGCGATCACTCGTTCAAAAACAAAAATAGACGGTGAGATAATGTTGGCTGTCAATGCTTCAAGCAAAGGCAGCAGTGCAGCGTTACCAAAAAAGTTTCCACTCAAGTACTCTTATGTAATTGATGCGAACAACGTTCCTTTTGCTCGAATCCCTGGAGTGGGGGATAGGGTAATTCCAAACATGGAACGTAGAGCAGCCTTGATTTATGAAACACATTTGGGGGAGGGTCTGTCACATCAAGGGATCTCTAAAACAATTTTAACGTTAAAAGAGATGTACTGGTGGCCTGGAATGAATACAGAAATTCACATATTCATCAACAACTGCTTAGACTGTAAATTACAGCGAGAGAGCCACCAGACACCATGCTGCGAATGCGGCAACCCAGTACAGACACCATTGTTAGACAGCATTCGACTATCTACGCGCCTGCGTCCTACTGGACAAAGGCATTCCCACAAATACTGAAGTTAGGTTCCTATGGTTATGGCCTCAGCGCTCGGCTGACGCTCGAACTGTTATAAAAGATTTGCGAGTCTTTATCGGCACATACGCAATAGGCACGCTACATTCTGACCAGGGTCCTGCGTTTAGCTCTAGGGCTTACAAAGAAGCCATGGCCAGTCTGGGCATTGCATTGCGGTACTCCTCTCCATTCCATCCTGAGGGAAATTCTGTTGTGGAAAGGAAAAACCGGGACATAAAGCAGTCTATAACAGCTAGGGTATTAGGTTCGGGTGATGGGTGGGTCAAACACCTTAGTGGGGTACAACGCTCATTGAACAACCTGCCAAGAAGTTCTCTAGGGGGGGTCACTCCATATGAGGTCCTATTTGGGACAAGAATGTGGGTACCAGACCTTGAACACGTAGGCACAGTGGTGGAAAATAAACCCTTTGATATCAAAGATCGTTTGGCTGTTTTACAGGACTTAAACAAGTTAAGATCGCAACAAAGCAACGTATTCCTACAGCCAACCACCACTGGGGATCAACCGGCTGTCCCAGCAAGGCCTGTCTGGATTCCAAAAGTTGGAGATCTAGTCAGAGAAAAAATTGCGGACAAGAATGAATTTGGACCTTCTTACAGACAACCAGTACCTGTCCTAGCAGTTTAAGGAACAAGAACAGTACTTCTGCCGCCCCTTGCTGGAAGAAAGGAGAAAAGATTTTTGTCCATCGACCTGATCAAACCACAATATGTGGCCAATACTAAATAGTAGGCCTCGTGGACTCCGACCTAGTAGCAGACGCACTCCTCTCGCTACTATCCAAGAGGTTCAGACTGAAAGACTGATAACTATCGAGAATTCAGCTGTAACAGATGAAGGACTAAGCAACAACGCTATGGTACTCGTCCCTCTTGAACACCAAGTAACAGTTCGTCCAAATACACCTGTCTACACCAACGTAACAAGTGATGAACTGGTTCCAGTGATTTCTAGAAATCCTGATGCAATTCCAACAATTGATAGGACTGCTTCTGGCTATTTCATTAACTTTGATACGTTCTGAGAAGATCCGAGTGAACCTGAAACGACGCCAGCATCATTCAAATTCAAGCAGCAAGTACAAGACTTTCTTCACTTTCTGAAAAAGACTTATTTGGTTTCTCCATGGATTGAATTCTGGATTATATCTGGACTTTTTGTTTTCCTGCTCTGGCTAGCTTTGGTAACAACTGTGAGCGTGCTTATAAGTGGCAGATACATCCATGTGAACACTGAAGGAAAAGACGTGAACAAACTTTTGAAACCTCATAAATCTTCCCATCGTGAAGCAAGAGACTTGTCATCAGTGAACATCACAGCTGTTCCTATACAGGATGGTATAGTATGGGACAAAACAGATTTTGACATCTTCGGCCCGACGGAACAATTGAACATTCCACATTTGTTTAAAATTTCACTAAGTGATCTAATTACGTCCAGTACCTATTCAGAGGATTGGGACTTTGAGACTGTCAATGATATAATGTTTGACCTAGAAAAATCTGCTGCATTTTCTAAACATGAATATTTAGAGGGTTCATCAGACTATGAACAAATGTATTGTTATAACCACTATGGTCATCATTATTTGCATAAATCTGCGTATCCAAGAAATGTGTTTATGTTTAACCAATGGGAACATTGTCCTACACCACCTAAAGGTAGTTCAAAAACATTTGCTAGTAAGTTTCCAAATTTTTCAGGATACAATACATCTGAACCAGAAATGTTTTACTATAAAAATGTAAACAAGACAGGGCTGAAAATTATGTTAACAAATACAAAACAGATTTACTCTGCGTTATTTAATGCCCAACTGTCTAGACAGGGTTTCGACTTTTGGAAAGACACAATAGACACCAAAACAGTCTGGGGTACTAAAGATTGGCAAGTGCAGGGGATAGAAGCTTTATTTAGAGCCTGTATCATCCCTGAACAAATCATGTTTTTGAATGAAACCATCCAACAAACATCTTGTCTTGGATTAGCCAAGATCAAAGAGATGAACACACCTTCTGTACCAACACCTGCCAGAGATAACGATACACAGGCAGTGGTGACAGTTGACAATATACTACAAATCAACAGATCTAATCCTGATTGGAAAAAATGGTTGATCTGGCCCACAGACACGAATAACTGTCAGGAAAGATTCCTGAATAAAACTCAGGGCTTTACTATTAATAGGCCAGACCCAAGATACGTCCAAAGACAACATCCGGGGGTAGTAACAACATACAGTGTAGGGAAATTATGCCTCGATTGGCTGCATATGTCTACACTACAGGATGTGAAACAACACTTATCCTTACTTAAAAAGGACGCAGACCTTAGGGAATTCTTGCTTGGACCAAGCAAACCGCGTCAAAAACGTTTCATATATACCGGCATTTATGCTGCTTATAATGAAGCATGGAAAGTATCACAGATGGAGGCTGCAGAACGAATACGTGAACTTGATCGTATTAATTTAGAGAAAACACTCTCTGTGGTCGACAATGGGTTAACAACTTTGTCCTCCAGAATATAATCATTGGATGGCATTGTATCCTCTGCTATCGACATACTAGAACAAGATTTGGCGATGTTACAACAAGGCCAGTCTCAATTACGTTCTATTATGTTATTAAGCTGGACGCTGCAATCTTTGCGAGCGGGCTATGTGCCTTGGCGTTTCATCAACACATCGGCTCTGTTTGCAGAATACAATCTAACTGATAAACAGATCGAATTGGCACAAAGAGGAGCAAGGTATACAGTGCTGAGCATTGAAAAACTGGAAAAGTTACCATTCACAGTGGCAGAAAAACCAGCTACAGAATGGCTTATTCATGGCAAAATAACATTACCTGTGAGTACTTTTCAGTTTCAGTATTGCCTCAGACAGATGCAAGCAGGCAAATATGAAAGGTTGGGTAAGGAATACATTAAGACATCTTGGGATTTACCGTATACATTTAGATGTTGGAGTGGGGATCGTGAAGTGTTTTTGAGCGGTACAAACTGTAAACTTGCACTAAGCGGTTCGCTTATAGGTCAGGACATTTCTTTACACGGGGCTTGTAATGGTTCTGTGGCAAATTTGTCTTGCCATCAGCAGGGTACACCAGCTGCTGTGATTAATCCAACGTTTGGACAACTTTCTAATGGGAGTTACCTCATGTTGAATGATCAGAGTTGCTGCGGCATGTTGCCAGGCATCCCATATCTAGTAACGGTCAACTCCAGGGTCACTTGCTGTATGCAAGTATTGTTTGCCCCAATAGACACAGTCAGGAGTCGCCTCTATGGCCTTCGCTGAACGTCTCTTTTATAAGATTTGATACTTTAAGCAGAATGAAAGCCATGCTTTTACAGCAAACAGTGCCTTTGACCTCGGCCAAAGAAACCTATGATCTACAAGTAGCAAGGACTTCGGCTGAGATTCAGACTTTAATACGTACAAACTGCCCTATACATTTCGTAGAAATGATATCACGTATCTTCAACATGTCTGATACAACTGGCATTATACATGTATTTAAGAGCATCTGCTCCGGTCTGTTAGCACCTTTCCAGGCAATACTGGAATCATCCCGAACTTTGCACATTCGGTGTTTGGTGGCATACCATTAATTCTAGCACTTGTTGCCGGAATTCTATTTCTCTTCCTGCTATTGCGCTATGGCCAGCCTATTCGCAGACATCACTCCGAGCGAAATGGAGAAAGCTCTCCTTGAACGAAAGTGCCGTGAGCGAATAGTACAGCTATTGGGCATGACTCGTCTACGGGACCTTAATACAACTTGGTTCCTGTCATTCAGACCAATCTGGCAAGATTGCATCTTACCTGTTCTACGATGCCTGCTATGCGGTGAAGAATGCATGTTGGACCTGTCTAACATTTCCATCAACTACGCCAACGGATGTCGATACTCTGCTGGACCCGATAACGGCCCATGCTCTGTGTTGTCCCCAGAGGCTTCCTATCCTGATGTCAGCATTCATTGAGATCTCACAGACGCTTCCGGCTGCTGCTGAGGTACGAGAAAGATCTACAGGCACACAGGTAACAATGGACGCAAACTTTGCTGCCGCACCCTATGCTGGAAGCGAAGCTTCACATCTCTGTGCAATTAATCTGCTACACGAGGTGTTCCAACTGACACCAACTACAGTGGACGATGTTTTGTCTATAGAAGTAGATGATCTCATGTTTACACCAGACCCGTAAACTGACTCTGATTCAGCATACAGTGTTCCAGAGATGCAGTAACAATTTGGCCTTCATTTTTTCAAAACAACTTGGAACTCTACCAAAATTGAACTTTTTCCCATTTTTCGAATGAAAATGGCACTACAATCTGCTTAAAGTAGAACTAGCCTTATAATACAGACTTCAAGGTACTTCCACGTACACTTAGTCATCTTGTGTGTCTAAAACAGTTCATTAATTTTCATGACATGAAATGACTTTGATTTTTAAGATACTTATCGATCATTTTTTTTTTCTGTCACATGTAATTATTACTGCTTATTTCATTCCAATTGCATTTATTTTCGAACTTTATGCCTGAAATGAAAAGCAATGCTTCAAATGTACAGTACCTTTTGCATTCTAATAGGTTTTTTAAATGCCTTTTTAAATGGTTTTATGAAATATTTTAGAAATATGCGGTACTCCATTTTAATGTTTAGCATTTTAAATGTTTAGCATTTTAGTATTATCGTACTCACAAAAGTGGAGTGGGTGTTGTATTCCTCTTAGGGTGTCCATAAACGGGCTTTCCAGTATCATGTCCTTATATAGGCACAATTCACCCTGCCCTTATATAGGCATAAAATCCCAGCCCTTATTTAGGCATTAACCGTGCACTCCAAATACAGGCATGGTCTCTGACATCCGTCCACCCTAACGTCACAACGAGTTCTTGAAGAACAGACCCTTAGGCTGCGGGAGTTTCCCTAGTCCAGGACTATTGATTTCTTCAAGGACTCATATATTATGCATGAACCATTATTCCTTAGGGGTTCATTCATGACGCCTTTCGCTGTCCGACTCACGTCAATACTAAACATTCCTAGGTACTCTCAGGTATAAATATACCTTCCCTATCCCCTGTAAATCAGAGGAGACCTCGACTTCAGAGGAGCCCGTTTCCCGGCCTGACGCACTGAGAAGACGCTGTCATCCCTGCACGCAGAGTGTCCAGCTTCCAGTGATCTAACTTCCCTTGCGGTGTGTTGGAGTTTGAGTCTGGCAAAGAGATTCCAACCTCTCTCATTCTTCAGGTATGGAGCAGACTAGAACCTAGAGGGACTCTTGGCATACTAGGCATACTGGGGTTAACATACTCTTAGTATACCATAGTAAGGAATACTTCACCTACTTCATACCTCGTCCTACACCTAGTTTAGGTTAGGTACATTGGTGTAGAACTAGATTAGAAACGCATCGTATGAGTACTCGCATTTTTAGTCTGTGTTATTTATGTAACAGCATATGTACTAAAAGATAATGCTCTCGCAGTATTATTTATTTTTACTGCTCACACTGTACATTATTTATCTCGCATACTGTCTTGTGATCGTAACAGCACATTTTACTTACACCAGAAACAAGACTGTTCAATAAATCCTTTATTGAAACGCCCGTCTATTTCTTTCTGTGTAACTTGGAGAAAACTAAGCATGCACGACTGAGCTGAGTGAAATAGCTATCTATTGTTTCCACGACTCTGGGACACGTTCTGATTCTAAAGGGAAACACAGTGGTCATGTTTTGCGGCTGCCAGAAACTACTCCCTTCTTGTTGTCAAGGAGTTTCTAGTGGCCTCTGAGCTAGCTGGCACAAGTAATTAAGTTTAATATACTCGATAGGGACATACTGACCTTTAGTCCTATGTCAAACCTATAGGATATATTATTCCAATGCGTAGAGCCTATTAGGGAAATAGGAGCTACACTACACTACAACATTAGGGATGTGACCAAGGGCATAAAAATCCGCCTTCACAGCCGTCAAAGCCGCCCTCCTTGGAAAACATATGTATCGGTCTTTTGTATTGCATCATGGCCGACAGGAAATCCCATAGCACCATGCTGAAGGTGGGCTTAGACATCCCCCCTGCAATGCCCACTGTCTCCTGGAATGACCCACTAGCCAGGAAATGCAGTGCCGCCATCACCTTCGATTCAGTTGTTAATGCTGTTGGGTATGTCCTGCCAGCCCGCAGGTGTGGCTCCAACATGGCACACAGGTCTTGGATGTTTGTGCGGTCCAGACGGAATCTGCGTATTACGCCATCATCCTCAATGTTAGCCAGAAGGGTGACTGGACGATACACATTAGGTCGCCTCCTAGGTGAGATGAAAGGGGACACGTCATTGCAACAGAACATGAGATGTGCACAAATCCGTAGCTTTTGATTGACACAGCGCAAACATTGACTGGCATCACAATGCCCCATACAGTGCAAGTCAAAAGTCGTGACACCTTGAGAAAATATTGTAGTACACTTGTTCAGTATTCGCACAGTGAGAACAACCAACATGGAAACTGTTTCTGTGAATGCTAATAGTCACATTTCAAAATCTTGTGTAAACAGCCCTGACAGTATATGATACAGGACATGTGTGAAACAGAAACACTGCTGGCTTCCAAGTGGCTGCTGTACCTGCCACACATTCTTGTGCAATCATGACAGGGGACACATGAACAACACAATTTGTCTAGTTCTGAAGGACTCATTATGGAATTTGAGCCACTGCAAATCCACAGAAGTTTAGAGACACTCACATACATATTCACAAGCCTGTGCTAATATCCACTGTCATCAGTACACATGCCATACATGCTGGTAATCACAATTCAAAGTCAGTCAATGACTAATAATGAAAAGCATTTGCAGATTCTGTGTCGCCGTGGATCAAGACACAATGACACCACTGCACAATATCATCAACAAGCAGACAGATTGGCAATGTGGCACACAAAAAGTGGATAAGGTACGTGATCCAAAAGGACTGTAGACAAACGTTAATCTGCACTAAAGTTGCACTATGACATGCAGTATGAAGTTAGCACTGCCCAAACACACAACTAAAGTACAACAGTTGCCATGGAGCTAATCATCCAGCTGCTTGGAGACACAACAGTGCCACAAAAACAACCTACAACACCACCAGGACAAAGCCACACCAGTATACCTACAAGTCAGCGCATGAATATACTGAGTACATAACAAAAACACAACAGCCTCATACACATAACAACAGCGGATGTCATCGCACAACACAGGTACTAAAGGACAAACATCAAAAGCATCCTGAGCCACATTCCCCACAGGCTGTCAGGAACAACACAGCGGACTATCAACATCCCTCCGCAGACAAAGATGCTGGCTGTGCATCACTTGTTGGCCTCTGGTACCTTAAAAACAACAAAAGTTAGAGTTGGATGAGTGTCACAGCCAGCCCTATCAAGGTATATCTCACCTGTCTTGGATGCCATCATTAGCTTGATTCAACAGCACCATCAGTTCACCCACACTGCGCAGGAACAGCTTGTGCCCCAGAAAGGCTTCTACGCCATAGCAGGCTTATCCACTCGTGTTGGTTTAATATCACTGCACACGTGTCCTTCTTGTGCACCCTGCCAAAACTGCACACAATTACTGAAAATGAAAGCACACGCATTACATCAATGTGCAGCCAATTGTGGCACACCGTCTACTGTTCACAGATGCCATATCAAAGTTACCAGTCAGTGAGCACCATCACCACTTTTTGGCTACAGTCCATCATCCAAGGCAACAATCTTCATGTGAACAAGGTCAATGCACCTGTCCTTGGTGAGTACCAACGTAACACACCACACACATCAAATCCACTATCAACATACTCACAGCTGTGGAAATATACATGTAACAAAATCACATATGACAGGCCGAACAACATGAGCACATACCAGACACAATGACACAAGTAATGGTGATAACATTTGGCAGATATGGAGACAAAACATACCCAAAGGCATAGATACAAGTGAAAAATAATAAGGATGTACAGAATGCCAAGTGTGCCGGTGATGTAATTAACATCCTTGAGTATGTAGAGCACACACATGTCCATGTGGACATATACTGTTGGATTAGCTACTGCGAACAATAACCTAACCTGTAATAGGTGATACCAAACAGACAACAGTGTGACATATGTGGTGAGTAATGAAAATAATGCTGAAATGTTTGTACAATCATGTACTGTACAGTGACATATTGTGTGAGATATGAATATGTGTGTACATATTGGGATCAGATATGAAATTGGGGGTAATTATTTGATGTCAGATATGAAATTGGGGCTAGAATGTGGTGACATATATGAAAATGGGGCTAAAATGTAGTGACATATGAAATTGGGGCTAAATTTGGGGGTCAGATATGAAATTGGGGCTAAAATGTGGTGACATATATGAAATTGGGGCTAAAATGTGGTGACATATATGAAATTGGGGCCAAATTTGGGGGTCAGATATGAAATTGGAGATAAATTTGGGGGTCAGATATGAAAATGTGTGTAAATGTGGGCTCAGATATGAAATTGTGTAGGAGTTATGTGCCCCATTAGTTCTTTCAGTGTGGCATTTGGTGTTAGACATGAAGTTTAGGCTGTCATTACTGACTATAGCCCATTTAAATTCCATCAAGTGCCATGATATTTTGTAAGTGACCACTGTTCGAAGTACAGATATGACCCATGACATTGACACAGCATGATGTGTCCATTGGTGCCTTAAACGTGCTCAAACAACACTGTCACGCCCATAGTCAACAATGTCATGCTGCACCCTCGCCGTAGCTACTGCCTGGCACCAGCGGTGTGTCACCGCCATGGCCCAAGACACCATAGCGGGATTGATAGGCATATACACATGGCTAATTGCGGTTGGCATGCTCCGACACCCAGATCCCGGTCACTCATAGCAATGCATGTGCCCGGAATCGCGATAGCTACCGCCTGGCACCAGCGGTGTGTCACCGCCATGAACCATGCCCTTCCAGCCAATGGGAAGCGCAATCGCGGTTGCCTGATGCAAGTTTGAATATCGCGGTAGGCGTGCTCTGCCACCGCGGGGCCGGTCATTGGATGCACTTTGAAAGATGCACCACCGCGGTACCACACGCCTGTCCCCTGCAGTGTGTCACCGCCATAGACCATGCCCTTCCAGCCAATGGGAAGTGCAATCGCGGTTGCCTGATGCAAGTTTGAAAATCGCGGTAGGCGTGCTCCGCCACCGCAGGGCCGGTCATTGGATGCACTTGAAAGATGCACCACCGCGGTACCGCACGCGTGTCCCCTGCGGTGTGTCACCGCCATGGACCATGCCCTTCCAGCCAATGGGAAGCGCTATCACGGTTGCCTGATGCAAGTTTGAATATCGCGGTAGGCGTGCTCCGCCACCGCAGAGGCGGTCATTGGATGTATTTGAATGAGGCAGACCTGGAACACCAATTGCAGCAGCTTAGAACCACAGAAACGAGCCCTGGGGGCTATATATGTGTGTGAGGGAGCCACACATTGCCACAGCTCACTGAGCCTGCTGCCTGAGACCCCTCACCTACTGCTGCCTCCAGGGACTGCTGCCTGAGACCCCTCACCTGCTGCTGCCTCCAGGGACTGCTGCCTGAGACCCCTCACCTGCTGCTGCCTCCAGGGACTGCTGCCTGAGACCCCTCACCTGCTGCTGCCTCCAGGGACTGCTGCCTGAGACCCCTCACCTGCTGATGCCTCCAGTGACTGCTGCCTGACACCCCTCACCTGCTGCTGCCTCCAGGGACTGCTGCCTGAGACCCCTCACCACCAACTGCCGCTGTCTCCTGCCCACAGTGATGGCGAGGACTGAGAAGATCCGTGCCACTCCCTTCACCACCGAGGAACTGGAGGTCCTGGTGGACGAGGTGCTCACCCAGTATCCAAGGCTATATGGTGCACCAAATGTTGTGGTAAGTATCTCAGAGTGTGAGTGAGAGTGCAGGGGGCACACATGAAGTTGATCTGCTGCAGTATGTGCGTGAGAGTGTGGGGTTGGGTCATGCACTGCCTAGCATGCTGTTTCCAGGGGGAAGGTGTGTTTAGCCTATTCAACACATTTCCCTGCCTGCACATCCAGATGTGAGGGAAATGTAATGTCTTGTCAGACATACAGTCAGGCTGCACCTTTTCAATTCAAGAGTCAGGACAGTGATTTCCAGTCTGAATGTCTGTGTGTGTCCCTGATGTCCTTCACAGGCCCATCTGTGGCCTTAGCTAGTGTTGTTGTCCAGAGGGTAGTGAGGGCATTGTTTCTGATTCAATATGTGCCTCATCTCTAGTTCTGCACTATGCTCAGGACCTCAGTCCCCCAGGGTGACACTCTTGTTGGTCATTCACCTATGACACTGTACATTCCAACATTCTTGTGCCCAGACCCTTCTATCACCACCAGCATGTGCACATACTCGCATGTGTTGGCACTGTTTGTGTTTCCAAATAGTCCCTCTATGTAAAAGATGAGATGCCCCACGTTGGACCTCTGTGTGACCCCAACTGGCCTGCACATTCACTGCCCAATCTGACAGTGACACAACACGGAATGTACAGAGTGTCAAATCTGAGATTTTCCTCTTGACTCTCCATCAATGAGCCATTACAGAGATGTAGATTGCACACGACAGGCCTTGTGATGAGGGTTTGCGTTTGTGAGGTCATGTCCCTCAATGTGACATCCATGACACAGTGTGGCAGTTTAAGGGCAAGTGCTTTGACGGCTGCGCAGCGTTGGGCACAGTGAGTATTCACAGTGACATATGTAGTAATGGCCTGCATGTCTTGGTATTCCCAGAAACATGCAGTAGATGTGGTCAGCATACACATTTTGCTCTCTGCTGGCATCCTGCATGGCTTTGAGATGGGCATGTACTGTGTCCACCCTCATAGCTGCATGCATTAATGTGTGTTTCACACATGATGATGTTTGAATGTCGCAGATTTGTTGTCTCTGCTAAAGTTATGGCTGAAGTTGGTATGAGTCAGTGTCATCCTCCTGCACTGTGAAATGGTGGTAGGTTACACTGATTATTGTACCCTCTTGTCTCCCATGTCTGCAGCTCAAAGTCAACCAGCGCAAGGCCGTGTGGAGGGCCATTGCATGCAAGGTGCGTGCACTGGGTGTCTCCAAACAACGGCGCTCCCACTGTCACAAGAGGTGGGATGACATCTGCCGGCTGAGCAGGAACGTGGCCGCGATGACACTGGGGCTGAACCCTCGGGCCGGCAGGTTGGCGCGGCGCAGCATGCCACCACTAATGGCACGAATTTTAGCTGTGACGCAGTCTGAACTGGATGCATGTCTGAAGGGGCATCAGCAGCAAGCTGGTGGTGAGTATTCTGTGAGTGTGACTTTGGGTGTTGTTTGGCAGCATGTGCTCCAAGCCTGGGCCAGTGCAGGGCTGTGATGTTGCTAGTGTGATGCAATGGCGTGTAAGTGGCCGCGGTGTTGGGTGCAGTTGTCATGCATTCCCCCAACATGTACCTTCCCATGTCATTGGTGTAATGGCCCTTGAGTTCACATTTGTAGTTGTGGCCTTCTGGTATCATCTTCATTGGTGTCGTCACAGACATCCCATGTCAGGGTCCAGCAGAGTGCATGATCTGAGTGTGCCATCATCAATGTGTGCATTGCCTGACGTCAGATTTGTGCTGGCTACACATCTAACACCAATGTGCAACTGTAGTTGTGCCCCAAGATACGACATGGTGGATGGCATGTGCTCATGGCCATTGTGTGCGGATATGTTGGAGTCTGTCTCTGTGTTGGACACTTCTGCTGGCTCAAGATGTGGCAGTGGCAACATGTTGTGAGTAGAATCTTTTACCCCCTCAGGGCCCTAGGTGTGCACAGAAGGATATGTGTGTCTGGTTAGCTGAAGCCACCAACAGGCTAATTGGCTGTGTGTCCATCACATGGGTGAATTATGCCAACTTTGCATTATGCCACGGTAATTTCGATGTTTGGATTGAGGTTGCACAATGTTACTGCCCATGGTGTTGTCCAACATGGATGATTGTTCATCATTAGTGATGCTTCCCTTGCAGATATTTGTAAACTTGATGCAAATGTACTGATCCTACCTCTATCTCTCTCTCATGCAGCATCTCACATGGGCACGGAAGGACACGGGATGGACACCAGTGGTGAGGCATCAAGCAGAACTGCTGCACACCAGCATAGTGACACGGATGTCACCAGCGCATCAGAGGGGACCGTAGTCTTCTA
Source organism: Calotriton arnoldi (assembly GCA_963921515.1). Taxonomy (NCBI): domain Eukaryota; kingdom Metazoa; phylum Chordata; class Amphibia; order Caudata; family Salamandridae; genus Calotriton; species Calotriton arnoldi. Next base: position 522,250 of record CAWUFW010012593.1, read on the forward strand.
GAGGACTCACAGCCAGAGACGCAGACCTCTACATCATCTAATGACGGCGGTGACGCATCTATGTTTTCGGCCGAAGGAAACGGGGACTCTGCCTCCTCGTCCACCACACAGCGTTCAGTGCCCACCCTCCCTGCTACTCCCACTGTTGCTGGCCGTGTTCGCACCACAAAAAAGGGAAGAGTGTCCTTCATCCCAGGCACCGCTGCCCCTGCCCCTGTCCCTCCTGCTGCCATCAGTGCTGAGTCTGTCGACCTTTTGCGCCAGCTATGTGTGTGTCAGACAGCTCTCCTCAATGCCTTCCTGGACCATGACAAACAATTGGCACAGGTGGTGGCTTACATGGATGGCGTTCATTCCGATGTGGGTGGGCTACACCGAACTGTACAGTCTCTGTCCTCTGCAGTGACAGCAGCCATTCAACTTGCCCAATCCCATAGTCCAGCTCCAGTCCCTAGGCCCACCACCCTGCCAGTGGCCGCATCTGATGATAGTGACCACACACCGCAGACATCAAGGGAAAGATACGGCACACGCAGCACACGACAGCAGCAGCCCAAGCAGTCCAGGCCGCAGACACCATCCCCACAGAAAGGTAAACCCACACCAGAGCGCAGAGGCAAAAGCCCTTCAGGCCACACCCAGGGCAAGGATGGCAAGAAGCAGGCCTCAGGCTCACATGCCTCAGAGGCATCCCCAGCCAGGACTCACCTGTCCCAAAAGTGTCTCGCAGAGACAAGCACACAGTTTCCATGCCCAGTGACAAACAGGTGCATGCTAAGGGTACACGTAAGAAGAGCTCCAAGGCAAGTTCACCCACAACATCTACTCCCATCCAGAGCCCTGTGAAGCAGGGAAAGGAGGCCACTGTAGGGGGACACCTGGTAAACAGGTGATGCAGGGGCAGAGACAATCCGGGGCCAAGCGTCCCAAAGAATCTAGCACGTCCCTAGAGGGGGGACCAGCATCTGCACATGATCCAGCTTTTGTGACGAGTGTGCCTGTTGTATACACCCCACTTGGCATGAATCCCAGGACAGGGAAGCCATATCAAATCCCCAAAAAGCGGAAGGGCACCCCTCCAAATTCTCCCACACACACTGAGTCTCGTGCAAGCATGAGTCCACCTCCACGTGCCACCACCCCACCTGGTCCTAGCAGCCCTCAGGCTTCCCAAAACACTGATGGCTCTGCCACACCTGGACCTAGCAGCCCTCAGGCTTCCCAAACCACTGCTGGCTCTACCACACCTGGACCTAGCAGCCCTCAGGCTTCCCAGAACACTGATGGCTCTACCCCAGCTGGGCCTCTCTCTCCCCGAGCCAGTACCCCAACTGACCCCGACATACAGCCACCTCCCAGTCATACTGCCAGCCAAGTCTGAGTGTTAGTCCCCCTCACTCACATGTCTCTCCCACAGTGGTGCCACGGACTGACCATTTTTGACACCCTGAGTGTGTTGCTGACCATGGCAGGGTACAGTACCACACATTCCCAGTGCTGGATGTCATGTACTCACTCTGCACTTTTTACTGGCCCTTGGCCTTGCTGTTCACTGCTGTTTGCCCCTTGCCTGTGCAGCTTCTCATGTACCTCACCTGCACTTTGGACTGGCCACTGGCCTTGCTCTTCACTGCTGTTTGCCCCTTGCCTGTGCAGCTTCTCATGTACCTCACCTGCACTTTGGACTGACCACTGGCCTTGCTGTTCACTGCTGTCTGCCCCTTGCCTGTGCAGCTTCTCATGTACCTCACCTGCACTTTGGACTGGCCCTTGGCCTTGCTGTTCACTGCTGTTTGCCCCTTGCCTGTGCAGCTTCTCATGTACCTCACCTGCACTTTGGACTGGCCACTGGCCTTGCTGTTCACTGCTGTTTGCCCCTTGCCTGTGCAGCTTCTCATGTACCTCACCTGCACTTTGGACTGGCCACTGGCCTTGCTGTTCACTGCTGTTTGCCCCTTGCCTGTGCAGCTTCTCATGTACCTCACCTGCACTTTGGACTGGCCACTGGCCTTGCTCTTGTCTACATTTTGCTGCATAACTGTGTGAAATGTAAATAAAATAGAAATGTACTCCTGTTGTCTGCCTTGTCAGTGTCCTTGCTAACTAAAGGGTTACTGTGTGGGTATGGTTTACTGTGACACATGCTCTATATGCCACTTCAACATTGCCAATGTCTTGTTTCCTCTGATCATGTTGTTTCAACTTTGGTGTCCCAGACTTGTGCATCTGTGTGTGTTGGCTTAGATGTAGGTGTGTTTGCTGTGGACTGTTTAACTTCCTGGGTGTGTTGTTGTCTGTGTGATGTTTAGATTGTTGTTGTGTGTGTTCATGGTGTGTCACTCATCTCTGTTTGTAACTGGTATGTCTGTTGTGCACACACTGCTTGGTGTGCATGCAGTGCTGTGAGTGTATGTTGCCTTGTCCTTGCCTGTTGTGCACCCCCTGATGTTTAGCTGTTGTAGCATGTTCATATCTTTGCATGTCTGATGTGGCTGTGTGCAGTGTTTGTGTTGTGTTGTCTCATGCAGTTGACAGATGCTCTGTGTGTGGTGTTATATTTGCCTGTCAGTGTGTGTGTTTTGTTGTTCTGTTTGATTCAGATGTGTGTTGCCATTGTGGTGTGCCTTACTTGTGTGTCTAATGCAAAAACAACAGTTGATGGACAGAATGCAGAACAATGTCATACATTCACCCCAGTACAGAGATCTGGGCCTAAATCCATCATTTTTTTGCTCACCATGCCATTCCAGTTTGAACCCAGCCATATGCAAATCAGTCTTGACCCTGTGCCTCATGGGAACAGTTCAGCCCGAACTGCCAAGCCAGGTCCTCCCTGGACTGGAAACAAGCATCCTAGGACCGGTTTCGGGTTTCACCCCTCTTCAGCCAGGATAGCTTGATTCCAGTGGCATGGAGAGCACGGACCCACGTCTGGGCATACCCGTCCCACTCGGGGTGACAAATGCAAAAACAACAGTTGATGGACAGAATGCAGAACAATGTCATACATTCACCCCAGTACAGAGATCTGGGCCTAAATCCATCATTTTTTGCTCACCATGCCATTCCAGTTTGAACCCAGCCATATGCAAATCAGTCTTGACCCTGTGCCTCATGGGAACAGTCCAGCCCGAACTGCTAAGCCAGGTCCTCCCTGGACTGGAAACAAGCATCCTAGGACCGGTTTCGGGTTTCACCCCTCTTCAGCCAGGATAGCTTGATTCCAGTGGCATGGAGAGCACGGGACCCACGTCTGGGCATACCCGTCCCACTCGGGGTGACAAATGCAAAAACAACAGTTGATGGACAGAATGCAGAACAATGTCATACATTCACCCCAGTACAGAGATCTGGGCCTAAATCCATCATTTTTTGCTCACCATGCCATTCCAGTTTGAACCCAGCCATATGCAAATCAGTCTTGACCCTGTGCCTCATGGGAACAGTCCAGCCCGAACTGCCAAGCCAGGTCCTCCCTGGACTGGAAACAAGCATCCTAGGACCGGTTTCGGGGTTTCACCCCTCTTCAGCCAGGATAGCTTGATTCCAGTGGCATGGAGAACACGGGACCCACGTCTGGGCATACCCGTCCCACTCGGGGTGACAAATGCAAAAACAACAGTTGATGGACAGAATGCAGAACAATGTCATACATTCACCCCAGTACAGAGATCTGGGCCTAAATCCATCATTTTTTGCTCACCATGCCATTCCAGTTTGAACCCAGCCATATGCAAATCAGTCTTGACCCTGTGCCTCATGGGAACAGTCCAGCCCGAACTGCCAAGCCAGGTCCTCCCTGGACTGGAAACAAGCATCCTAGGACCGGTTTCGGGTTTCACCCCTCTTCAGCCAGGATAGCTTGATTCCAGTGGCATGGAGAGCACGGGACCCACGTCTGGGCATACCCGTCCCACTCGGGGTGACAAATGCAAAAACAACAGTTGATGGACAGAATGCAGAACAATGTCATACATTCACCCCAGTACAGAGATCTGGGCCTAAATCCATCATTTTTTGCTCACCATGCCATTCCAGTTTGAACCCAGCCATATGCAAATCAGTCTTGACCCTGTGCCTCATGGGAACAGTCCAGCCCGAACTGCCAAGCCAGGTCCTCCCTGGACTGGAAACAAGCATCCTAGGACCGGTTTCGGGTTTCACCCTCTTCAGCCAGGATAGCTTGATTCCAGTGGCATGGAGAAGCACGGGACCCACGTCTGGGCATACCCGTCCCACTCGGGTGACAAATGCAAAAACAACAGTTGATGGACAGAATGCAGAACAATGTCATACATTCACCCCAGTACAGAGATCTGGGCCTAAATCCATCATTTTTTGCTCACCATGCCATTCCAGTTTGAACCCAGCCATATGCAAATCAGTCTTGACCCTGTGCCTCATGGGAACAGTCCAGCCCGAACTGCCAAGCCAGGTCCTCCCTGGACTGGAAACAAGCATCCTAGGACCGGTTTCGGGTTTCACCCTCTTCAGCCAGGATAGCTTGATTCCAGTGGCATGGAGAGCACGGGACCCACGTCTGGGCATACCCGTCCCACTCGGGGTGACAAATGCAAAAACAACAGTTGATGGACAGAATGCAGAACAATGTCATACATTCACCCCAGTACAGAGATCTGGGCCTAAATCCATCATTTTTTTGCTCACCATGCCATTCCAGTTTGAACCCAGCCATATGCAAATCAGTCTTGACCCTGTGCCTCATGGGAACAGTCCCAGACGTGGGTCCCTTGCTCACCGTGCCACTGGATTCAAGCTAGCCTGGCTGAAGAAGGGTGACATACCCTGAAACCGGTCCCAGGATGCTTGTTTCCGGTCCAGGGAGGACCTGGCCTGGCAGTTCGGTCTGGACTGTTCCCATGGGGCACAGGGTCAAGACTGATTTGCATATGGCTGGGTCCAAACTGGGGTGGCGTAGTGGGCAAAAGAACGATGGATTTAACCCAGATCTTTTGACTGGGGGAGAATGTTTGCATTGTCAGCATTCCGTCCATCATTTGTTTGCTGTAACACTTTTCGCCCTAAGTGGGATGGGTATGCCCAGACGCGGGTCCCTTGCTCACCGTGCCACTGGATTCAAGCTAGCCTGGCTGAAGAAGGGTGACATACCCTGAAACCGGTCCCAGGATGCTTGTTTCCCGGTCCAGGGAGGACCTGGCCTGGCAGTTCGGTCTGGACTGTTCCCATGGGGCACAGGGTCAAGACTGATTTGCATATGGCTGGGTCCAAACTGGGGTGGCGTAGTGGGCAAAAGAACGATGGATTTAACCCAGATCTTTTGACTGGGGGAGAATGTTTGCATTGTCAGCATTCCGTCCATCATTTGTTTGCTGTAACACTTTTCGCCCTAAGTGGGATGGGTATGCCCAGACGTGGGTCCCTTGCTCACCGTGCCACTGGATTCAAGCTAGCCTGGCTGAAGAAGGGTGACATACCCTGAAACCGGTCCCAGGATGCTTGTTTCCGGTCCAGGGAGGACCTGGCCTGGCAGTTCGGTCTGGACTGTTCCCATGGGGCACAGGGTCAAGACTGATTTGCATATGGCTGGGTCCAAACTGGGGTGGCGTGAGTGGGCAAAAGAACAATGGATTTAACCCAGATCTTTTGACTGGGGGAGAATGTTTGCATTGTCAGCATTCCGTCCATCATTTGTTTGCTGTAACACTTTTCGCCCCTAAGTGGGATGGGTATGCCCAGACGTGGGTCCCTTGCTCACCGTGCCACTGGATTCAAGCTAGCCTGGCTGAAGAAGGTGACATACCCTGAAACCGGTCCCAGGATGCTTGTTTCCCGGTCCAGGGAGGACCTGGCCTGGCAGTTCGGTCTGGACTGTTCCCATGGGGCACAGGGTCAAGACTGATTTGCATATGGCTGGGTCCAAACTGGGGTGGCGTAGTGGGCAAAAGAACGATGGATTTAACCCAGATCTTTTGACTGGGGGAGAATGTTTGCATTGTCAGCATTCCGTCCATCATTTGTTTGCTGTAACACTTTTCGCCTCTAAGTGGGATGGGTATGCCCAGACGTGGGTCCCTTGCTCACCGTGCCACTGGATTCAAGCTAGCCTGGCTGAAGAAGGGTGACATACCCTGAAACCGGTCCCAGGATGCTTGTTTCCGGTCCAGGGAGGACCTGGCCTGGCAGTTCGGTCTGGACTGTTCCCATGGGGCACAGGGTCAAGACTGATTTGCATATGGCTGGGTCCAAACTGGGGTGGCGTAGTGGGCAAAGAACGATGGATTTAACCCAGATCTTTTGACTGGGGGAGAATGTTTGCATTGTCAGCATTCCGTCCATCATTTGTTTGCTGTAACACTTTTCGCCCTAAGTGGGATGGGTATGCCCAGACGTGGGTCCCTTGCTCACCGTGCCACTGGATTCAAGCTAGCCTGGCTGAAGAAGGGTGACATACCCTGAAACCGGTCCCAGGATGCTTGTTTCCGGTCCAGGGAGGACCTGGCCTGGCAGTTCGGTCTGGACTGTTCCCATGGGGCACAGGGTCAAGACTGATTTGCATATGGCTGGGTCCAAACTGGGGTGGCGTAGTGGGCAAAAGAACGATGGATTTAACCCAGATCTTTTGACTGGGGGAGAATGTTTGCATTGTCAGCATTCCGTCCATCATTTGTTTGCTGTAACACTTTTCGCCCTAAGTGGGATGGGTATGCCCAGACGTGGGTCCCTTGCTCACCGTGCCACTGGATTCAAGCTAGCCTGGCTGAAGAAGGGTGACATACCCTGAAACCGGTCCCAGGATGCTTGTTTCCGGTCCAGGAGGACCTGGCCTGGCAGTTCGGTCTGGACTGTTCCCATGGGGCACAGGGTCAAGACTGATTTGCATATGGCTGGGTCCAAACTGGGGTGGCGTAGTGGGCAAAAGAACGATGGATTTAACCCAGATCTTTTGACTGGGGGAGAATGTTTGCATTGTCAGCATTCCGTCCATCATTTGTTTGCTGTATTACTTGTGTGTCTGTCACATGGACTGAGGTCTATTGTAGTTCCCGTGCTTGTTTTATGTGCATCCTTGGTGTTTTCTCCTCTCATATTTGATGTGTCTCTTGTCATTGTTGTGCATGTGCAGGCATGTGGTACACTATGACACCATTTTGAGTTGATGGGTGGTGTGGTATGTCTGTCTGTGTGTCATTGTAGGCCCATTTCTCCCTGTTTGTCTCCATTATTGTTTTGTGTGGATGCACTTCTTATATGTGTTGTGGTATGTTGTCTGTGCATTTTTCCTGACTGATGAGGTTGTGTACTCCTGTTGTGTCTGTGCTCCCATTGAATTTGCACTGTTTAGCTGCACAGGTCTTGTCTGTTATTGTAGTAGTTCTGTGTGTGTGTTTTGATTGAGTTCTGTGTTTGACTGTTGTTTTTGTGCGTACAGTGGTTCTGCCATACCTGTGTGTGTTTGATGTTTGTGGATACACCCCAGGGGGTGTGTTTCCTTGTCAGTGTATTGGCTGGACATTATTGGCAAGCGTCTGTGTGTTTGTCACTGGTGTTGTGTGCTGCAGGTGTGATGGGTGTGGGGGATGTGTGGAGGTTCATACTTGTGTTTGACAGTCATGGAGTGTTGCAATGGGCCCTGTGTGTTGTGCTGCTGACATACTCCTGTGATGTATTTGGATGCAGATGTGTGGCTGCTCAGTGTTAGAATTAATACCCTTCCTTTCATCCCTCTGCCTATATATGGGTTGCCTTGCTGTCTCCCTGAGTTGTTGCAGTGAGGTGACTGTGGTTTGACTTCACTCACTGTGACTGCCATGTGTGATGTTTTGAGCTGGGGTTGTTGTTATATGTTCCTTCCCTTGCATGTGATGTACACATTCTTGGTGTTCAGCTCCTTGCCATTCCATTTGTGTGCACCTCACTTTAGGTTTCCTATTTGTTGTCCTCCATTGCTGCTGGCATGTGGTCTGTGTTTGTTGCTGTGTGTCAGTGTGGGGTATGTCTGTGTGACTTGGCAGGCTGTGTGTCCATTGGAGTGTTTGTTCATTGTCTGTGTGTGTTTATTTTGTGCTTGGACTCAGTTTACTTGCCATGAGTGTGGTGTTGTTGTGGTGTGTGGGTTCCCCTGGCCCTGTGCTTCTACGCTGTGTTACTCTGCAGCCACACCTGATGAGGCTGTCTCCCTAGTTGTTTGTTGTGTGGTGCAGTGTGTGTGTTCACCTGGCTGGTTATTGGGCATGTGGGAGCACAGGAGGGTCACGTGGCATGTCCCTTCATGTTGTGGGTGGGCCTCGTGTGTGGAGTGTGGAGGTGTTGCCCTGTGTACTTTGTGCACTGCCCATGCCTTGCGCTGGCCCAGCCTACTACATTGTGTGCATTTTCTAACGCGGATTCACCGCTGCGGTCACGTGAACTGGACATTATTTCAAGATCGCCGACATGGTGACCTGGATGAGGAGGGGTGGACTAGTGGCAGGTAGGACATGTGTGGCTACACCTGTGGTTGTGTTCCTGTCCCCAACAGGGTGTCTGGTGGGGGCAGGGACCTTACATCAGCCATGGAGTTGTGGGTTGTGTTTGTGTGCAGAGTTGTGTGATCGCGTACCTGCGGCGAGCGTCCGCCACAGTCCATGGCTTGCTGGAGGTGTATCATGTACAGCGCCGGAAAGACGTGTAGTGCCGGGTCCATGGCGGTCGGCTCCAGTATTCTATTTTGCGCCCTGATGTGGTGCTTCCGCCTGCTCAGATTGGCCGGTTTCTCCGCTGCGGTGTGCCTGGCTGTTTGGCGCATCCTAATTTGTACGGCGGGAGGGACGTCATTCCGCACGGCGGTGGCTCTCGATTAGTTGTCTCCGCCGCGGTGGCGGGCGCGTTTTGATGGCGGTCCACGCCGCACCGCGGCGGACGGACAATGGGCTGTGTTTGACCATTGTAATATGGCGGGCGGGTGCACCGCTGCTCACGGGTGGAAAACAGCGTTTTATCCCACCGCCAGCATCGCGGAGGTGCATCCGCCAGTCATCGTAATGGACCCCTTTGTTTGGTATTTCTAGGTATGTTTAATCTTTTTCACCTCTTTATTCCTTCTCTCGTCTATCCTTTTTCTCTTCTTTTCTATCTTTATCATATTT